>PYAF01002719.1:2068146-2092863 GCA_007407185.1 Glycine tomentella | reverse complement strand
GCACCAAAGTTATGAGAATTTGAGAAATAAAGGAGTAACTGAAAAATAAAATGAATCCATGCATCATTTGCACTTGACCCCTCAGAGTGGAGGGAGGTTTCACTAGAGTGGGTGAAACTATTATGATGGTACCCTTTGACCCCTCAGAGTGGAGGGAGGTTTCACTAGAGTGGGTGAAACTCTTTGACTGTACCCCTCAAAGTGGTGGGAGGTTTCAATAGAGTGGGTGAAACTATATTGATTCTGGTACCTTTTAATAGGACTCTGAGATCTCAGTCATGCATCATTTAACAAAGAAATCATGCATCATTCATTATGCATTTGTTTTATGATTATTACGTTGTTCTGTTATTTATGTTGTTTCTGTCATTTATCTAACCATGTTTATCATATACTTACCCGAGTTGTGTCTGTGGATGACACCTGTGATGACCCCAATTTATTTGGGCGAGCAGAGGAATAGTAAGCTAAGGAAAACATTGAGGAAGGCGATGGATGTACTATGTGCTGCTGGATGTTCTATGTGCTGTATTTGTGATCTTTTGTTTGTCTGTATTTGATGCTACATTGAGCTATATGTAACTTATTCTGTAACAGACTATTTGAGACTGTACTGTATTTGGACTGTATATTAAACTATGTTTGAACTTTGTATTTTGACAAATTTGCGGATGCGTTAAAATAAATAACTCATTACGTATAATTAGTTTTACGTAAAACGAATTACGTAGAAAAAATTTTCTGTAAATTAAAGTGTAATAAATTAACACGGACAAGAAACGGAGTCGTCACAGGAAGCTGATGAGTAGTCCTGGGGGATTGAGAGTTCCCGGTGTGGATAGTCTCTCCCAGGCAGTGGAAAGTCCTGTGGGATGAGAGCTCCCTGTGTGGATAGTCTCTCACAGGCAGAGGACTGAAAGTCCTGAGGAATGAGAGCTCCCTGTGTGGATAGTCTCTCTCAGGCATGTGTTTGTGGAAGTCCTAGACATGATTGCCCTGCGTGGATGTTCTTTCCCAGGCCAGTGTATAGGAAAGCCCTGGAGGTGATTGCCCTGTAAGGATGTTCTTTCCCAGGCCAGGTTGTGTACAGATATGTTGTATCTCTAAGAGAGGGCTTCCCGAGGGGAAGAGAGCCTAGGGCCTCTTAGATGAGCCATATCTGGATTCTTTAAGTCCTGAGTAGATGACTCAGGCAATGCTTGTTTTAGTGGATGAGGCGGTGCCTCTCTGGTATGGAAAGTGTCCAGTGGTTGACACTTATGTTAAGGTACCTCTGTGAGACGAGTCTAAGATGGCTTGAGAACCAGTATGAGGTGGGATACCTCTGATGATGATAGCATCCAGTTAGTACCCTGATAGTTGGGAATGTGTGATAGCCAAGATGATGTCCTAGGCTTTGTTATGATTTGGTTTTGTATCTGTGCTTGGGGGTGAATCAGGGTAAGGGAGGATCTCCCAAAACCCTGAGTTTACTGAGATGTTTATCTCACCCCTGTTGTGGGTTGTGGTTTTCAGGTGCTTCTAGAGGAGAGGAGCTACTTCAAGGCAGGAGGCCTTAGTAGAGTGTGCTGGAGTGGTCATGGGCTGCAGATGAAGACTAGAAGAGTTTTTCTTTTTATCTCTGTGTTGTTTTTCTCGGTGTAGGGATAGGGTGTGTGTACACCCATTGTTCTGTACATATTTATGTTGTATAACCACAGATGTGGTCTAGTATCTGTTATGCATATGTACAGACTCTGTTGTTGTATGTATCGTATGAGGTTCCTCCTTATTGTCTTATTTTGTTTTGGTATATCTGCCTATGTGGATGTTGTTTTTATGTTACATCTGGATCAATAGGGGCTTGTTTTATATGTGTTATGATGTGGTTTTATATTCCATGCATAATGAAATCAAGAAATTCGATTCTATCGCTTCTGCACCGCTTTTATATAACGTTGATAGCGCGATTATGATATTATTAATGATAACACGTCTGGGGTGTTACACTTTGGAGTAATTCAAGAAATATGGGAGCTTGATTATATTGCATTCAGAGTGCCTGTGTTCAAGTGTCAATTAGTCAACGGTCAGACTGGTGTGCATGAAGATCGATTTGGATTTATGTTAGTTGAACTTGATAAGATTGGTTACAAGGATGAGCCTTTTATTATGGCAGAACAAGCTAGACAAGTATTCTATATCCAAGATCCTTGTGATGCAAGATTTTCAGTGGTTTTACGTGGAAGAACGTGGGGCGTCATTCACCAACATGATGAAACTACAGTTGATATTGCTGACATTCCTACTTTCTCAACACAAATGCCTTCTGTTGTTGAAGACCAAGAAGTTGACGACAAACATGCAAAGCATGATGATCATGACGAAGGTTTATGGGAGAACATTATTACGTAACTGCGTCATATTCAAGTAATGGTTTTAATTACACAAAAAACAACAAACATATATTAGGTTTTTCGACAGTACATACATAACTGAGTACATTCTTGTCTTGTAATCGCTCATGTATTTATTGGTTTGACTAATGTTTTGTAGATTGATGGCAACACCTCCTTTGTCCCCTCCCAATACAAACACTTGTTCTGAGTCCACATCCACGAGGAGTAGACAATCCATCAAGCTAAGAAGGTTGACTCTAAGAAGCTTGGATGAGGCTAGGCCAATGGTAAATGTGAACCCTAATATTGGCAGAGGATCCGGCAAGAACAAAGAGAAGTTCCACAGTTATCTTAGGTGGTTGCAAGAGAGAAGATTCCTATTACACATTGTAATTGGAAAGATGTACCGGACTCCCTAAAGGATCTAGTGTGGGATGACATTTTGGTATGCGTGCTTAGTAAGGATTTCATTATGTGGTTAAACAAAAATGATTTAAACTTGTGAAACAATTAATTTTATGTTCCAATTCCTGTTGTAGGCAAAATTTGATATCCCCGAAGCTGCAAAAGCAAAGAGGAAGGTTACGGCATTGGTGGGCACTAGATGGAGACAATTTAAGTCTTGGCTAACAACTAAAACATTTATGCAGACTCAAATAGCCAGCGAAAAGACCATCTGTCAGTTGTGTATGGTCTGGACATAGAGACATGGGATGCGCTTGTTGCAAGCAGAAAATCCCTAAATTGGCAGGTTACACAACAATAGTTTTTTCACATTATCAATAAAAAATAAGTTGTCAATGGTTAAAGATTCAAAGATAACATTAGAACTAAATATTTTTCTTTAGGGAATCAAGAAAAAAGCATAAGAAACCCAAAAAATGAATGATTGCCCACACTTTTGTCTCATGGGGGCTATGATTTGCTTGTAAAGAAGCTTATGGAGGAAAAGATTAAGAAACGCCAACAAGATGCAATGCATACTAAAAATTCATCAGCTGTTGTTCTTCCTTCTTCTCCAATTTCAAGACAGCTAAAGTGGAAGATGGCCCGAACAAAAATATTTGGCAACATGACATCTAAGGCCGCACAAGAAATAACAGATAAAATTGTGAGTGTTTTGAAATCAAAAATTTGTTAAATTTAGTGGCATAACATTTCCAATTCAGTTACCCAATGATGTAATGGTTGCAGGACTCTTTAGAAGAACAAGCAACACAAGGCAGATTTGTTCCCCAAGGTCAATGTGACATACTTAATGTTGCAATCGGAAAACCAGATCACCCTGGTCGTGTTTGCGGAGAAGGGTCAGGTGTTACAATCAGCCAATACTTTGGACGCAACTCACATGCCTCTAGTAGTACGTCTGTATCCATGACACCAAAACAATTGGCTTCATTAATCCAAAATCTTAAGGAAGAATGGAAGCGAGAGTTGAAGGAAGAAATAATAGTAGAGTTATCTCAAATGGCGTCACCACTGTCACACCCATTTGAGACACATATAGAAAAATTAGTTGCCAGAGTGAGAACAAAGGGGAGCTGTGAGGGAAACCAAGCCAACGCATCTGTTGAAGAGGATGCTAATGATGTTATGTCGTGTATGGGGTTGTATGTTGAATGTAAGGATTCAGATAAATGTCTGAAAGAGGTGGCTGAAGTTTTAACATGTGAAACACAATGTGGACATGATATGGATGCGTTGGATGATTTGATTAAGATACTACGTGAAGTATATTATAAACCTGTAGTGGTGTAGTAGGAAGGGTCTAAATTTGGGATTCCAAATGTTGAATGGTCATTGTTCATTACCTTCTCTGATGTGAATGAAATTATTGCAGGCGACAGGTGTCTAAACATATTTGCCATGCAGTTGTGGATTATGTAAGTGGATTTGCAGTGAATACCTCGTTACAATAACTTCTATTTTGTAGTCCTTACAAATTAATATGTTTCATATATGCTTCAATAAAAATTGTTAAATAGGCTTATGAAGGACTGGGCATCGTCGTTGGGTGAAACCTCGGTGTATGCATATTTTAAGCCTCAGTCGATACACAACGCAAAGGACATATGCGCACAATGTCAGGAATACATTCAAACATGGATGAAGGATTCACAAAGACAGTTGTCCTTGGGAGCATACCTTAATCAGTAAGTAAAATGTTTACATATCATCATGCATTGATGTTGAACCTCCTCATTATGGGTATTAATGTGATATATGCAGGGCCCATTGGCAACTTTTTATTCTTTGTCCTAACAACGATATCGTTGTATGGTTGTGTTCATTGCGTAAGAAGGTTGATGTTCATATAAAAGTCGTAATTAACAAGTAAGTTGTTCAAGACATCATTCATTAGCTCAATTAAGGCTAATGTACACATTTACCACAATGATCATGTGTTATTAAATAAATCAGTGCAATGAAGACATGGAAGACCAGTAGAGATGGTAAACCTAATCCATCTGCACCCACCTAGATTGAGTTAAAGGTTAGTATTCGAAACAACCATACATATCGATTGTTGATATTTAACAAATTTTAGATGTAAACAATTGGATATGTTGGTTGCTGAATCTAGAGTCATGTTCAACCCGGAGGGTATGAGTGCGGGTATTATGTAATGTATTGGATGTGGAACATAGTAACCGGGGGTTTGAAGAATGACTGGAGCACGGTATAATTACAATAACCCCATATTTGTGCTTCAATTAGTTTGAATATGTATTTGTCAATTACATTAAAGGCAATTTATGTTGATCCATATTTATGTTACAGTGGTTTCATGATGGAACACCGTTAGACGTGGAACAAATATATAAAATTCGCAAGCAACGGGCAACATATTTTATGGAAATTAAAAGAAGTCAAGATTCTAAATTGTAGAGAATGTCACCATTGACAAACATTATGCTATATTAGTTGGTTATTGACAACATTTTAAACATTGTCTTACGTTGCTTTACATTGTCTGAACCACCATTGTAATTGGTGTCTCGCCTTTTGACTACTTTGTCCTTGTGGTTTATTAAATTGATTTCACTAATACATATATTAGGAAGAATGAACCCTATGTGATATGGTACAGGTAGAGAAGTGTATATTAATAATCCTATGTGATGGCTGAAAATTGTGGTTTTATTTATCCATCTATTCGATATTCCTCCACCGTGGAGTTTGTCTTCGCCATTCATGCAACGGTTCGTGCATCATGCTTCAATGGTAATAACACACTCAAGTAGGTGAACTCAGAAATATACAGTTTGCAACATTTGAAAGACTTTCTGGTGCATGTTTGTTGGTTACTTGCAAATTACAATAGTATATGTTGCTTATATGACATTGGAATTTTTCGTTGTGCAGAAATTGTAGCCGCAGCTCCTGAGCATCTTCATTAAATTAATGAAGGAACCAACATAAAGTGTAGCATCTTCAATTGTAGCCGCAGCTCTTGAGCTCCTCTGCAGAAAATCTTATATAACTTCTGATAATGTCTTTTCTGTAACCCCAGGTTATTACTGAATATATTCAAAAAATCGATCTAGAATTAGATAGTGCTAAGATGGATTGCCCATTATCTTATATGATGAATGTGCCTCTATATTATATCAGGTGATGATTTCTAGAACTTACTACATTTTTATGTTACTTTAGATTACTGAACTGAAGTTAGTAATTTGTCAAGTTCTGCAAAAAACTGAAGCATCCTCTTTCTGCCTACATGCATCAGAACATTTTGTTTTCTTGACTGAAGCATTGTTGAGGGCAGAGTTATAGTCCCTACTATAAAAGCATAGGTGCATTTTCTCCAACACCACACACATGAACAACTCCAATTTGACAAGCTTAGGTGTGTGATATAATTGCACCAGCAAATTATTCACTAGGTTTGATGCTTAATCATATATTTATTTCATGTAATAGCAGAAGGAGAAACTCTGATCTACCAACTAATGATCAAGCAGGTCTAGTAGGCTGACCCCCCATGAAATTTATTTAGCTAGACTAAAATTTGCAATTATGTTACAAGTTTCATTTTGAACTGAACCACATAAATTGTATGAGTTTTATTACATGTTTGATGCTTTTGGTAATTAATTTGATTAGGAAAATTGATACTCATTAAAACAGCAACAATGTTATTGCACTAAGCATCTTTTACAGTTTCTACCTAGACAGAGCAGTGTTGGTTGCCGGTTTGTGATAGCAGGCTAAGCTAACCTGAACATTTATAAGTTTAGTAAAAGCAAATTGAACCTACTATTTTAACCAATTGATTATAACATAAGTAACAGGTTGTTATGTTTGTTTCTCATGCCAAATTCACAAGTTCAGGAAATTACAACTTGATTAGTTTTTATAATCTTGGACAAAGATTTTTTATTGAATTCAAACATAGCATTATTTGGGCAGAACATCTTTTCCTAGAAAGCATAGAGAGTGTAATGGACTTGAACAATGAGGATCTTGTACAGGTTATTTCAGTGGAAGTTGGATATAATTTGTTGAAGGAAGAAGTTGAGAAGTCCGGTCTACTTGTTGATTTAGAGGAATGCATTGGATATATGCCCAATAACCTTGAGCCTTCAGCAACTAAAGGCTTTCAGGCTGAAACATATTTTGATTCAAGTACATTTGGAGATGTTGTGGGAACCTGCAACATAGAAGAAAGCATAGAGAGTGACTAGATGGAGAAAGAATACAGTCAGGAAGTTTTGAATATGGCAAATGAATTGCAGAGATCTATGGAAGAGAGTGATCCAATGGAAGGAGAAATTACAAGGTTGTTTGACAACTCTGATGACCATGATGATGCTGATGGAACTAAAGCAGAAGACAAAATTCATCAACACTATATAATGAGCAACATGGATAGCATTGAGAAATATTTGCTTAATGATTTCCAGTCTATTGATGATGCTGATGGACAAAATTCAGATGAGAAACCAGTTGAGAATGCTCCCACCCTACAAGTCATTCTGTTGAAATGAAGTCATGCACTTTTAACCTTCAACAAATTTCTACATCAGGTAAAGTATAAGTTCTGGTTAAAGCAGTGCAACATTTTTTTAAGAGTTTACCAATACAAAGTGATTGTTTATATATAGGACTCAATTGATACTATTTTTTAATCTTGATTTCTAGACACTATTTCTGGAGATGAAGGTACTTTTCAATAGAAATTGGAAACACCAGCAAAGTGTACACCGATTCCAAGTTTAGAGTACAGTGTAAGGGATGTATTTGGGGCTAGTGACATGAAAGAAAACATTAAAATTACGAAGAAGGAACAAGGAGGCACGATCATATCAAGGAGTGCATTTCGTAAGAGGAAACCTCTACAAGATCTTCAACAGAACTGAACTCCACAGCCTGTCAAGTTTTGATTTTTGTCTGCAGTTTTAGTGAATGATACTGTTTCAGTTTGATGGTTACATATTTAACTCGATGACCAAAATGTTTCATAGTATCTAGTATGAGAGGAGGCAATGCTAGTTTATGATAATTGTTGTGTCAAGTGTATTCTTTTATGCTTGAATAACTTTTCTCTGCATAAACATTGTGTTTCCTATAACAAGACTATAGATGTTCAGGAAATTACATTCTTTTATGTAGAACCGTCAATGTCACAAGGTTGTACAAATTCCTATAACAAGACTCTAAAGAAATGGGATGGCTGGCTTGCAAGCTCAACCTTCACTGTAATATTCTTTTGATGTTTTCCTTTGCAAATCACTTCTAATTTAGGCGGGGTAATATGGTATTCAACATGATTTTGTGACATAGTAAATGACTAAATGCTCTACATACTGGTAGCAATGAAGCTTGCTTATAAAGGAAGAAAAAATTCATGGAGGTGATACAAGGCACTGGTGAAATCAGTGCTGATATACATAAACTTTGTACTGACTTTTCTGCTATCTTTGAAGAGAATCACAAGTTTCTGGTAAGATGTCTTACATTTAATTTTTAGTTTATCGATGATCATTACTAGCATGTGTCTAAATGGATTGGAATAGGACATTGAACTGCATGCCTCATGTTCTACATTAAGCCATACATATTATGGGGGGTGTGTTACATTAAAAAAAACTAATCTCTTTATCTAAGCATTCAATTAATAACACCTAGCAGTTCCATGACAAATATACTAATTTATTATAATTTTATAAGGTTGTAGTATAATAACCTTGTTTTGCAACCAAAAAAAAAAAAATTTGGCGCCAGTAGCGCCACAGGTGCTGGAAGTTGGCTAGATGCTGGAAGTTGGAGCGATTAGTGCCAGAAGGGCTCCAGAAAGTGTATTTTCTCTGGATTATGGCACGACCAGCGCCAGAGCACGTCCTGGACCACTATATAAGGCTCATTTGCGCGTTTTTGAAGGGAAAAATCCTTCCTTCTTCTTCCTCTGACCCAAAGCAGCCATTGATGACCATAGAAGCTTCATAACTCCTCCATACTTCATCTAAACACTTCCTAACTACCAATAAAGATGATTAGAACCTTTGATGAGCTAAATTCCAGCTTAGATTCTTGAGAAAACAAAGAAATCCCATTCTCTAGGGGACTTGGAAAAACTGAGTTTAGGAGGAGAAAGAAGGCGATTCAAGGATGCTAGAGCGTAGAGAAGTGATCCTCCAGCCTTCCTCGACTATTGAGAAGTAAGAAACTCAAGTTTTACCATTTAATTTGTGCAATGGTTCTTGGGATGAATAGTGACCACTTTGTGATAGGGCTGGAATTAGGCTTAGATTCTTTAGAAAAGTATGCTCATGAGGTTGTTCTGATGAATACTAAGCTTTGAAACATGATTTTTGATGAAGTTTGATTTTGGCTTTGAGTTTGGTATGGGTAGGAGGAATATTGAGTAAATGGAAGGTATTATGATAGATATGAGCCTATACAGAGTCTAAGGGTGAAGATGTGTTGATATACATGTTTTAGGCATGTTGGATAATTGTGATGCATGATCTGGTAGATCATTGAATTAAGCCCATACAGAGTCTAAGGGGACTCTATGATCTTGGTTGGACCAAGATAGATCTTGTTGAGGGTCTATAGATCGCCTATAAGGTGATTAACTCTGATAACCCTAAGATAGAGAACAGAGAGGTTTCTATGGAAAGGAATAGTTGTCATTTCATTCTAACGGTTGAGGACCGTTATTGATTGTTTGTTTGCATGCCTGGTGTAGGGCGTGAGTTTTACACTGCTGGTGGTGGTGACCACGAAGCCGGGAGAGCCGATATCGCGCTGAGCACAGATAAGCTCTTTGTCCTTGGGAGTGTTTTCCTTTGCTTGTGTTCCACCATACCCGAGGGGGTGATGGTTATTGTATGCATATGTGTATATATATATGTTGAGATTGTGTGTACTATTTTATTGAATCATGAGATTGATGATAAGAGGAACACTGTGATAATGTTTTGTGATTGATGATAAGTCAAATACTGTGATAGTGTTGTGTTGTGATTGAAAGGGTTCTCTGGCTAGTAGAATAGAGTATTAGGGATTTCCGTTGGAAATGTACCTGTCAGATGATCTCCCTTAGGCAACAGATTAAGTCCTAAGGTAACGTACCTGTCAGATGACCTTCCCTCGGAATAGGTATCCAATGGGGTTCTAAGGAAACGTACCTGTCAGATGATCTTCCTTAGACATTGAATTAAGTCCTAAGGTAATGTACTTGTCAGATGATTGATATGCGCCTAGCATATAAGGTTTTCCTAAGCTTTTTAGAGCAAGAATTGAGCATGAAGCATCGATAATTGCCCCTGTTTTGTCATGATTTGAGCTAATGTGATGAATTGACAGGAAAGCAACCACAAGTGCCAAAACTAAGCAAAATCAGAAGCATAGAGCCAAGTCTGAAGAAGCTGTGGTGCCATCAGCGCCACCTGTGGCGCCAGGAGCGCCATTCACACTAGAAGTTGGCGCCCGGAGTGCCAATCTCACGCCAAAGGCACCATTAGCACTAGAACATGGCGCCTGGAGTGCCATGTCAGCGCCTGGGTGCCAGCATTTCTGTAGCTCAGCGCCTGGAGCGCCATTCTAGCACCCAGAGCGCCAAAAACCCCTGCCAGCCAGCGCCTGGGGCGCCATTATCTCTGGAAGTTGGCGCCCAGAGCGCCACAACCACGCCAAAGGCGCCACAGGTCGACAGAAGCAGCATTTAAGGGTAAAACAAAGACTTCACAAGCTAGGCTATATATACTTCTACCCTCAGCATTGAATGCACGAACTACTAGAGGGAAACTGCACTAAATAAGGTTTTAGGAAGCTTGGGTACCTTAGTTAGGGTTTAGGGAGAGTGAAGGTTCAAGTGGAGGTTTCTCCATCTTCTTCTTCCTTGCTTCAGCTAGGTATGCCATTTTCTTTTGTAACACAGCCACCCATTATGAGGTTTGGCTAGTTTTTCATTGTAATTAGGGCTAAGCACTGAATGTAACCTCTTTTGGGATTGTATTGGATGCTATCTTTTATTAATGCCAAGTTATTTCATTTTATTCTGTTGAATGCATGTTCTATCTCTCTCTGGAATTGATCACTCTAGTTAGATATTAAGAGCCGGGGTTGGCAATAGGAATATTGGGGCCTTATGCTTGGACTTGGGTAAAGTGACAAGCTTTACATTAACTAGGGATAGGAGTGTATGCTTGCAACCATTTAATGCATCATTTAATGCTTGACCTAATCAATATCACTAAGGGATTAGGGTATTAGAGTGGGTTAAAGGGTTGAGGACACTACGAGAGTAGGGCTTAGCTATTATTATTGAAGATGCATGTTGGGTAACTTAGGCTTAATGAAGGTAGTAGACAATGCATGAACTGAAGTAAGGAGCATTTGGTGTGGATTGCCCTAGCTACTTAACCACATATCTTATTATTAACCTCCATAGTTTGTCTATACATTTAGGTTTATATTTAATCTTTAGTTTATCTTACTACGCACACACAAACAAGAACAACCTATTTCATTCTTTATTTGTTATCCAACTTATCGATTGAATTTATGATTTAATTGGTCAAACAATCCTTGTGGGACGATAACTTTTCTTATCACTTTATTACTTGAGCAATCGGTGCACTTGCCGAGTACGCAACAATGATCTTCCTTAGTTATTGAACGAAATCTTGAGAGAATGTATCCAATGGATAGATGATCTCTCAGACAATGTGATTGGATATATATATATATATATATATATATATATATGATTACACTTGTGTGAGATACATGTGATGGGTTTTGTAATGCCAATTTTAATATTATATGTATGAAAGTGAACCAGGGGGAGGAAAGACCTCCAAGGACCCTGAGTTTACTGAGATTGTTATCTCACCCCTATTGGGGATCATGTTTTTGCAGGTGATGACCAGGGAGTGGCTGATAAATCCCAGGGCAAGAAGCCTAAGCAAGGATAGTTCCTTTGAGAACCTTAGGCATAGAGTGAAGAGCATGTTGGCTCTATTTTTGTTTTATGCCTATGTTTTGTACCCTGAGGGATATTTGTACAGTTTTGAGATATATATTATGTATATTACGGGAATTCACCATATATGTATATAATGTACAGATTATGCTGTTAATGACGTTGATGACGTCATTTTGTTTAAAGCTTCCAATTTAATTATCCATGATAATTGATATGTTTATCTGATTAAGTAATATGTTAATACACCAGATGCATACGGGGTGTTACATGTAGGACCTTAAAGGCTTCCTATTTTGGCACAGGCTACTTGTGGCTTGGATGATATGAAGGCATCAGTCATGGGTTCATGATCAGAAGTCTGCTGATGAATGTATGTATTAATTTATTTACTTTTTCCCCTGGATAGTTGGTTCTATTTTAATATGATATTGGTTGTCCAGTTTGAAATGATGTTTTCTCATAATTGTGTAGAATCAATTCTTAGCTTTGCTATCAATGATCCAGCTACTACTCTTTTGAACTTATAATTGTGGAGTGAGAGAGAGACAGAGAATTTATATTGGCCACTTTAAAAAGAGAACAAGTTGCTTAATTAATTTTCTTTATTTTTGGTCATTTAATATGTTTTTTTTTACTAGATATAAAATAAATAAAAGTGTTTAGATACTAACATTTTGTAAACTTATAGATTTGTGAGTGTCTGAGTGGTGGGGGGCAAAAGTGGAAAGGTAGGAGGCAAACATAATAAGTCATATTTTATTGTGCTGATGAGTCAAAGTTCTATTGTTGTGGAGTTTTTTAGACCTGCCAACCATCAACTTCGATCAATTGCTTGAGTAAGGAATCTTTTGCTACCTCCTATTGTTATTAACCTGTTCAGTTGCTTATATATCTTAGATACGTGTGTGGAGTGAGACAGATAGAATTTATATTGGTTTAGGTCCCATAATTAACACTTTGTATTATATTTCAAATGTCATTTTTTTCTTCATTAAACAAATTACTCAATCTGATGTGAATTATGCTTTGTACTGCAGTTTAATGGTCGATCTATATCTGTAAAAGAAAAGGTATCATTTCTGTCATCTCACTATTATCATGGAAATAATTATAGCTTTATTGTCAGTAATGCTGCTGTTGAGGGCCAAGAATAGTCTAATTCTCTTTTCTATATCTTTGAATATACTTTCTATGGAAAATGTAAATGTTGATAGTTAACAATATATATTATAGTTGTCATCAAATCTACTGCATGTAATTGCTTGATCTAGCATTTGGAGAGAGTGAGGAAAATTGATTGGTTATTTAGTTTATACATGTATATATTTATATTATTTACAATATTAATTGGAAGAGGAATGATGTACCATATTATTCATGAATTAGGACTCAACTTTGACTGACTTTGAATCTTTAGTAAGTAGTTGTTAGTGTTGGAGTTGTGTTGTCATTAGTGTTACATGGGATTTATGTTGCAAGAAGAATTGATGTTATTAGTGTTATTAATTGGAAGATGATTTGTTTTTCTTCTTCTTCAAATTAAGTGTCACATCAATGGTCGTTGGTGAACAAGCAGAAGCCCATTTGGAAGAACAAGCCAGAGGAGATCACAAAGGATGAATATTATGCTTTCTAATAGAGTATCACTAATGAATGGGTTGGATTTCTGAACTTATGTTGTCTAAGTTAGCAATTTTGTTGCTTTTCTTTGGGTTTTGATTCGTTGTGTAAAATGTATCATTCAGCATACGTGTTAATTGATCAGAATGATAACGTATAAAAATATGGTTTGTTATTAATTTTAGTGCCATGGTATTTGACATAATTCCATGTTGAACGACATTTTACAATTTAACCTCTTATTCCAAATTTTAATGACAAACAATTTGGTTTGTTATTTATTTTATAGAATAAAAAAACTTCAATGTGGTGTATAAATTCAGTTATTTATTTTAGTGTAAATTCAGTTAACTAAATTGATCATAAATTTAAAAAAAAAAACATTACAAACAAAGACGATTTTGAGCCAAAACCGTCTTTGTATTCATACATACAAAGACGGTGTTGGTCCAAAACCGTCTTCGTTTGTCTTTATTTAAAAGAAGTTTTAAAAAACACTACAAACAAAGACGATTTTGAGCCAAAACCGTCTTTGTATCCATACATACAAAGATAGTTACGGTCCAAAACCGTCTTTGTTTGTCTTTATTTAAAAAACACTACAAACAAAGACGATTTTGGTCCAAAACCGTTTTCGTTTGTATTCATTGAAAAAAAATTAAAAAAACACTACAAACGAAGATGATTTTGGTCCAAAACTGTCTTCGTTTGTCTTTATTTAAAAAATTAAAAAAAAACACTACAAACAAAGACGATTTTGAGCCAAAACCATATTTGTATCCATACATACAAATACAGTTATGGTCCAAAACTGTCTTCGTTTGTATTTATTAAAAAAAATTAAAAAACACTACAAACCCAAAGACGATTTTGAGCCAAAACCGTCTTTGTATTCATACATACAAAGACAGTTATGGTACAAAACCATCTTCGTTCGTATGCAAAAAAAAATTACACCAAAGAAGATGGTTTTTGGAACCGTCATCGAAAGGAATGCACATACAATGACACGCGTAACAAATACGGTTCTACAACCGTTGTTGTATGGGCTTTAGAACCGTCGTTGAAAGCATCACTTGTAGTAGTGGTTATTTATATAGTACTACCTCTCACATCTGATCTAGTTCTTTAAATAATAAACAAAAAGTAACATTTTATTAGTCTTAATTATAGGAAACATAAGATTTTTTTGTTGTTAAATTTTCCTTTCCTGATTAATTGTGGGCTCTGTTGATGATATGTACTCTTTTTCCCATAAAAGTTTTTATTGAGTTGTCAATATGCTCACTGGTTGAAAAAAAAAGTTTTAAAATAATCATTTTTTAAATCATTTAAACGTCATGGATTGTCTTAAAATAAAATTATATTTTTTGGCAAATTAACATTTTTATCACTTTTATTGATCTTCATGAATTAGATATTCCTTTCTTATATAAGATCATATATAGTAGTAAACAAATAAGGCGAGTGGTATAGTGGTTCATTTCTTAGTCATTTTGTAATACAAAATGAAAAATGTCATAGATTCAATTCCCATTTAGTCTTTTTTTATTTTCATTCCATTTAATCTCTTGTAAGATACACGTCAAAATGTCATAATTTGGATTAGAATTATAAGAAAACCAAAATGTATTTTAATCTAAATTATAAAATAGTTTTAATAGATAAGTTTAAAATAATGTTATATTATTTTTACAACTGTTGATATTTATTACTAAATAAACAACTATCATTATTTATTTAAATTTTTAAAGCACATATGTTTTTTTACTCAATCCATTTTTTTAATATCTTCAAATATCAATTGAATAAAAATACTATCTCATGATTGGAAGAGAAGTTGAAATACTAGTTATCTTTGAATATTATTTGCATTTTAAATTTAAATCAAACTATGTGTTTTTTAATATCTATAAAATATGATCAAGTTTGGTGTCTTTAACATAATACACGTGTTATGCTCAACCGACTAAGACATATGACTCATTAGGTCATCAGTCCTGAATTTATGAATATATTTTATCATTTATCATGGGGAGTGAAAAAGTTGCTTAAGAGGAAGAAATAAGAAGAATTATAATAGATTCATGTTTAATGACTTTTATATATTTTTAATTAATATTTTTTTTAAAATAAGAATAAAAGAGTGAATAAATAAATGTATTATTTAATTATTTCATCATACTAAAATTTATTATTCTCATTTTTTATATTTTTTGGTCACCTGAAAAATAGTTTGTAATGTTTATAAGTGTATTTAATTGACAAAAAACAAATTAAATTTTTTTTATATTTGTACTATTATATTTTTAAATTAAATAATGACATTATATGTATTTTAGTAATAAATAAAATTAGAAAGAAAGTTTATATAGAAATATCAGAAAATTAATATAAATTTTGTTTATGTTGAATAACTAAATGTGAAAATTGAAATAAAAATAAATATATAGTTTTAAAAAAATGTTTGATAATTTTATTCTTAATAGGTTACATGAATTTAACTTTTAAAAAAAATAATTTCATCTTAAATCAGTCTTTCTATATTAACTTAAACTTAGTCAATAAATTTATTTAGTGGTTATGCTGAAAGTAACATTGAATCATTCGAGTTCTACTTGAGTTTGATCCTTGATTCAAATAATTATTAGTTAGACTTTGCTGACCTCCTGACCGAACTTTATATTAGTTAAGGTCTCTTTTACCTTATGAACTGGAGAGTTAATATAAAAAAGTCAAATGAATTTATTAACTTCATAACATTTTAGTCTTTATTCTCTTTTAGGACTAATTTAATCTTTGGGTATGTTCGAACAAATCATTTCAGCTATATTCTAATTTTTTTTATTAGTTGAAAAAATTGTTTGACTATACAGTAAACAAATTCTTTTAAGTAGCTTCTAGCGTTTTTTGAAATGCTAGTTAAAGTAACATTTTTAAAATTGTTAGCTTCTAATATTTTATATTTTATTCTATTTTTATCCTTAAAATATTTATTCTATTTTCTTATTACATTTTTTTAATATGTTATTTTATATAAAATCAACTACTTCAACTACTAATTTTATCAAACACTTATAATTTAATAAATTAGTTTAAAAACTTTTAGCTACCAACTATTTTTCAGTTAGTTATATCTAATATAGTCTTTATATAAAAGGTTAGATCTATATAATTTAATTTTTTAGTATAATATAATATCCACCAAAATTCTTGTTTTTACTTTCGAGACTTCATGCTTGTTTTTTTTATAACAAAATTGGTTTTTTTTTATGAGTTTGATAGTTGATATTAGAAAGCTACTCAAACACTTAAATAAACAATGAACTATTTTATATTTTATAGATTAAAACAAACGTTCCGTATTTTGTTTCTAACTTGGAAATGGGGACTTAAAAATGCACTATTTTATATATAAAAATAATGCACTGTGCTTATTGGTCACCTTCCACCAAAAAGCTTATGCTTGACAGACAACTATATAGTGACGCATTAGTTCCTTTAATTAAGGGGAAAAGTTAGCTCAATCTAAAATTATGTTAATAATAATGGAACAATAAAATGTGAAAATCAATTATATACACATCCATATCCACAACTGCAAGTTTAAGATTTCAATACATGTAATTTGTTTTATGAATGTGGTTACTCTTATGCATGAGGCTTTGGCATAAAAAATAGTTATTGTTATTTATTTGTCATTGACTTTGTATCGTCTTCAACTTTTGACAGTTTTCTTATCTGTTTCAGTATAATTATCATGTTTAATTTATGTGATAATGTGATAGAAGATAAACATATAATGTTGTATAGAATCTATAAAAAGTTATTTGAATAAAATAATTTATTTACAAAATTTACTTATGTAATATTTTCTTTCAAAATACAATATGTTTTCTGCCAATTTGTCCACCAAAATGGTCAGCACTACGTGACAGAATTCAGATGGAAACATCAGTGAAGTCGCCTCAAGAATTAATGAACACCATATCATGAACACACTATAAGGTGACACAATAATCAGAAGAGTAGAAGACCATAGAAGAAATAGCTAAGAACATTGTAACAATGACTCCTTTTCATCTATCCCATTGTCAAATCTTAAAACATGGTTTACATCCAAAATTAATTAGTACTCATGCTCTGTAATTTTTATTTAAAATTACAAAAATAAACTTAAAGTTTTCGGGGAATTTTTTCTTTTGAAGAACGGGGAATTTTTTTAGTCAGCATATATTACTTTATGCAAGAAAGATTCAAATAAGATAATAATTAAAATTAGAATTGGATCATGTCCAAGACTGAAAATAGTTTTAGAATAATGATATTTTAACAATAAAAGAAATAAATATTTAACAAATTATCCAAATTTATACATAAAGAAAGTAGAAGGGTATGTACACATCATTATATATGTTAAAGGAGAAGAGTGGGATATTTTTAAAATATAAAAGGAGATGGGTGAGGTAGTTTTGGAAGAAAAATAAATTCATGAGGAGTACCTTAATACATGAGGAACACATTTCATTATGTTAATTGTCATCATTATAAGTTATATTTTTATTAAGCACGTTACATTATGTTAATTGTCATTGTATACAAATTCATGATTTTTACAGCACATTAGACGTTACATAATTTTCTTTGTATATATAAAAGGAAGTAGGTGAAGATAGTTGTGAAAATACACTACTACAGACGGTAGAAACGACGAAGGTTCTAGAACCCAAACGACGACGATTCTCAAACCGTCTTTGTTGCGAGTGTCGTTGTAAGTTAGCATTTTCGACAACGGTTTTCAAAACCGTCTTTGTAAATTTTTTTAATTTTTTTTAAATAGATACAAAGATGGTTGCTACGTAAACCGTCTTTGTAAGGTACCATTCAAAGACGGTTCTTGCGAAAACTGTCTTTGTTTGTGTACTTTCAAAGACGGTTTACCAAAACCGTCTTTGTAGGCCATCATTCAAAGATAGTTTTTACCAAAACCGTCTTTGTTTTCCTTCATTTTAATTTTTTTTTAAAGTAAGGTTAAGAAGACGGTTAGGCAAAAACCGTTTTTGTAGGCCACCATTCAAAGACGGTTTTTACCAAAATCATCTTTGTTTTCCTTCATTTTAATTTTTTTTTATAAAAGTAAGGTTAAGAAGACGGTTAGGCAAAAACCATCTTTGTAGGCCACCTTTCAAAGATAGTTTTTACCAAAACCGTCTTTGTTTTCCTTCATTTTAATTTTTTTTTAAAAGTAAGGTTAAGAAGACGGTTAGGCAAAAACCGTCTTTGTAGGCCACCTTTCAAAGAAGGTTTTTACCAAAATCGTCTTTGTTTTCCTTCATTTTAATTTCCTTTATTTATAATTAATAAAATAAAAAGGATTATTTTCAATCTAACTTTGTAGCATCCAACTTATTTGTATATTCATTGCATGTATTGCGCCTATTGCCCAATAACAAAGGAGTCCTCAAACACTTTTCTTTCAAGAGCATCATCAACAAAGTTTCAATTTTAATGTTTATATGGCCATGGCATGTACTTTGTGCTCATCATAAAAGTCTCATACTCAACTCACATCTACACACAAGCATCACCATGTGGTTGCTCTTCTTTTACTCAAGCACACAAGCATAACAAAAACTGTCATTTGTAGTGTAGTGCAATTGTAGAAGGTAATATTTTTTTTTTTGTTTTTTTATCATTTATATTATGAAAATTGCTTCTTCTTTTATTTTGTGTAGCCTTACTTTCATTATTTGAATCAAGCATTTTAAGTCTTCCTCCACTTTCAAAATCCCAAATTGATTTCGAGCCAATTATTGCAGAAATCATTAGGAGTCAATGATGACATACATGTTGAAATGGAAACAGTTCCTAAAATTATTGAGGGAGAGGAAACGTGTCGTCTGGGAAATAATAAGCGTCCACCAACCTCAACAAATACTATGCCCACCTCTCAGCCTATCCCAAACACAAACACTAATTTTTCTCTCTCAGCCCAATCCCACGATAAACCTAAAAAGCCACATACAAGTTCCCTTAACCCTAGCCCTAACCCTACCACAAATCAAAATCAAGCAAACCCACCCCTTGCTAGTGTTCCCTCTCCTAACAAAAACCAAACACCAAACCACATTCACACACAAAAACTTATCCCAAACAATGTACAACCAAACTCACAAACTCTTTCACCTTTAAATGTCCAAGCTCTTTTATTGGTGGGCCCTGACAAAAAGGCCTATTGGGGACAATGAGTTGTATCAGCAGGAATTGCCGGAGCTTGGGCAACCTGAGTGAAATTCCAACCCTTAAGGACCTCATTCATGCTTACCATCCAAATGTAATCTTACCATGTGAAACTCTGGTATATTCTCAAAGAATTCAAGAGATAAAAGTTCAAATTGGCTTTGATTCTTGTTTCTTTGTCGATGCCAATGGTAGAAGTGGAGGAATAGCATTTTTATGGAAACACCCCTTCACCTCTAATCTCATAAACTTCATTCATGCTAAAATTCTCTCCCCTAGAAAACTTGTTTGGCATCTAACAAATTACTATGGCTTCCCGAAAGTGACAAAAAAATTACTCTTGGAACCTTCTTCGATCCATTGTTGCATCCTTTATCTCCCCATGGTGCATTTTTGGGGATTTCAATGTCCTCCTCTCTAATGATAAAAAAAATTAGAAATATTGATCGTCCCAACTGGCTTATCCAAGGTTTCAAAGATGTTGTTGCAGACTATAATCTCCATGACCTCCCTATGGAGGGTTACAAATACACGGCTTGTAGAAAAGGAAAACCTAATTGCATTGAGGAAAAGTTAGACAAAGTGCTTGCTACATTGGAATGGATTGACATGTTCCCTAACTTCAAACTCTCAAACATAGTTGCTGCAAAATCATATCATTCCCCTATTCTTTTGAAACTAAATGTTGGAGATATAAGGTATTTTCATAATTTTTTCAAATTCAAAAATTCATGGTTGCTTCAACCTGAATTAGAGAAAAATGTGGAACATGGAAGGATTAGTTCTTGTTCTCCTAACATTATGGGTAAAATTAATTCATGCACTAATGATATGAACTCTTGGGGAAAGAAGATTAGACTGAAATTTTGTGCTCACATTGATAATTGTAGGAAACAACTCAAAATCCTCAAGGAACTCCATGATGAGGCCTCTACTGAAAGATACAAAGAAATCAATGGAAATTTGTCATATCTCATTGCATATGAGGAGGCATATTGGAAGCAAGGATCTAAAACATTTTGGATCAGGGGAGGGGACATCAACTCCAAATTCATTCACTAAATAACCAATGCAAGAAAGAAGCAGATTGCAATCATGTCTATGGAGGATGATTTTGGTACGATTTTTCATGAGCAACAACATATTGGCCAAATTGCAAACGATTATTTTGGTGATTTATTCAAGGCTAAATCTTCTCCAAATGTTTTGGAGGTTGATTATATTCGCACTGGTATCTCTTATAAGGGCAATCTCTCTGCTAACTCTTTTTTCTATGAATGAACTAAAAGTTGTTCTTTTTCAAATGCATTCTCACAAATCTCCTGGCCAAATGGTTTAAATTTTGATTTTTTTTCAAAATATTTTGGTATCTTTGTGGTCATGAGATTTTTACTACAGCTATATCATGTCTTGAAAATGGTTACTTCCCACCTGAAGTAAACAAAACCACCATTGTCCTCATTCCCAAAAACACCAACCTTGAATCCATGAAAGACTATAGTCCAATTTTCCTATGCGATGTCCTCTACAAAATCATATTGAAAACCCTAGCAAATAGAATCAAGCTTTTACTCTCAAAAAATGCATTTTAGAAGAACAAGCTGCTTTAATTGAGGATCATTCCACCACTGGCAACATCTTCATTGCCTCTAAATTGATCCATCATATGAGATGTAAAACAAAAGTCAAAGCTTGTGAGATGACTTTGAAAACTGACATAAGCAAAGCTTTTAACAAAGTAGACTGGAATTACCTATTGTCAATCATGACAAAAATCGATTTTCATAAAAAAAAAGAGGTCAATTAGATTAAGATGTGCCTTGAAATTGTCCAATACTCAATCAGGTGTTAATGGAAATTCTAAAGGGCTTATTTCTCCATGGAGAAGGTTAAGACAGGGTGACCCACTTTCACTATATCTTTTCATAATTTGTATTGAGGGTCTTTCTTCTCTATTAAAAAAAGTGAGATGAGTGGTTAGTTGCATGGTATCAAGATGTGTAGAGGAGCTTCTGTCCTCTCACACCTTTTATCTGATGACTGTTGTTTTCTATTTTGCAGGGTTGACGAAAAAGAATACTTTGTTTTGAAATCTATTCTAGATTTATATTGGGATAATTTTGGTCAAAACCATCAACTTCAAGAAATCTGAGATTTTTCTAGTTTAAACACCACCAGCTCTTAAAAGACATATGTCTTCATCCTTGGGAATGTTTGAAAGCATTGGAACTTGAAAATACCTTGGGTTACCCTCTATCATTGGAAGGAAGACACAAAAAAAAAAAGAAGTTTTTGGCTTCATCAAGGAAAGAATGTGGAGGAGAACCATCATTGGAGTGACAAGCATCTCTCAAAGGCGGGTAAAGAAATTCTTATTGAATTTTGTGCTCAAGCAATCCTCTCTTAATGAGTGTTTTTCTTTTACCCTTAGCTCTTGAAGTTAATCTCCAAAAAATGATGAATTCTTTTTGGTGGGGTTCAAAAAATAATTCACAAGGTATCAATTGGATGAATTGGGATAGATCAACAATAAAAAAGGATTTTGGTGGTATGGGTTTCAAACATCTTCATGCTTTTAACTTATCTATGCTAGGAAACAAGGTTGGAGGTTTATCTCTAACCAAGATGTGGTTTCTACAGTATTCAAAGCTAAATACTTTCCTAATGTAGATTTCTTGGATGTCAATCTTGGACATAATCCAAGTTTTGTTTGGGGTAGCATCTTTGCTTCACATTTTGTGATAAGGGATGACATTAGATGAAGATTTGGAAGAGGTGACAAAATCAACATATGGAACCAACCATGGCTGAAATCAAAAGACAAACAACTTATTTCATCACTCACACCCCACTGCCTTAAACAAAGGAAGGTCCATTAACTCATTGATCATGCAAAACAACACATGGCGCTTGGACATAATACAGAAAAATCCGAACAATGGAGATATACAACAAATTCAGAATGTTCCTCTCTTTAACACCAATGATGATGGTGCCCTAATGTGGAAAATTTTAAGGGATGGTGTTTATTTGGTTCGTTCCTCTTACCCACCATATCATGAACTCCATATTACATGATGGTTCCTCTCGAGTTCAAGGTAATTGGAAAAAGCTTTGGTCATTGTTGGAGGTAAGGAGGTTTGAGAGATAAGGGTTTAGTGTTGGGTGCTTGAAGTATTACACCAAGAGGCATCAGAATTTGGAATGCTCAACAGTGTTACCTCCAGATTAGGGAAAACCCTAGTAATATAATAGGCTATTGGGCTCCTGCCCATATGGACCCATATAACCATACAATAACCTATTGGGCTTGTATGTGAACATATTAATATTTAATATATATATATATATATATATATATATTAAATATCTTCAACAATCTCCTCCTATGTTCACCATACAGCACAATCCAATAAGGTAGTCAGTGTAATGTTCAAACAAAACATGAATCATCCACATCCAGTCCAAAACAATCAACTCGGATCAATCAATGAGTTTTAATTAGAAAATATTAAATTCACACAACATTTGCAATCAAACTAAGTGAATCATCATTCTCATGAATCTATTCTGAGATCAATATAACAATATAAATACCAAGAGTTTTGGATTAATCTAAACTCACCAGAATCCCAAGATCTCAAAATCAGTTCACAACCAACATACGCATAACAATCAAGTATAAGTAGGCCAGTCAAAATAGTCTAAGGCCTTACAAATATAAGAAATAAGCATAATAATCATAATGTTCACTAAATAGAAATAACAAAATGTAAGTCTCAAGTAAATGGACTCCAACATAATGGGCAGTAGCAGGTGAACTGTCAAGTTCCCTACAACTCTAAATGATAGTTTCATATATCAAGTTGGTCATCCTCTTCAGGATCTCACTCAGTAAGCTCTCCTCCATCTTTGCCATCCCCTGTAGAATGTCAAATATGAATTTCATATTATCATGAATTCAATCATTTGAATAAACTATTAAAGATGTCTAGTTCTACTGAAAGAACTTAGCATCATATCGTCAAGCAAAGAAGAACATATATCAATGTCATAAAGCATTATAGTATCATGTTCATAAGCATCAAGCCAGTTTCATAAATTATGAACAAAGCCTAAATAGTTTAAGTTATAAAGAGCCATCAACCTAAGTTTATTTGTAATAGAATAACGATTGTCTCATTTCACATAATAAGACTAATAGTCACGTCACTTACAATAACTTAGTCTTGTAATGTCAAGTTCAATTAAGAACAAGACCAATAGGCTTCTTATATAATCAACTATTTCTATGTTTCAATTTGGAATGTCACAGTTACTAATTCTTTAAAGTCAAATAATATAACATCAAGTTTGGAATGAGATCATTTAACCAAAAGGAGAGGCCAACCTGGTAGGATTGTATCATCAAGTTTGGAATAACACAAGCTTCCCAGATAGAACTTTGATTTGGATTAGAAATCATCTCATCAATTTTGGAATGAGATAATTCACCTTTTTCAAAATAGTTAGCAACCACGATCATATATGAAATATATAAATTATGCTTATCATTTGGCCAACAAAAGAAGATTCGATAATTCAAAACACACAATTTAAGGTAAGTAAATGATAATTAAGACTTGTCTACATAGTCTTTAACCCCATTTCCCCCACTGTTTTGAATAATCGATCTTCAGGCAAACCTTTTGTGAGAGCATCGTCCATGTTATCCTTCGATCTCACATCAACCAAAGTGATAACTCTTTGTTCTTTCAGATGATTCAACAATGCATGTCTCAGTCTCACATGTCTTCTCTTTGAATTAAAGAGAACATTTTTTACGACATGGACTGCTACTTGATTATCACAAAATAAACTTAAAGAATTAATCTTTAGTTTAGTCAAAGGAATATCCATAATCAGATTCTTTATCCACTCTGCCTCTTCACCAGCTGAGGCTAAAGCAAAAAGTTCTGATTCCATTGATGACAACGCAATGCATGTCTGTCTTTTGGATTTCCAAGTAACAGCAGCTCCACCCAGAGTGAATACATA
>PYAF01002719.1:2054278-2065634 GCA_007407185.1 Glycine tomentella | reverse complement strand
AAAGTAGAACTAACATGGTTTATGCTATCAATATCTAAACTCAATCTATACATGCCATTGATCATAAACGCACAACCGAAGTAGCATGAGTTAACAGATAAAGTTACTCTACCATTCATAGTTGAAAAAGACATACCAACTTTATCAAGTAAACTCATAGATATTAAATTCTTTTTAAGTAAAGGTACTACTTTAACATATTTCAAAGTTAGTAACTTACCTGAAGAAAGCATCAGATTAGCAGTTCCAGCATGAGTCACCTCTGCCTCACCACCATTACAATTTTCCACGGTGTCTTTCACTTCTATGATCTCAATGAGTAAATTACCATCATTTGTTGCATGACATGTAGCACCACTGTCCAACCACCACTCAGAAGAGACACTGGCCTTTCCATTATTCATCATTCCAATGAAGGCTTGAGGCTCAGGTTCACTAATTAGCATATTAGCCTCATTTTGTGGTGTGTTGTTCTATAACATCTTTGGTAGCTTACACTCTGCTTCCTAGTGACCCCACTTTCCACAGTTATGGCACTTGCCCTTCTTCTTCTTCTTGAAGATAGGCTTTTTGGCCTCTAACTATGAAGAGAATTCACCTTTTGGTGGCTTGGACTTTTTCTGATATTTATAGGAATGTGAAACTAAGTTGGCAACTGACTTTTGTTGTCCTACTTGTTCCAAACTCTTCTTACAAATGTTTTGATCTTCAATATGAATGTACCTTTTTAATTCATCCAGCCCCATCTGTTCTTTTAGCCTGTGCATGTCAGTCTTAAAAGAATTCCATTCAACAGGTAGCTTACTCAACACAAGACCAACAAAGAGATTATCAGACAAATCAGACTTGTCCTCTTTTAGCTTATTTCTCATATTCTCAAGTTCAATTAATTGAGAAGTGATGCTTGAGTTCATATTGAACTTAAAGTCAAAGAACTTCTCTGCTAGAAGAGTCTTAGAAAGCCTCTCTTGTTTTTGAAATTGACTGTTTAAGTGATCTCATATCTCCTTTGCAGTCTTATACTCACTATAAGTCATAGCTAAACGAGGAGTTAAAGAGTTTAATAAATAATCTCTACAAAAATCTTCATCTTTAATCCATTGATATTCATCCACATTTTCAATAGTAGATGCAAAATCACTTAATACAGTATAGAATATATCACGTTCCTTCATGCCAAACTGAACATGAAATTTCCAACCATGAAATTCAGTGATATCAAAGGATTTCAGCTTTATGATATCATGGGAGTTATGTTTTGTCATTTTAATCAAGTAAAAGAGTTAGAAAGAGTGCACCTTAAAATCCTCCAAAGTGTATCAAACCTTCTAACTTTTCAAAAACAGCACTATAGAGTTGAAATTTGTCAAATTTGACCCCAAAAATGAGTCCGGAGCGTCCAAAAACCTTAGGAACAATGATTTTTGGTTGTCGGAGACTTGCTGAAAAATCACCGGAAAAGTCCGCTGGAAAGTCGCCGGTCGCCGGAAAAGTTCACCGGCGAAGATGAACCCGTCGCCGGAAAAGTTGCAGAAACTTCAAACAGCTGTAACTCCTTCGTTTGACGTCCGTTTTTCGTAAATGACCACTCAAAATGATCATCTCGACAAGGAGAACAAAACCCACAAGGTTTCAACTCACGAAATTGGCTGAAATTTTCAGGATCTGGTCTCAAAAGTTGCGGCTGCAAGGTTTTCAATCTCAGATCACGAAAGTGATCACACCCTTGAGTTCCTCTCGATGAGATCCTCGAAACAACACCTTACTCGCTCAAATCTGATACACGAAGCTAATACTTCAAAATTGTTGGAGGTAATGAGGTTTGCGAGAGAAGGATTTAGTGTTGGGTACTTGAAGTATTACACCAAGAGGCATCAGAATTTGGAATGTTCAACAGTGTTACCTCCAGTTTAGGAAAAACTCTAGTAATATAATAGACTATTGGGCTCTAGTCCATATGAACCCATATAACCATACAATAACCTATTGGGCTTGTATGTGAACATATTAATATTTAATATATATATATATATATATATATATATATATATTAAATATCTTCTAACAGTCATTACAAATCCCTCCAAAAGTTAAACATCTCTGGCGGATTCAAAGAGATGTTTTGCCATCAAGAGTAAGGATGGGATCAAAAGGAGTTCTTTGCCCTCAAAATTGTCCCTTCTGCCACGATAACCTTGAAAATAACTGGCATATTTTCTTTGGTTGTGATCATGCTCTCTCCGTGTGGCTTGCCTCAGGTCTTTGGCCCAAAATTCAGCATCATGTCCAGCAGAAGGTATCCAGCATCTCATTTTCAATCTTATTGATTTGCTTGATAATACTCAAGATTGCAGCAAATGGGCCATTATCTTATGGATTATTTGGCGTAGGAGATTAAGTTTAATTTGGAATGATGTAGAGATTTTTCTAGCTATGGCAGTCTCTCTCACATATCAACATTTATCAGCATGGAAGCAAGCACGGTTCATTCCTTTATCTGCAACCCAGAATCAGCAACATAGATGTCGTGTTGTTCAAATATCATAATTTATATGGCATGGGGCTCTGCATCAGAAACGAATGGGGGCACTTCATTCAAGCAAAAAGACAACTTGCTTCATGGTTCTCCAGAGCCTGCTGAAGCAGAAGAGTGGAGTTTGTTGCATGTGCTATCTTGGTTAAAAGATCATAATTTCAGTAATGTGGATGAAGGAATGGATGCTAAAATTGTCGTGGATGCAATTCACAATTCTACAGAAGGATGTTCTGATTTTCAGTCTCTAATAAATAAGTGCGGAGCGATCTTTTCCTTTTTATTCAAATTGAGTGGTGAGTTTTGTAAGAGGACAAGTTAATCATGTCACTCACAATTTAACAAGAATGTTATGTTAATAATCATGTTTTTTATGAAGTATCTCATTGTATTTCCTCTTTCTTTATAAATAAAATACCTTAAATGTCTTTTATTAAAAGAAAAAAAGCAGTATTCCTTAAGGCTTTTAGCCTTTTTACTTGTCAATCGCAAAAAAAAAAAAACCTGGAAGCACTAAAATTGCAAACATACTTATATCAAACAAAAAAAATGCAAACCTTCTACTAGCAAGTTTGTTTTTTGTTTATTTATTGCACTTACGGTATTTCTAAATTTCAATAAAATATAAACAATATATGATAAAAAAAAAATTACGATAATCAATCAAAATACTATTTTTTACGGTAATATAATTTATGTAGTGATAGTTTAATAAAATTTTACATTGTCATAATCAAATGATGGCATATATGATACTTTAAAAAAATCACATATGATAAAATTGTTGACTTTTTATTATAATTTACTTAAAAATATATTTATATGATTTTTTTTAATTGATTGATTACTTCCTTTTTCTATAATGATAGGGTATAAAAATTAAACTCTATTCTTGTTTACATGATTAAGACATTTCAGTTAGTATCGAACTTTTTTTACTTCTAAAAAATTCATTTGATAATTCATTAAACAAAAATTTTTAATAGTTTTTCATTAGTTTTTAACATATTTTGAAATGCTATTTAAATTAATATTTTTTAAACACTACTTAAAATAACATTTTTTTAAAATGCTAACTTCTAGCTTTCTAGCTTTATCTATTTTCTTCCACTTTTATCCTTGATATATTTATTCATTTTCTTTGTTACCTTTTTTTAATAAATCATGGTATTATCATTTTGTTGTCATTTTATACTTTTTAGGTACTTCAATAAATAATTTTACTAAATATTTCTAATTTAATAATCTAACTTTTCAACTAGTTTTGTCAAACATAGCATATGTTCGACAAGGCATTTCATCTAACTTCTTGCTTTTTTTAATAGCTGAACAACTAATTTATTGTTTGGTGAAAAAAAATTAGTAACTTCTCAATAGCTTCTATCATTTTTTGAAATGTTACTTATAATGTAATTTTTAAAAATGCTAGCTCCTAGCTTTTTATATTTTTTCACTTTTATCCTCTATATATTTGTTCATTTTTTTTGTTATTTTGTTAAATAAATCATAATATTATTATTTTTCTTGTTATTTTATATTTTTCAACTACATCAACAATTAATTTTATCAAATACTTTTGATTTAATAAGCTAACTTTTCAACTTCCTACTAGTTTTCAGCAAATTTTATTAAATATAGTTCATGTTTGTGTTTAAATTTAGTTAACTCTAAATTATGTTTAATTTAAGTTTCAAATTTTAAATGTTGATAATATATAAAAGCTCAATTTGATACAGTATTTCAAAATTTGAAATTGAAATTAAAAATTTAAATAATGAACTTTTTAAAAATGATAAAAAAAAGTATAAATAAAAACAAAATTAAATACCCAGTGAAAAAGTTACATAATTCAATGAGAAAATATTAATTCTTAGAAAAAACTATTTAAAGATAAAAATAGAAATTAATAACACAGGAACATGTTATTTAATTAAATTAAATTTAATGCTACATAATTTACTCCTAACAACACTCTCGGAAATCTTTCATACGGACAATGGGGATTTGAAAGATCCTTGAAGTTGAAGCATAATCGTGTTCGCTCTCAATGATGGTTAAATCCTCATAGGCATGCCACTAGTTGTCATCGTCAAATTGGTATATAGCAGGGTCGAAGGTAAGGAAGCTTTATCTCATACTAAGGCATCGTCAAATTGGCTAACATTGCACTATTGCGAGGAATGAGAAAAGACCAGTTAGTCACTATCGAAATCACCATGCTTTAGGCACTAGTAGGAAGCCCCCAAAGACTTGAAATCAGAAGAGGTTGGTCCATAAGAATAAAAAATTATAAAAATTACGTACCTTAATATTCAGAGTCTCCACGCTAAATGCAGGGAAGGAGGAGGAATAATAAAATTAAAAATGGATATGAGCAGGAGAGATGGTAAACGGGATTTCAAAATTTGGTGGGAGAGCTTTCCCATCCATTGAAGGTGATATTTTGTGGCATAGTGATAGAGTGCTTTTAGTTGAGTATTTTTCTATCCTTCTTAGCTTATTTGACCTCTCTTGGACCTTTATTTTCCTATTCTAGTTCAGTTTTTGACTTAGGCAAGTAAGTGGGCTTAATTGTTAATTGTTGCGTATTTTCGTATTTTTGCTCACTTGACGTATCTGACTTGTGCAGGCCCTATAGAGTGCTATTGATCTCCGAATGAAGCATTCTAGGAGTCCCTAAAAAGATAACGAAAATATCTACAAGTTTGCTAGAAATAACCCGAGGCCAATTCTGTCATTTAGAGGGTCATTTTAAGCTTGAAAGTTAGCACCTCTGCACTTGTAATTTTGGGCTGCGAATTTGACTTTCATGGTTGTAAATAGCAAATAATTATATTGTTGGGTTTGTTTGTGGCCCATTTTATTTTCAGAACTCAGTCACTACATATATTAGTGACTTTAATGAAACTTGGACAGCACTTTACAATTCAATAAAAACAGCTTTTATTTTTCTTTCTTAGTTTTTAGGATCAAACTCTTGTTCTTTATTTTCTCTCATTTGTTCTTCATCTTCTTCATTTTCATCTTGCTATCCTTTTATTTTACTGCACTCTTTTCATGGGACTTTCCTTGGTGATCATCATGGAAGGCTAAATCATTAATCAATCCAAGGATCTAACTCAAGCAAGGGAAGAATTGGAGTTCCGGTTCGGTATTTCGAATTCTACTTGAATATTCACCTTCTTCTTCAATTTCTATTATGTTTTCATGATTATGAATGCATTTGGGATTGAAAGTGAGTTAGGATTATGGATTCATGTCCTAATTTCAAATGATAATCACAAGATTAATTGAATGATATTTCAGTTAGGGTTGTGGTTTTAATCAATTTAGGAGTAGGATCGATTGAACTGCTTCTATTGAGATTGAATGAATGTTCATGATAGAATCAATTTATGGGAATGATGATGATTCGAATAGCTTGGGTTGGTGAATTGGATTGATGCTTTCTCATCTGTTTTACTTTATTCCTTGATAATCTTGTTAATTTTTGCATTGTTCTTCAATTTTAGTTTGTGTTCTTGCATGTTTTACTTTACGCATACCAACTCTTTGACAAAATCTCCCCTTATTATTACCAATGATTTGAAGCTAGAACCATATTGATCGTGTCTCTGAGTCGACCTAGGTTAGCTCTGTGCTACAGAATTAGCTTAGTAAAATTGTTTTTGATACTTCTCGACAAAGCAATATCAAAACTGGTGCCGTTGCCGGGGACACGGTTCATTGGGTGCTAGCTTTAATTCATTGTAATTAGTTCATAGAAGTAGTTTTAATTCTTGCATTTTTGTTTTTGTTGCACAATTATGCTTGTTACATGATTATGTGCTTGTGGTTGTTGCATTAGCTTTGTATTTGCTCATAAAAATAGAGAAAAACCCATAAAAATAGAGAAAAACCCATAAAAACAGAGAAAAACATAGAAAAACAGAGCAGAACATCCAACTGGCGCTAATAGCGTGGCAATTCACGCTAATCGCGCCATATATTCGAAACCAGGGCCTGATGTTGAAGTCATGGCGCTAATAGCGTGAAATCCACGCTAATCGCGCCATGGATTCGAACATCCCACGCTGATAGCGCCAGTCTCATGCTAATAGCTTGGGCGCCAAAAGAAAAACCTGTGCAGTTTAAGTTGTGATTTGTTTCCCAAGGTTTACCCCCCATTTTAAACAAAAGCAGTGTGGGTTCAAATTGGCAAATTCGAACCCTAAGTAGGAGTTTTGGACCAGTTTTTACAATTATCGCAGGGACATTCTGGTAATTTCATAGCAAACTATCTCAGAATATGCTAAAATTTTACCAGAAGGTGCAGAAAATCCATACATCAAGTTGAACTGGTTATTGAATAACGTGTTCACCAGGGGTCCAAATCGCCAAATTTCATCGTTTAGGCCATTTTTTAGGCGATTTTCTAATTTCATGATTTTTAAAAATCACCAAAAAAATCACAAAAATCAATCATGATTTTTAGACATTCACTGTTATTTCTTTAGATTTTTTCTAAAATTTTTAGGGTAGTCTTCCAATTTCTATTTCATTTCAGCATATATAGTAAGTAGTGTCTTGGTAGAATAGATGTTTGATATTTCTGTGCTATCTGTGTTTATTGTTCCTTTTGAGCTGAACTGTGTATGACTAGGTTCATATCAAGTGAATTACATTCATTTGATCCTGAGATAGATAGGACATTTCACAGATTAAACAGACATAACATTAGGTTAGATGACTTTGATAGTGTAGTTTTAGACAGTAGTGTAGTGTCTTCTGACTTTGATCGTGAATCTACTTTTACTCCTTCTACTTCTACACATCTTGATATCATGGCTGATAACAACCTAACTCTTAAGGAGTTAGCTACACCTAATGTTGTTTACCAACCTTGGTGTATTCAATATCCTGAGACTGAGGTCAGCTATGAGCTGAAATCTGGACTGATCCATTTGCTTCCTAAGTTTCATAGACTTACTGGTGAAGATCCATATAAACACCTTAAGGAGTTTCATGTGGTGTGTTCCACCATGCGACCACATGATGTTCATGAGGATTATGTCAAGATGAAAACATTTCCTTTCTCTTTCGATGGTGTTGCTAAGGATTGGTTGTACCTTCAACCAGATCCTATCACCACTTGGACAAACATGAAGAGAAGATTCTTAGAGAAATTCTTTCCTGCCTCTAGAACAGCATCCATCCGAAAGGAAATTTGTGGCATAAGGCAGTTCCCTGGAGAGTCTTTGTATGAGTATTGGAAAAGATTCAACAAGTTGTGTGCTACCTGTCCTCACCATCAAATCAGTGAGCAATTGTTAATCCAGTACTTTTATGAAGGATTGATGTGGATGGATAGGAGTATGATAGATGCAGCTAGTGGAGGCACTCTGATGGAGAAGACCCCTTTTGCTGCAAGGCAGTTGATTTCTAACATGGCATCTAACTATCAATAATTTGGTGCTAGAGTTGCAACATCCAAGGTTGCAGATGAAGTTTATGTTTCTATGGTTGCTGACAACCAGAGATTGGAGAACAAATTAACAGAGTTGACATCCCTTGTGAGGCAACTTGCCATTGGTCCTAATCCACAGCAACAACAGCCCTTTAGACCTCCACAGCAGCCCTTCCAGCCTGGCCCCACCAAATACCAACATTCCCCATTCAGACAACAGCCACAGTTCCAGCAAGCTGCACCTACACCTGCACAACTTGTGCAAGCCACTTCTGAACCTTCTTTAAAGGACTTGATGAATCAGATGGCTACCACCAACCTTCAGTTTCAACAGAATGTCAGTGCTAACATCCAAGACCTCCAGACTCAGATTGGACAGTTAGCTACAACTGTCAACCAGATGCAATAGCAAGGTTCTGGCAACATTCCTGGACAACCAGTGATTAATCCAGAGAATGTGAATGCCATTACCTTGAGGAGTGGCAAGGAACTTCCAGATTCCACAATTGTTGGTGCTAAATCAGATCCTGTAGATGAGCATTCTGTTTTTCTTCTTGATATCATTGATGCTACAGTAGATAGTGTAGATATTTCTGATTTACTTTCTGATTTTTCTTCTGAATTTTCAAACTTTGATCTTGGTTCTTGTAATTGTGTCTGTGATGAGTCTGCCGTTATGTGTAGTATTTGTGTGGAGATTTCCTCTGCACTTCACTCTGATTGTGTTGCAGGTACAAACACAGGATCTGAGCATACTATCCCATTTCCCTCAGCCTCTACTCTTTCCTTACCTTCCACTATTCAGCCACCTTCCTTGGAGCTGAAGTCACTACCTGAGCACCTCAAGTATGCATATTTAGATGATGTTCAAAAGCTTCCAGTCATCATATCTAATAGTCTGTCAATGGAGCTTGAAGAGGATTTGATACATGTTTTGAGAGGCCACAAAAAGGCCACTGGATGGAAGCTTGCTGATCTTCTTGGAATTGATCCTCTCATCTGCATGCATCAAGAAAATTATGTTTGGGATGTGCCTTGAACGACACTTTGGGAGTTCCCTTTTCCCTCCTTTTATTTGTTGTCTCTTTATTGCATTTCTTTGCATGCTCACATTGAGGACAATGTGCATTTCAAGTAGGGGGTGGAGGATTTCTAAAATCTATTTTTCTGCTTGTTTTCTATCTTTGTTTGTTTTTAAGTTGTTGTTTTGTCGAAGTTAGGCACCGTTTCATGTTTTCTATCTTTTGTTGTTTTCTGTTTTCTGTTTTTTGTATGTTTCCTGTCTGTTTATGTTTTGTTATTATCTGTTTGTCAGTGTCTGTTGTTTTCTATTTTTTGTTTATCTGTCTGTCTATATTCTATTTGTCTGTTTTAGTTTTTGAGTCTGTATGTTTTTGTTGTCTGTTTATGTTGTTTCTATTTTGTTGCTGTTTTTATTGAATTTAGGCACTTTTTCATGTTTTTCATAGGATTTCTAACTTGTATAAATTGTGAGAAATGTTAAAAAGTTGGTTGGATTGAGAGGTTTCATACTTGATATGAATCATTGTTGCAATTGTTCAAATGATAAGTAGGCTTGAGAAATAGAATTTAAGATGAATCATGTGTGGTAGAATTGTGCCTTGTGAGTTTTTGAGCCTTTGTGGATATGCTCCTTCATGTGTGATTTCACCCTTGTGCTAGATTACTCTATGTTTTGTCTTGCCTCTTTTGACATTCCTTGTTGCACATGCTTTGATTGAGATGATTTAGGCCTTCTTTCTTTTAGCCACCAGCCAAATAAACCTATCCTTGTGTTGATATCCATTGTCACCCTCTTTGAGCCTCTAGCCTTTTCTTTCCTGTTTAGCCCATTAAAAGCAAAGAAAAAATGAAAAACCATGTTATCCTAGCTTTAGGGAAAAAAGGGGCTTTGGAAATGTTTTGGGAGTGGGTTTCAAACAAGTGTGGGGTGTTTGTCTTTTGTTTTGTTTTGAAAGAAAAGAAAAGAAAAAGAGAAAAGAAAGACTTCAAATAGCAAAAGTTCAAAGAAAAGAGAAAAAACTTGTGTATAAAAAAATTGTGTATAAGCAAAGAAAAAGAAATATGCAATAAAAGTTGTTATAGTTCATTTTCATTCTTGTAAATTCTTTTAAATTTCATTTTATTGCTTCTACCCTTCTTTTATCTTGTTGGCTTGCTCCTCATTGCCCCTCTTTTCTCTTAAGTTTTAGCCTAAATATCCTTTTCTTATCCACCTTTTCCTAAGCTATTCATTACAAGCTAATAAAGTCCTTTTGATCTTTTGATGCATGTGTATTTCAAGTTGAATGAATGAGAGGTTTGTCAATGCTTGGATGTGCTAGTTGCATGTGGTGTTTGAGTGTAAATACAAGTCATACACATCATGTGAGGTTGAGTGCCACCCTTTGAGAGAATTCTATCACCTTGGTGCATTCTTAATTCTAAGCTTGACTACTTTTTCATTTGCACTTTGTGGTCATGTTTTCATGGATTGTTTGTCACCTCAACATTATTCTTCCATCTTTCATCTCTCTCACTTTTGTGCATTGTTATGATCCATTAAAAAATATGTGTGCCTTGTTCATACCCTTTCTTTTAATTTTTGGTTTACTTTAGTTTGAATTTTTCTCTTAGTCTTTCTTTTAGTTTTGCCCAAGAGTGCAAAAGTTTAAGTGTGGGATATTTTTATAGAGTGCTTTTAGTTGAGTATTTTTCTATCCTTCTTAGCTTAGTTGACCTCTCTTGGACATTTATTTTCCTATTCTAATTCAGTTTTGGGCTTAGGCAAGTAAGTGGGCTTAATTGCTAATTGTTGCGTATTTTCGTATTTTTGTTCACTTGACGTATCTGACTTGTGCAGGGCCTATAGAGTGCTACCGATCTCCGAATGGAGCGTTCTAGGAGTCCCTGGAAAGATAACAAAATGATCTACAAGTTCGCTAGAAATAGCCCGAGGCCAATTCTGTCATTTAGAGGGTCATTTTATTTTCAGAACTCAGTCACTACATATATTAGTGACTTTAGTGAAACTTGGACAGCACTTTACAGTTCAATAAAAACAGCTTTTATTTTTATTTCTTAGTTTTTAGGATCAAACTCTTGTTCTTTATTTTTTCTCATTTGTTCTTCATCTTCTTCATTTTCATCTTGCTATCCTTTTATTTTACTGAACTCATTTCATGGGACTTTCCTTGGTGATCATCATGGAAGGCTAAATCATTAATCAATCCAAGGATCTAACTCAAGCAAGGGAAGAATTGGAGTTCCGGTTCGGTATTTCGAATTCTACTTGAATATTCACCTTCTTCTTCAATTTCTATTATGTTTTCATGATTATGAATGCATTTGGGATTGAAAGTGAGTTAGGATTATGG
>PYAF01002719.1:2041964-2054178 GCA_007407185.1 Glycine tomentella | reverse complement strand
ATCTAACTCAAGCAAGGGAAGAATTGGAGTTCCGGTTCGGTATTTCGAATTCTACTTGAATATTCACCTTCTTCTTCAATTTCTATTATGTTTTCATGATTATGAATGCATTTGGGATTGAAAGTGAGTTAGGATTATGGATTCATGTCCTAATTTCAAATGATAATCACAAGATTAATTGAATGATATTTCAGTTAGGATTGTGGTTTTAATCAATTTAGGAGTAGGATCGATTGAACTGCTTCTATTGAGATTGAATGAATGTTCATGATAGAATCAATTTATGGGAATGATGATGATTCGAATAGCTTGGGTTGGTGAATTGGATTGATGCTTTCTCATCTGTTTTACTTTATTCCTTGATAATCTTGTTAATTTTTGCATTGTTCTTTAATTTTAGTTTGTGTTTGACAAAATTCCCCCTTATTATTACCAATGATTTGAAGCTAGAACCATATTGATCGTGTCTCTGAGTCGACTTAGGTTAGCTCTGTGCTACAGAATTAGCTTAGTAAAATTGTTTTTGATACTTCTCGACAAAGCAATATAACATAGTTATGAAAACCAGCCCAGTCATTGATCCAGTCGAGGTAATGGGTTAGTGGTCCAATCGGTAGACCAGTAATTGGCTCGATTTGACCTGGTCTATATTAAAAAATTCAAAATTATATTATGTATATGTATATAACTAATTATTTGATTAAGAAAAGTTTATTCATAATTTCATATTCAAAAATTCAAAATAATAATTGAAGTATTAAAGTGGATAACACAAGTAAAGTGTATTAATTAAAAAAAATGTGAATAGCAATTATCTAAATCAAAACAGCAAAATAGAAATTGCATAAAACAAAAAAGGGGTGCAAAAAGTAAAACTGTATTATATATACATAGGCCATAAACATTTTTTGATTATAAAATATAGAATGAAAACTGCAGAAAGTAATAACAGTGGTACAAAAAGCAACAATCAGGCCCAAATCAAAAAACCCTAATAATATATATTCTTCTCTAGTTTTCCTGTGCTGCAGCTTCTATTCTTCTCTTCATTCCATTTCCCGTGCTTCCTTCCTGCAGTTGGCTTCTCTTCCTTCTCTTGGTGATGCACTGTTGCGCCCCCATCCACGTTCTTCTTGCTGCTACACGCCCACATTATTCTCTTCTATCATCTCTACCTCTACTTCCCATCTCCTTAATTCTATGCCAACATCCAGCTTGACTTGAATTTTTTTAACATTTCAAAAAGATGTTTTCTAATGGGGTGGTGGAGTAGGCGGAGCAGAGCTTCTCCAACATAAGGTGTCGGTGAAGAAGACAAAGGAAATGTCTTTTTCTGAGTTTTACAAAACCCGATCCAGGTTCCTAAACCCGTCCGAGTCTCTGGGTTCTTCAAAAACCGGCTGATTCTTGTCGTGCCTAACCGAGTCACTTGCATGGCCAGTTCCACACTCAACCCAATCCAGAGTTACCAATGGTTTTCAATCGGACCGGTTGGACCAATCGATCCGAACCGGTTTTAATAACATTGTTTTGTGGATCCAAGTCAAATTAATAAATAGAGACTCTTGATTATGTTCAAATATTGACATGAAAAAGTAATTAGTTATAATTTATTATAATTTAAATTCAAGTTATTAATAAATTTAAATCAAAGTTATAGAAATATTTAAATTTAAGTTATAGATAATTCAATAAATAATTTAGAATTTATTGTTCTTATATACTCTATATCTATTGTACACTTATAATTAAAGATAAATACTAAAATCCTAGTTATTTCACCTTTCAATATGATATCATAGAACTAGAAGCTTAACAACTAAATTTATCATTTTCTTCTTTTTTATTATTTTTCCTCATGGTCACTCATCATTGCTTTCAATCTATCCATTAAATTTAACTTTTGTCAATTACCAATTGAATCATCTCCTTGAAGATGGAACTTCTTGTGGCTATGTAACAAATATTACATCATGTCCTCCATCCGAGATCAATTCTATGGTTAAGTCCTCTTATTCCTATCTTTTTAGGTGCTTAAGTCATTTTGTTTTTGTCTTTTAGATGGTCAAGTCATTTTTATTTTGCTTCTTCCTTTTTAGGTGTGTTAAGCTCTTTTGCTTTTGCCTTTAGATGATTAAGCTTTGTTTTATGCTTATGCCTTCTAGGTATTCTTAATCCCATGCTTTTTTTGCTTCTGCCTTATGGTTGTTAAACATGTTTGCTTTTGTCTTGTTCTGCTAAGCGTGTTTGCTTTTGCCTTATGGTAGTTAAGCGTGTTAGTTTTTGCCTTATGAAGGTTAAGTGTGTTTGCTTATGCCTTATGATAGCTAAACATGTTTGCTTTTAAGAGGTTAAGCCTTGCGTTATGACTTCCGCTTAATGATTAAGTTTTGTCTGATGGCTTTGATCGACAAGAAGACATTCTCACCAAAACTCTTACATTTTCTCACTAAAACTTTAACATTTTTGCACCGCAAATTTCTTGTGAATAAGATTGGTGTTGTCTTCGCCACCACCATCTTACAGGGCGTGTTATACTATTGATATTATAGAACAAATAGTTGCAAGTTGTTACAATTTAAATTCAAGTTGAAGATAGATTTAAATTAGAGTTATAGATATATTTAAATTCAAGTTATAAATAATTTAGTTGATAATTTAGAGTTTGTTATTCCTAGGTACTATATTAGATTATACATGATAAATTTAATGTGATTAAATAAATAAATTATTTTTCTTAAAAGACATGAATTAGTTAAGATAATCTGATAATTTAAGAGGAAGTATTATAAAGGCAATATACAAAATAAAATTCACAAAAATACTACTACCCTGAATGATTTACTTTGAGCAAAAAAAGCATAATTCCCAAAACATTTCACTGAGTGGTAACCCACCTTACGAAGATGATGAAGACTAGGGTACAAAAGTAAAACTTGTTTTGCACCATATGCAAGTTCATTTTTTATACTTTTCATCATTTCTTTTCCATTATACCCTTTCTCTTCCTCTCTTTTGTTTCTCCTCCTTCCCTTCATCTTCTCTGCAACTTAAGGTTAAGAACAAAATTACAACACTTAATTCAACAACAATGATCTCAATACTGCAATTATAGAAGGTTTCAACACTACAAATGCTCATTTCCTGTTCCATCATAGTCACCCCCAAACCTATAATGTAACACTCTCAGATTTCAATATATCTGTGCATTTTCTGGTAAATTTGCATTTCTAAATAAATGACATAAATACCCCTGGATACTTTTGAAAATGACCAAGACGTCCTTGAACAATTTCACAAATGACAGTTAGGTCCATAGGGTAAAAGACTAATATGCCCCTGAACATTTACCCAAATGACCAAAATATCCTTTTGGCTCTGATAAAGCTAGAAAACCTCAGTAAGGTTATGGAAGCTTGACAAAAGTCTAGTATGCTCTTAAATAGAAAATTAGTGACATTTTTAATAAAGAAAACTATGAAATAGAATTTTTAGAAATTTTGAAAGATAACTCAAAAAGAATGAAATACAGACTAATCTGAGTTTTACAAAAATACAGAAACAAGCAAGATGTAATCTGGAGAATTTTCTTTTAATTATAGAAGGAATGGATTCTTAAATAAATGGTCTATACATTTTTCTAATTAAAAACAAAAATTAACCAATAGGAATTTAGAAAAGTCATTAGAAGGAAGTTAAGAAGCATTCCAAAATTATTACTATAACTTAATCTAGTTTCTAATTAATTTTAGAAATTTTACTTCCAAGAAAATAAATTAAAATAAGGCTTTCAAAAATTATGGAAATAAGTTTATACTAAGTCTCTTTAATTACAAGACATAAAATAAAATTAAAGTATTAAATCTTTTTAACTATAACTAGACTACTTAAACAAGCTTTAGACTACCTAAACAAGTTTAATTGGAATCCATTGGCCTTAAAAACACTAAGCTGGCCGTGCACCTCCAAGAAGGCTGAAGAAAAACTTTAAAACATTGTGGAACAAGGCCACTTGGATGGCTAGGAAACAAAGACAAAGGAAATTGGACCAAATGGAAAGTTGCAACAAAAATTCCCTAAAAACCAAAGCCATTCACGGATTGAAATAAAAATCAAAGGGCAAGGCACCAAAACTTGAAGCTCCATGGACCAAGCAAGGAAACCAGCAGAATTTTCATGAAAACAGCCACATGTAGGGCCATAAAGCATTAACCAATGGGAAGAAAGCAACTAGAAAGCAAAGTCATCATAAGCTTAAGATATTTTTCAACAAAAGCCAAAGAACCTAGCAATATAAAAAGAATGGTGGGGACCAAGTGGGGCTGAAGTTTTCCACGGATCACACACCACTTTCAGCCATCACTTTCACCTAAACACAAAAAGCAAAACAAAAGGCCACACCCAAGGAAAGGTCACGTGAAGTACTAGGAGATTTGAAGGCAAATAGCTAAAATTTCAATCAAGAAAAGCTAAGGTAGGGGAAGTAATTTAATATACATGAATTAGATGATTGATAGGTCAATTTAACATCTATTTCTTTAAGAATTAATCCATGTTTTCCTTATTTTGTAAGTTTTAAAATTGGTATAGGTAACTAATTAACTTAACTATTTAAATCTTGTGGCCATGGATTATTTTGTTGTACCCTTTTATTTGATGCTGTAACAATTGTAATTTATTACTTAAGGTTGCTGTATATTAATTTTACAATTAATGATTGCTGTATGATAATCATGTTGCTGTAAAATTAATTTTGTAACTTAATGGTTGTTGTATGTTAATTTATTATGTTGCTGTAAATTAATTCTGTAACTTATGTTGTTGTATGTTAATTTATTATGTTGCTGTAAATTAATTATGTAACTTAATGTTGCTGTATGTTATTTTATTATATTGCTGTTTATTAATTTGTAACTTAATGATTGTTGTATGTTATTCTCTTATGTTGTTGTAGATTAATTTTGTAACTTGATGATGCTGTTTGTTATTTTATTATTCAATTGATGTTGAGCTATGATAAAGTTTCTATGGTTTATTCTATTAGAAATTAGGTCATGGACATATGATTAAAGATTTGTATTATATATTGTTAAGATTAGTTCCTTAAAAAAATAGTGGGCACTTATCTCTGATATTGATGGATGATAAAAAATTTATAGTGCCAAGATATGAGACTTTGAGAAATAAATTAATGGAAAAGAGGAACTAAAAGAAAAATCAAACCATGCATCATTTTCATTTGACCCCTCAGAGTGGAAGGAGGTTTCACTAGAGTAGGTGAAACTATTTTGATAAATGGTACCCTTTGACCCCTCAGAGTGGAGGGAGGTTTCACTAGAGTGGGTGAAACTATTTTGCTTATGGTACTCTGTGGTGATAATCTGAGATCTCAGTCATGCATCATTTAACAAGAAATCATGCATCATTTTTCATGAATCTAGTTCTGTTTATAAATAATGATTTATTCGTTATTTATATGTAACGTTATTTCAATTTCTGTCGATTATCTAATCATGTTTATTAAATACTTACCCGAGTTGTGTCTATGGTTTGACACCTGTGATGATCCCAATTTATTTGGGTGAGCAGAAGAACAGTGAGCTGAGGAAAGCATTAAGGAAGAAGCTGGATGTTCTGTGTGCTGTTGGATGACTGTATGCTTTATTTGTGATTTTCTGTTTGTCTGTATTTGATACTATGCTATGTTGTATGTATTTTATGTTTAAACAGACTATTTGGGACTGAGTTGTATTCGGACTGTATCTTAAATTATATTTGAACCGTATGTTTTGACAATTTTGCGAACGCGTTAGAAGAATAAATTATTACGTATAATTAATTTTACGTAAACAAAATTACGTAAAAAAAATATTTTCGTAAAATTAACAAGCGTAATCAATTAAATACGAATAAGAAACGTAGTCGTTATATATAACAACAATGCAATCACCATTTCCATGAACAACAATAACAAACCCTCCACCACAAACAAAAATAGCAAACCATACAAACAAAAATGTGAACATAAACATAATCTCATTGGGGACCTACAATTGTAAGCAGAGTTTGTGTGTGTTGTAACCAAAGGTAACCCATTGTCGCCACTCGTAGAGGCGTCCCTCTTCTAAACAGCGCATTCTTATTTTTCTTCTTTTGTTCCGATCTCACCCCTCACTTGTGCAAAACTTTATTTACTCATAGTTGTGCAGTCAAAATAAGAAACTCCTCTTCACAACAACGATAGGCGTCAACCTCCTCAATGAACTGCGCTACATTATTTTTTGGGGGGGAAGGGAGATGGTGAGAGAATATAAGATCTACAATAGTAAGATGCTAAAAAGGAGGAAGAAAATGAAAAGGATAAATTTGTGGTATAGTTGAGAGGTGGATGGAGAAGGAGAAGAGAAGAACCGAAGAGAAGGAAAAAAAGAGAAAGAGAGAAGACAAAAATGGTAAATATGAAAAATTAAGAAAAAAGAAAAGAAATCAAAAAGAGAGAAAAATTTGAATCATTAATTTAAAATTAACTAAATCTAACAATTGTGAAACGATCTTGAATAGCTTCCGCAAGGTGGGAAAGTATATTTACTTCCACACCCTAGTCTCCGTGAAGATATGTGGGGGTGGGATTGCACAAACACACAGTAGCAGCAGACTACTAGGAGTAATGTAATGTAATAGGGCAATGTGGCATCGAAAGAAGCAGTGACAGTAAGGTGAAAGTTGAGTGGTTCACACACATTTTTGTTTTAGGACCACTACTCTTATCAAAATCCGACCCAACACTTCATTCCCAATTCAACTCCTTTTTTTTCAAGGTTTTGTTTTAACCCAAAAAATGGGGACCACACAACATGATGACTTCCAAGTCCTGAATGCTTGGGTAGGATCATTTCTGGATTGCAAACTTCAAGACTCCATGAAATTGTTGTTTGAAACTTAAACATAAAAAATGGAGAAGATTAAGAAATGATGATGAATGACACCACGATCCGTAACAGAGTGATAAGTTGGAGGAGGATTTGCCACAAAGGAAAGCTTCCTTCATAAGAATCAATTTGGTTTCACTCAAGAACCAAACAAGAGGCTAAGCTCTCAATGCAAGCAAAATGCTTAATTTCATTAATCAAAGTTGTCCAAAATAGCATAGTCTGAGTACATATAGATCTAAGTCTCTAATAATCTCCTAAAAATGTAAGTTTAGGCCTATTTTTGGTAATATTAAAGCCCATTACAAAAACAAAACGATTCTAACTGATTCTAACCGAATGTAATCTATTAATACGACCTGTAATCGATTAAAATAGAGTGTTTCAGCGCTATGTAATCAATTACAGAAAGATGGTAATCGATTACAACAGAAGAAATTGCTTAGTAATATATTACAGATAGATAGTAATCTATTACAACAGATAAGACTTCTTTTGTGTTTGCACTGAGTTGGTGTGCTTCTTCTCATGCTTGTCCACAAGATACAAGTTAGTTTTGATGTGGTCTTGAAGAAACTTGACTTTGAACCTTATCATTAGATCCTTCAATTCATGGAACGCTTCTAGAACTTCATAATTCTTGGATGGTCCTCTATCACAACAGTTCCACATGACCTCTGTTATGTCTATCTTTCTGTCTTTTGTCTCTCTATTCATCCATCAACACAATGTTTCTTTAAGCCGTTGGCATGGATTCCTCCTTTTTTTTCTTTCTCTTTTTTTTCGTTGTTGCAAAATACTAATTGTATTGATTAAATAACTTAAAATAAAAATATTTTTATTAAGACATAAAAATTATATTATCAATGATTTTTTTATATTCTTATAATTTATAAGAAAAATAATTTTTTCTTTTAGTTCATCAATGAGAACCTTTTTTTATAAAAAAATTAATTGACTGAAGTTTTAGAGGTTTAGCGATAAATTTCAAAAATTCCAAAACTATTTACATAAACCCTTACTTCCTCCGTTATCTTTTGTAAGAAAATTTTAACTACTTTTATTTCTTTTAAAATATTCTCCATTTAATAGGAAAATTCCATTAAAAAATAATTTAGAAAAATATTTATTTTTAATTAAAAATAATATAATTTAACGAAATCTTATAAATAAAAATAAAGATAATATTTTCTTAATAAATAAGAATTATTTTTAAGAGTATAAATTACCAACTTGAACCAAGTTTTGTTGGTAATTGTTTATTTGTTTCTTCCCTAATCCTTATTGATTCCGCTGTTTTATTCATTCGCTCATCACTGTTGTGTTCGGTTGATGCGAGGCCCACCTCTGAACCTGATTCAATCGCTTTCGGCCCCCACTCCTAAATCTTGTGCAGTACTACGTTGTGGTCCATGAAACCTCGTGATGACACGTGTCGCTCGTGGGTGCTCACGTCGCTGTCGGGTTGGGTAATGGCCAGCCCACTGCCACCCTCTCCATATGTCGTTTTGGGGTTTGGGTCCGCTGAGAAGAATAAAAAGAAAGAGTAGTAGGAGTCTTTGCCATTATTAACCGCTACTAGCTTTCACCCAAGTTTTTCAATTAACTCCACTCAAAGAATTAACGAAATACTACTTATTTAGTTTCTATAATTTTATCAACTTTACTTTTAATTTCAACTCTTAAAAGTCGTTCATTTTTATTTTTATAGAAGTATTTTTGGATTACTTTTAGTTTTTTTCATTACCCAAATTTTACCTTTTTGTCCTTACCATTTTTAATGTTAAGGACTTATTAAAAAACCTGAAAGTGTTTGTACAGGAGATTAAAATGACTGAATTTAAGTGTAAGAACTAAAAAGTAAATTTGTACAACCCAAATGTGTATTTATTTTTCAAAATTAATATTATACATATTATTCTTTGTGATTTTTTTGTGTGTGTGAAAACACATGTATTTTTATAAAAGATAATACTGTGTGATTTAGATAAGATTATAATGAGTTTCAACAATAAAAAATAAGATAATTACCGAGTGATAAAATTGCTTTCTCTATATGTTTAATGTAATTGCAGGTTTAAAACTTAAATTTCATATCACTAATTAAATTTAAATAATCTTGTACGCATTAATTTGATACCTGTATTTGAATTTTTATCCACTAATGTTAGTGTGATTGGTTTTATGATGAGAATAATGACAATTGTTGATTTTTTATAATCTAAATGTGCAAAAGAATTATCGGTTTGTCTAGTGATCACCAAACTATTTCGCAAGATAATTAAGATAATTAAGAATATGTACAAAAATATTCTTAAGTGGGTTTGCAATGGAGAGGAGATGAATTGGTATAACAACATTTTTACTGGTAGGTTTTGAGCAAAAATCTTAGGTTTAAAATTCTTTCAATAAAAAAGGTGAAGAGATCTCCAACATAAAAAATAGGTTCTTGTAGAAAATTTCTTAAAATATGCACATTGATAAAAAAAAAGAATAAATTTTTTCTTTATTTATCTCAGATCTCAAAATAAGATCTACTATTAAAGAAAAAAAATAGAGAGATCTTAAAAGATCTTTAATCATATATGATACTATAGAGTTCAAAAAAAATAATCTAAGATTTCAATTTAAAATCTAATACTAAACATCCTCGCAAAATCTCTCGAAAGTAGAGAATGAAAATATACAATAGACTGGTTTTGTCACATGAAACTTATTTTGCCGCTACTTAGAAGTGATAAAAATAGCTTTTGTCAAAGTGAGGAGTGATCCCTGGATTCGCAAAGATTCTTTAGCTTATGTTATGCCTAACCCTTCGCGGTTGGAAGATGACCTGAGGTGGCTGAATTAATTGACACAAACTCGTGGAAGTGGAAGAGGAGCCTGATCGAAGCGTTGTTTGACAAAGTAATTTGGAGACTAAGCAAGGATATGGTATGTTTTTTGTTCGCTCAATTTATCACTTTATCCGGAAAAACCAATGTAGATAGCTAGTGATCAATTAGCTATACCAAGCAAATGGAGTAGTATTTGGAAGCTTCATATCCCCCCAAAGGTGAAGGTCTTTATATGGCAAGTCTGTAGAGGGTGTCTACCTAGCTACTAGACATGCTCTTCAAGGAAGGGGTATTGGTTGTCCTCTCATGTGCTCTCAGTGCAACACCATGCGTGCATGGCACATTCTTCTCAGGTGCCAAAATGCATATCAGGTGTGGAGCTTATCTGGTCGTTGGAGAAGGGTGGAGAGGTTGATGGAGAATAGTGAAGGCATAACACAATTTCGCTTCACTGTTTGTAGCTCACTACCAGAGGAAATAACATTGGACATCGTCATGATTTTATGGAGCTTGTGGTGTAGTAGAAATGAGAAAGTCTAGCTGGAACGATAATAATGAATTTCCAGATTGTGTGCTCAAGAGGGCGAGAGACTTTTTGGAGGATTGAGAAAGGTGAGGGCACTTTTCCATAGTGCACTTCTATGGCTTCAGCCTGTGTGGAGAAGGTCATCATTGAAACAGATTGCCCTGGTACTCAATGCCATCAATAATAGGAAGCTCGACCAATCTGAATTCGGGTTCATCCTTTCTCAGTGTCGTAACATGTTGATATTTTTACCAAACTAGAATGTTTGTTTTGTTAGGTGACAAACGAATTTTGTCTTCATAGCTTAGCTAGAGGGGCAATTTCCTATGCTAGTCCCCATCACTTTAGTGACATTCCAATTTTTGTTGCTGCACAAGTTTAATTTCTTTGGAGATAATGAGGTATTTGCATTTAAAAAATAGCTGGGTTGAAAAATTTATACTAAATTTTATAATAAATTTACTTCAAGAAAATATTCAAACATAAATTACTTCATTTGAAAATTAGTTAATTTGAACCAAAATCAGTTTCATTCAAAATATACAAATTGGAAATATACTTTAATTTAAATAATGAATAACTTTTTGTTGTAGAAAAAATATTTTGCACTTTTATTTTTATATATGTTTGGTTACGAGGAAAGAAAGAGAATAAATGAAAGTCAATATGTAAAAAAAAATAGAAAAATATGATGAAAATAAAAATTATTTGATCTAAGAGAATATAGTGAAATAGAAGAAAAATATATAAAATTAGTATTTGTTACATAAGAAAATAGGATGAAAATATCATTTTACCCTTACAATATTAATGTGTTATTTTTTTTATCGTAAGTTTACATAACTGATTATGTTAATATACATAATTGATTATATGTTTTACAAGGCACACTACACTGTTGGAGTTCAGCATATGCTTTGCCACACTCCACTTATTCATTCCCAAAATGCTTCCATTCATCTCAGCTCAACTCTCACTTCTTCCATTCTTTCGGTCAACGGTGAGCTACCTTTTCAAGAACACCAAGGTAAATAAAGAGTCTATGAAAGGGCAATGAAGGAAAAATACACTCTTTTTTCCGCTTTTCTTCTTAGTTCAAGGTCAAAGATTGCAATAGTATTTTTTTTTTTTTTTCAAACTACAATTAAATTTTATAGGAAAACAATTATGTTTGTATCAAATAAGATGATTATGAATGACATAACTTCACTTTTATGTATTTAATCTAACTGCATGCTCAATATTCAAATTATTTAGTTAAGCTAAAATAATTCTACGCCGGCGCCAATTAATCTACAAGCTTGATGATCCATGCTAATTCATCTTAATCAAATAAATTCACTTTCATTCTCTTCCATTTTCATGTCTCTTTTCATTGTACCAAATAGAAGCTTAAATTCTTCATTAAAAAAAATAGAACCTTAAAAGAGAAATCTAGATAAAATAAAAAAAGAAATAGAGAAATCTAGATGAGCAAGGTAACTGAAAAAGTAACTTGTGACTTCCCAATGGCCAAGTGATCAAAAGGAAATAATTCCTTTTGGAATTATTAAATGGGAGCAAATTTTAAATTAATACTCAAATAAGAGTAAGTTTATAGTTTTTTATGGTTATGAAGTTATAAAAAAAATTGACAACTTTGCTTTTTTTTTTTCTTTTACTAAAGTCGTAAAAACTGAATGAACTTCAATTTTTTAAAATTTTTATATGAAGTTGTTCTATTTTTCAATTATTTATTTGAAGTCGTAGAATGTTTAACGACTTTAAAGTCGTGTTATTTTTTAAAATAAAATTAATTTAATTTGAACAACTCTAAGTTAGTTTTAATTTATACTTGATTTTATTTAATATTTTTTATATTTTAATTTTATATATTTTTGTTACTAATGTCAAGGATTATTATTTGTTTTATAAATTAGAAA
>PYAF01002719.1:2022510-2041864 GCA_007407185.1 Glycine tomentella | reverse complement strand
TATTAAATTATTTGTTGTTGTTAATATTAAAATAAATTTATCAAATAAATTTAATTAATAATATTGTACGAAATTATTAATTTACTTAATGATAAATATAAAAACTAATTAAAATTATTTAATATTATATGATAAATTTTAAGTTAATATAATTAAAATATTTAAAATAATTTAATAAAATGACTTTAAAGTTTACGACTTCATATAAAAAATAAAAAAACTGAAATTATTCAATTTTTATGACTTCAATAAAAATCATTTTTTTACAATTTAATAATCAAAAGTTATAAAATATCCTATAACTTACTCTTATTTAAATATTATTTAAAATTTATCTTTATTTAATAAATTTTAAAAAAATTATACCTTTTTAATCTTTCAGCTCTTCCCAATAATCTATGGCATAAAGGATGCAATTATTGAATTTTGCTTACTGCTAATCTCGCGCCAATCCGTAGTATCTAAAGTTACCTATTGCCACCCTGTGCCCTAAACACGACCAGCTTGTGTAACTGGTTCCTTATTTTATTATATTATATTATATTATATTATTATATTTTGTGCAGTACGAAAACAAAGTTATGATAATCAGATTTAGGATTGATTTATTTCTTCTTAAAAGTTCGCATCTTTTTAATTTTAATTTCTCGTCAAACAGTAAAACCGTATTTTTAAAGATATCTTTGCCTATCTCCAAGAGAAAAGAATACCAAAACAACACGTCGGCAGACTGTCCTCTCTCGGAACCATATCCTAACATGAAACATTAGTTTAAAAAATGCAACAAATAGCATTATTCTATTGGCAATTTGGCATAATAGTTAAACAAATAAACCAATAAAAATAGTCTAATTAGTAATAATATAATTGTATTTCACAAAAAATGCAGATTATGTGAGAATCTTATCATTAAACATCCTTAAGTATTTTTGTCAGCACTTAATAAATCTTAAAACATATATATATATATATATAAATGATAAATTCTGATATTCAACTCATCTAAATTTTTTAAAATAAATAATAATAATAATGTTGTCATTAATAGCTGCCTCCCACATCATTGATCAATCCTTGTCTTATTACATGAAAATCTCCAATAAGGTGGCACCACAAATCCCTCCACGTTATCACCAATCCCACCCTCCGATCCTTTTCACCCTCCCTCCCTCCCTCCCCCCTCCCTCCCTCGATCTTCGTGTCAACACTTCACAAAGTCTTCTCCTATAGAAAAAAAAAAAAAAAAGTGTTTTTCCAAATCCCTTCCCTTCTTCCTCCACTTCACTATCTCCTCTTCTCCTTTCCTTGGTTTCATCCTTTTTGCTGTCGTAGTGAAATCTATCACCTAGCCTGTGGATCAATTAACTAACGCGAGTTTATGAAATCCAATTAAATGTTCTGAGAACAAACGAAGAACATAAGATAACAGACAGAAAGCGCTTATAAATGGCTTTCCACGAGCATCTACCGCACGAAATCACGTTCCAGCCGTTCGCGGAGGAGCAGCAGCAGCAGCAGCAGTTAGGTCAGAACCGGGACATGCAGCAGCTCCTGCCGCTCTCGGGCGGGGTGCCAACGTGGCTGAACAACAGCAACGCCGCCACCCTCCGCCAGCAGAATTTCCTCCACCTGCAGCCGGAATCCTCCGCGACGGCGGCGCTGCAAAACGACGATGTTCGCGCTATGGATCGGAACCGGACCGAGAGCAACTCCGAAGCGGACGATTTGGCGGAATACAAAGCGGACATTTTAGGTCACCCTCTCTACGACCAGCTCCTATCGGCGCACGTCTCGTGCTTGAGAATCGCCACGCCCGTTGACCAGCTTCCAAGGATCGACGCGCAGCTTCAGCAGTCGCAGCGCGTCATCGACAAGTACTCCGGCCTCGGAAACGGAAACGGCGTCGTCGATGACAAAGAGCTCGATCAATTCATGGTTTGCACTTGCTTCCTCTCTCACTATTATTATTACGATCATGGTTTTATAAATTGCGGTGTGCAACTATAATTGCGTGCGGTTGCAACGGAAAAGTATTTTGAATTGAATCACAGCAACCGCATCGTGACTGCAATTGTATTAGAGACTGCATCGGAAAGATATTTTAAATCACTGTAACCGCATTGCAATTGCAATTACGATTGTATCAATAACATTTTTTTTTGTGCGGTTGCAACGGAAAGATATTTTTCAATCACTACAATCGCAAGTGACTGTAATTACGGTTGTATCGGCCACATTTTTTTCTTATAATTACTCGTAACATAAAGATTTTTTTTCACCAATCACAGCTGCTATCGAAAACGCAATTTAAAATCATGATTATGTTCATTATTTTGTTCAAGTTACAACTTTATCATACATCCTCTTATTCTATATCATAATATCAATATCAATTATATTTATAAACCCTGCTCTGATGATTAATTTTTTCTGTTCCAGTACTTTAATTCACTTTGCAAAGGAGTTGCATGATTTGATTTAAGGGCCTGCTTGTTTCTTTCCGGTTGTGGGTTTTTTTTCTTCTTCTTCTTCTAAACTTTGAACTGTTAATTAAGCTGCTTTTCGTTCGTGTGAATTTCTTATGCTTTGACCAATGTCATTTCATCTAGTTCTTTGTGCCTTTGATAAAGAATTATATTATTAATTAATATTGTAATACTATTTTAATCTACCCCTTGTGTTGTGTCACATTAATCATGCTATATTTATTTTTTGTGATTTCATCTTATGATCTTTATTTATTGTATAATTTTGTATGATTAAATGATCTTTCTTAAATGGCAAAGGTCAATTCTTTTGTGTCTCAATTTTTTTTTTTTTATAATTTTATAATTTTCTTTTTATTGGGCAAAGCCCATGGGACCTTCCTTTCCTGATTTTCCGGAATCTGTTGCATACATTTTGAAAAACAATAAAAGAAAGGGTACTGTTTGTCGATTACGGTAGAACAGTTATACAATTGTTCGTTCTAGTGCAAAATTCACGAATTGGACAAAAAAAACAAGAGAGAGAGAGGGGGAAAAATAAAGTAACATTTCTTTTACATGTTGGAGGGTGGTACGGCTAGTGAGTAAATGAATCCGATTTGTTCTGGTGTTATGCAGTACTAACGCCATTCAAGGGTGCGTGAATGTGTTACCTCTAATTCAAGGAGAGTTTTTATGAATCAACTGGATGGGTTTAGCGAAAGATATTAGCTCCTACAGCATGATGAATCCAAGTTTGAAAGGGGATTGGTTCAGTTGATTGAACATATGTGAGTTATTATAAACTCATGATATGATCTCTCCATTCTCACATAAAAGAAATTCATATCCCTGTTATGTGAAGTGTTTATATTTAATATTTGATTGTGTCTCAAATAAAATTGTTTTTAAAGGAAAAAAAATCAGGGAAATTAAAAAATTGTGCATTTATGTTTTATTTTCTAGAATATATCTTAATCTTCTTCTACATATGCCTCACTTGTTCATTCTTTTTAGGATGAAAACTTAGTGTGGTGGTTAAGAGTTCTTGAATTCTTGTAGAATACTATGTTGATCATCATTCTCACATACCAACTTGAAGGAGCTCTCGCCAAGTTTCTTGCTTTCTTTCCCTCTTGTATATGTTACTTGTTTGGCCAACTACAATAATAATGAATTCATGGGACCTAACTCGTTATTACAGTTGTCCTCCATTGGATAGCAGTTGGCGTATCTATTTATTGATTAACGCATAAACCAATCCAAGTTTATTCATTTTCAGCGTTCAATATTCAAACTTGATAATCACTTCATATAGTAAGAGAGGCTAAGATGACGAAGAGTTTAATATTAGAAATTTTTCAATATTTTATTAGTGGCCGTGCATTGACCGAGTATCATGACCCACGTTATTAGTTATTAGTATTAATTAACTAGCTTGTTACTAAGTCAATGCAAAAAAAAAAAAAAAGATAAAAGAATTATTTGTTGAAGTTTAGCACCTTATGGTTTATCTGTTCAATCATATAACACCAGTTCCCTTCTGAATGTTGGTTTGGATATTCTTAAAAGGACGGCTACGAAGACAATATTTTATCAAATAATTAAAATTTGTTGAAAACTATAAAATTAAGAAAACTGATTATATGAGAGGTGAATTCACTAAAATTTTGTGTTTTTAGGATTTCAATCAATAATAGAAATATGTTCAAAAGAGTATGTTTTTAGAATTTCTCTATTTTTTTTTATGAAATCCCATGATTGAGTTTAGTTTTCAGGACAATGGGCTTAAATATTTCACATGATGCTCCTTAATTTACAAGTTTTGCTCTTATTTTCGTTGTAGACGCATTATGTTATACTGCTCTGTGCTTTCAAAGAACAACTGCAACAACATGTCCGTGTTCATGCCATGGAAGCTGTTATGGCTTGTTGGGAGTTGGAACAATCTCTACAAAGCTTGACTGGTAAGTTTCAACTATCACAGAAATCTTTGCTTCAATCCTCCATGTTATTGTATTTTATAATTTATTACCCTTATAATTAGTTAGTAAAAAAGTTAAGGAAAGGAAATAAAAGTATAATTTGGAGGCTACATAACCCCCAGAGTGGTAACCTTCCCCTCTTTCGAAATACATCCATATTCAACTGTTCAACATATTATTTACTATATTTAAGAACTTAATTTCATCCAAGGGGACGAGAGATGGGTATATTTCACTATGAAGATAAAAACATAATGTTACTTCATGTAAAAAAGTTGAGTGAATAAATTAAATCCGAAAAAGAAAGAAAGAAGTCCAGTGAACAAAAATGAAAAGAAAAAAAAAACAAAAACTCTCATCATATTATAAGAAAAGACAACTATAAATGTTAAAATAATAAATGTTGCTCAAGCTTTTAAGAAAGTTTTAACTGAATCAATAATTATATCGAACTAGTTAAAGTAATGGTTTAAATCATGTTTCAATAGGTATTCGTTAAGTATTATTATTTTAATTTTAATATAATAGGCAATATTAAGTGAAAAATATGCATGTTTGAACCTATTTCTGGCTCCAACTAATGTTTAATTAATACTTTGGTAAAAAAAATCTTTAATACTATATCACTTATTTCTTATAAAAAAGATTGAAGATAATATTATTTAAATAATAATTATTTGTTACTGCGTCACCCAATATTGAATAAAATCTCAAACAATCTCAAACGTACTTTATTATGTCGTGGGAAATGAGATGTGCTACTAAAAAAATATCAAACAATATTCTTCTGATGCTTAACAATATGTAATGTATCTTTCACCATACTGTCTATGGCTATTGATTAAATTGTTAGAAATGAGGGATGTGAAGTTCTTCAAAAGGACTCAAATTGCGAATCCAAAAAATGTTGGTTTTGGTTTTTTAATAAAAAAATAAGAAAAAACGTCTCTTTCCAACAAGCTGCTCTGAATTTATGGCTCGTTTGCTCATGTCTAGTTATATTCGATTTGAACCCTTTTACTCGATTTTATACCTGTTTTTTTTAAGTTGTAGGCTCGGGTTTCAAGAATTAATAAATCATTCTTATGTTTGATTTCCTGTTGGACTGGTCTGATGACCAGTGAGTCCAGTCCAATCTTAACAACCAGGTTTTTAGACTAATAATGTCTTCACCCTAAAAAAATATTACTACTACATTACTTTTACAGTTTTTCAACTTTTATTTGTTTGATCAGAAAAAAAATGTTAAAATGTATATTTTTATTATTTAAATAATGTGATGTAATAATAATATAAAACAATTATGCAAATATTATTTCTTATACTTTTAAGGTTTTAAGTAAACCATTTTTAAGCTGTTTATCAATATTACACGTGTTATAAACCTGGAAATTAACTGGGACAGTATCACTAAAACTAAAAGGCCTAATTATGAGGGTTTTCCCTGCATGTAAGCGTGTTGGTGGAGAGGAACATGCATAGCAATGCAGGAGCCATATTATTGATCTTTGAGCTTTAGTTTTTCATTTTCCATAGCAGTTACAATAGTTTAATTTTTTTATGTACGTGTAAAAACTAAAGAAATAATGATATGAATCGAGCGGCATCCAATTAAAATTGAATATTTCTGCTGAATTTGTTTTCATCAGTACTAAAGATATATATAAATGGTTGTTGTGTGAAAGAAAAATATTGAATGAAGAGTTTAATGCTTATCTATTTCAACGGTCAATAAATCACAAATTATTATTTAAATTATTTTAAAAATTAATAAAATTATCATATATGATAAATTATGATTTGATGACTGTATAAAATATTTTAAATTATCATAGTATAATCATTTTTCTCATGAATGAAACCATAGAATGCATTATCTTTCTATCATTATTTGGTAAAGTTCATTATGTGCATGCATACAAAATAGAGATTCAAAATGAAGCTAAATATATGGTGCTATATGAACAGGTGTATCTCCCGGCGAAGGAACGGGTGCAACAATGTCCGACGATGAAGAAGATCAGGCAGAGAGTAATGCAAACTTATACGAAGGAGGCATGGATGGAGCTGATAGTCTCAGCTTTGGTCCTCTTGTTCCCACTGAGACTGAAAGATCTTTGATGGAGCGTGTGAGGCAGGAGCTGAAGCACGAGTTAAAACAGGTAGTTAATTAAAAATATACAAACCTACTATACGTGACATATTTTTGCAAAAGTTTATTGTATGGTGTGAAATTACGCAGTTTGACTAATTTTTATATGATAGTTATTATTATTTTATTTTGTAAATTAGAAAAAATGATTAGGTGTTATGTAGAAATTGGTGGTTGAAATCATATAATCCTGAAAGATTAATTTAATGATTTCTATATTTTTTGAAGTAACTTTTTTTATTGGCCAAGGCTCGAGTGCGTCCTCTCGAAGATAGAGGCCCCGTGCACATCTATTATTTATAAGGTGTTGCACGGCAGGAAAGTAATCGAGACCGTTAGATATTTTTAAATTTTAATTCGATGATTGATATAGTTTTTCATTTTTCCTTTTTCTTTTCTGTTTTTTCCTTCTCACTTTCCTTATTTATCCTTCCTCTTTTCTATCCCGTTTCCCTTGCACCACTCACCAGCCTCCACCGCACCGGCACAATGCGACAATGACCCACCAAACCGTGTCGACCCACTGCCCATCTCACCTTCACCGCACGACGTCGATGACCCACCGCCCATCTCACCTTCACCGCACGACGTCGACGATGTCTGCCGCATTGTCGCCGAAGGTGCGACCCATTTCTTCATCGTCTCTATCTTCCTCCTTGTAGTTGCAGCATCGGAGCTGCTTGTTTGAGATGGTTATGTTTTGTTCTAGATCTGAGAAATGGGTTGTCGTAACCCGTCGTTGCCTTGGAAGGGAGAATCGTTGCACTTTGATGTTGTCGTCATTGTTTTCATTCAATGTCACTAGTGGTTGCAGTGGTGTCATTGCCGTTAGCTCATGGGGTAGTGGTGCGGTGTAGTTGACTGCGGTGGTTGTTGTCGTCGTGATGTGGTGGTTCATTGATGTCGTGCGGTGGGTCAACGCGGCTTGGTGGGTTGTCATCACAATGTTGTGCCGATGCGGTGGTTCCTCCATGCGGGGATGAGTGTCGTAGAAAGAGAAAGGGAAAAGGATAGAGAAGGTACCAAAGGAAGAAGGGTAAATTAGGAAGGAAAGAAAGAAAAGCAAAAAGAGAAAAAGGAAAAAGTAAAAAAATATCATCCATTGATTAAAATTTTAAGAAATCTAATGATCCTAATTACTTACGCACCGTGCAACCCCTCCCAAAATACCCATCACGTACCGCGCCTCTCTCTTCGAGAGGATGCATATGAGACTTGGCCAACTTTATTAGGTGAGTTGCTATATCTTTTCTGACCATAGTCTCAATTGATATTTACATCACACATTTAGATTTTGCGGTTTAGAAGAAATAAAGAATGACATTTATTTATGAGTTTAATTGTTATATATTTTTAATGTAAAAAAAATTATATTCTCAATCAATCACAATTTATGATGTGTGACTTTTAAGATTGTATTCAATTTTTTTAAAAAAAATGTGATATTTTATGATTGTTTAACTATATAAAATAATCTTTATACTATCAATCAATATACCAATTAAATCCTTTAATTTTATGTCATTTAAAGATTAAGAGAAACTATGATTACCACTTAATAGTTTTAAATTTTTGTTGAGCAACAATGGGTGACTATCTTACTAGTTGGATTTCTTTACATAATTTCTTGCTCTTTACCAGGGTTACAAGGACAAGATTGTGGACATAAGAGAAGAAATTCTACGAAAGAGAAGAGCCGGGAAGCTACCAGGCGACACCACTTCCCTTTTAAAAGCTTGGTGGCAGTCACATTCTAAATGGCCATATCCAACAGTAAGTTTAGACATTAGCACCTATGATTGCTTTTGTACTTGATGTGTTTATATAGAAAGAATGTGTGTCCTAAGTTAATTAACTTAGATTTGTTCAAATATTAAAAGAAATATATATAACTTAAAATTATCATCGTGCATATGCGTATTTTAAAAAAGTAGGGGAGAGTATATTGATAAAGTTACATTACTCTATTTGTGTCAAGTCATATGTGGATCATCAATGTTTTCAACTTTATAATTTAAATTTTTTAGTGCCAATGATGAGGAGGAGATAACTATTACTCAAGTCATATAAACTGAGTGGATTAGGATAAGATTATTGTCCGAGGTACCTAACTAAGGAATAAGGATTGACCTACATAATATATGTTGATGTTGCTTCGCATTTGTCTCTTCGATGATTGCTGATACTTTTAGTTCCACTCGTGAATGTTCTTTCAGGAAGAGGACAAGGCAAGGTTAGTGCAGGAAACAGGCTTGCAATTAAAGCAGATAAATAACTGGTTCATAAATCAAAGAAAAAGGAATTGGCATACTAATCCTTCGTCTTCTAGTGGCTCCAAAAGCAAACGCAAGAGGTGGGTTTCTAGTTTCTTAATATATTTTTGTTTTAAAGTTAGAAGAGATCAAAAGTACTTTTACTTTCAAATCAATAAAAATTTTCTTTTCATTTTATGTGTTTCAACATGTATTTTTTTTATTAGAATTTGCAAAATACATTTGTAATTTTAAACCAAACATACCCTTAGTCACCTCTATTTCCAAATTATGCTTTACAATTGAAACTATTTTAGATGCTGAATGTTACTTTTTTGTGTAGTAGTTGTGCAGGAGAATCAAGTAACCAGAGCTTCATGTGAATGAACACCTGATTTGAACTGAGATAAAACAAATTATATATCTCTATTTCTTCATTTTATGCAACAATGGTGAGATTCATATATGACCAGAGCTTACAGGGAAAAACATGAAACTGAAATGGTGGAATATGGATGAATAGTAATTTGTGATGCCAACATTTACTTGGGGGATTAATTACTTAGTTCAATTACAGAAAAATATAGTATTGTTTATATGAGGCTGCTGAGTTGATACCTGATATTGTTGCAGGCACTATCTATTTGGTTCAATGGGTATCTATGAATGCATGCTGATACGTATATTTGTAATGTATTACTATTATATTATTATTACACTTCAAAGTTTTTGATAAAAAAGCAACATAGATTTTTTTTAGTAATAAACTTCATATTTATATCAATGGGTGGTCGCTCTTGTAATTTTAGTAATAAACTTCATATTTAAATGTTGTTAGATAAGTTTTTTTAGAAAATAAGTCACGTTGAAAATGCAAAGGAGTTTTATATGATCATAAATTAAAATATATGATAAATTTATTTACTATGTTAAAAATTCATATTAAACCCAATCATTATTTTTAATTAGTTAATAATGTAAAAATATTTTTACATTGACATGATCATTGAATTTAAGTTTTTTTTTATTTTTACATTATTAACTAATTAAAAATAATGATTGGGTTTAATATGAATTTTTAACATAGTAAATAAATTTATCATATATTTTAATTTATGATCATTGAATTTAAGTTTTTTTTAGCGGTTATGTATTGTTAGTCTAAAAAATATTTAGATTTTTAATGAATAAAAATGATTATTATATAACTTTTAAGTAGTTATTTTAAAAATTAATAAATCTATCATATATAATAGTTTAATAGTTTATGATTTAATGAAAGTATAAAATTACTTTCATGTAATCCTTTTTTTTTAACTTTATGTGTAAAACAAATTTCTCTAAACTTGACCGATAGTTTTTATGTAAATATAAATTGAAAAATAAACTTGATATTCAAATATAATTGATTTTGGAAAATTATAAATTTTATTTGAAGAGAATGACAAAAATAACAGAACAATATTGTCTGTTCTTGTGTATTAAGCTTTGCACAGGCAAGTATATAAATACAGCCAAGTTTGACTCGTTACTTAGTTTGGCTCGATGCCTAGTGCCAAGTTTGATCTGATGCTTAGTTTGGCTCGATGCCTAGTGCTTGGTTTGACTCGATGTTTAGTTTGACATAGTGCTTAGTGCTTGGTTTGGCTCGATGCTTAGTGAGACAACGAAAAAATACTCAAATGCTACACCAGTTAAAATAAATATCAGACTGTCATGCGACATAATTTGCTGACACTGGTATCAAATTTGGCATGCTGATGTGGCGACATTGTAGTGGCCACGTAATTCACTACCCCCTCCAGCGAATTACGTGGTCAACATGTCAGTAAAACGCCAGAAACACAGGGACACGTGGCACGCTGAGAGTAATTTGTTTGCCTTCCCAACGAATTACGTGTCATAAGGCGCTGCTCTGTGTAGCGAATTAATGACGTGCACATGGCAGTAATGTAATTCGCTATCCGGGCCAGCAAATTAGGTGTTCTAATTTGCTACCCAGCCCAGCAAATTACTCCAACACCCCCCTATTTAAACCCACCCCCTCCATTTTTATCCCATGAGACATTTTGAGGAAAATTTGAGTAGTCCATATATTTTTGAAAGCTTTTGCAAGATGATTGCTAGTAGAAATGGTTTGATCACCATTGTATACTATAATGGGAGAAAATATATTGGACCGAATGATCAAATATTTGAAGGAGAGAGCAAAATGTTTCATATGCCTCCCGGGTGCAACTATGATGATTTGATGAGAATCATATATAAGAAGTTGAGATTACAACGGGGTCAGTCTGTATCTCGATTGAGTGTTCGATGTCCATCCGGCAACCCGGTGCAATGGGTTGGTGTGGATGTTGTAGATGATGACGATCTATCCTTAGTTACAAGTGCATGCGTATCTGACGGAGGAGATCCAAGATTTATAGAATTATATGCTAAAGTGAATTGCGGTGGACAGTCAAGCAATCGTAATGTTGTACGAAACATTGGTTCGATTGACCTTAACGTAGAGCCGATGGTGAATTTCGAAGATAGAGATGTATCATTGTCACCACCTCCAGCAACGCAACCAACACAAGAATTCGAGGAAGAAGATGCAGAAACGGTGCCTAGTGAGCAGGTAGATATTCCCATGGACAGTTCCGAAGAAGAGGTTAATGAAGGTGTTGTTCTAGATACTAACTCATCAGATACAGATGTAGACGGTGATTTCGATCGTGATTTTGCTATGCCTTCTCCGGGCATTGTCGGAATGCAAGGTCCGCTTCCGGTTCCAGGTATGAATGCAAAACTGTCTGCTAATTAGTAGTGTTAAAATGTTTGCCAGTTTTTTAACATAACAATGTGTTTAATGTGTCATTATACAGTAGAGGCCAATGTAGCATTTTGGTCTAACATTAGGCATTACACGAATATTAATTGGTCTCACCCAGATGAGGAGTTAGATGACATGGAAGGAACACAAGTACCTAATTGGGAGATGGGTCAAGAGTTATATAAGGGTCAGGTGTTTCCAAGCAAGATTGATGTGCAAATGGCAATAAAGCAATATTGCATGGGTCAGCATCGCACAACCATAGTTTCAAAAAGTAATACGAAAAGGCTTATAATGGTTTGTGAGAATCATAACGAGGGTTGTGTGTGGAGGATGAGGGCATACCAAAAAAACGGTGGTACGGAATGGATTGTAGGCATATGGAACAACCAACACACATGTGTTACTCATAATCTGTCTCAAGATCACAAGCAACTTGACTCTAATTTCATATGTTAGGTCATCCTAGGTAATTCAAATTTGTTTTAATTCATTAAGTTTTATTGTTGCAAAGTAAGTAACATGTTATTGTCTAATGAAATGCAGAAATGATTTGTGAGGACCCCAGTGTTAAAATTGGGTTAATTCAGGAAAGGATTTCGACAATGCTCGGATTTCACATTTCATACAGGAAGGCATGGAAAGCAAAGCAAAAGACTATTGTGAAGGTATTCGGGGATTGGGATGAGTCGTATGCGTTCCTGCCTAGGTGGTTGGGTTACATGGTCAATTTTACTCATGGGTCTGCCTATAAGTTGGAAACAATGGATCATTTTGTTGATGGACAATTGGATGATAGTGCAAGGGTATTTAACAGGGTGTTTTGGACATTCAAGCAGTGTTGTGATGGTTTTAACTATTGCAAGCCCATTATCAGCATCGACGGTACCCATTTGTATGGTAAATATCGTGGCACGTTGTTGATTGCAACATCAGTTGATGCCAACAATTACGTTCTTCCAATTGCATTTATGATTGTCTCTGCGAAGAATATTGACAACTGGTCGTGGTTTTTGGCACTAGTTCGTATTCATGTTACGTAGAAAAATGGAATATGTTTGATTTCGGATCAACATGCGGGCATTCTCGCGATGATCAACAATGAAGAACTCGGATGGCAACAACCGAGGGCATACCATGTTTTTTGCATTCGGCACTTGGCCAACAACTTCAATCACAGGTTCAAGAATATCATGTTGAAGAAACAGTTGCAGAAGTTAGGTAAGCAACGTTATACATGCACATGATCCACACCCGCATTATAGCATGATATTTACGTGGTGTTTGTATTTGTAGGTTACACAACTTCCCGATTAGATTTTGATGCCGGCTTAAAGCAATTCAAAGAAGCAAGTCCTCAAATAGCTGCGTGGATTGATAGAATCCCAAAGGAGAAGTGGAGTCTAGCTTATGAGGAGGAGGGACGAAGGTTTGGTCATATGACAAAAAATCTATCTGAGGTTTTCAACAAGGTACTTAAAGGCGTGAGAAACCTTCCTATCACATCACTTGTTTGGTTCACATATGCTAGACTAGTGGCATATTTTTTGCAACATCGTCAGGAGGCCGTTGAAGAGTTGGCTAGAGGCAATCAATTCGCCAAAGTAGCCTGGCAAAATTTTTTGACGAGGATAGAAAGATCTGCAACTCATTCAGTAACTGCATACGACGCACTGTACACAAGATTTGAGGTGCAAGAATCGTACAACATGCCTACTCATCAGTCAGGGAAGAAATGGTCGGTGTCTTTATCGGAAAGAAAATGTCAGTGTGGTGAGTTCACTGCATACAGGTTCCCATGTAGTCATGTGGTTGCAGCTTGTCGGTCTATACATGTCGATGCCACCCAATATATAGACCTTGTTTTTAGTCTTGCGTATTAGTCTCAAGTGTATTCAGCGTTGTGGTATCCAATTGGATACTGGACAGCCACCGGTCATCCCTGATGTTTCGCTAAGACGCACAAGAGGACGCCCTAGCTCTACACGAATCCGCAACTAAATGGATTCGCGGGAAGGAACCAACATTCGAACAAAATGTGGTTATTGTAAGGTTGTAGGTCACAATAGGCAAAATTGTCCTTCACGCGTCCAGCATCATTGATTTGTAAACCACTCAAATGTATGTCAGTTTTTAAGTTAATTTTAAATCGTTTGTGTTAGTTTTCGCTAAACAATTTTTCCCGACGCATAAGCAAACAACACACAATCATACATAGATAACCAAATTACAACTAATTAAACTACATTCGTCATCAAAGATAAATAACCAAATAGCAAAGTCGTCCAAACACAATCATAGCTAAATGACCAAATAACAATGTTGTCGAAACATAAATGTCCAAACACAAATGTCAAAGCAACAAATCCAAATTACAACTGATTAAAATTAAAAGAAACAACTAATCAGTCACGGTCTCCATGGTCTGCATGATATCCCCCGCATCGGCTCATGTCGTGCTGATACGGTGACAAATAACATCGATAGCGAGCACCCCTCACTGGATTTCTCCTAATCAATGGGCAGGGTCTTCATCATTGGCATCTGCACCGGTCTCATCATCCCTCTGCCTCGGATGTCGGCTGCTCAGGCCTATACATACCTGTGTAGTCCGATGGGGCCTGCGAACTAGGCCCAGCTCCTTACAAGGGATACGAGGGAAATGTAAACCACGGGGGGTACTGAGAAGGAGCGAAAGGGTCTGGTGTGCTACTAGAGGATCCAGCTGGAAACTGTGGGGACCAAAAGTACTGTTGCGATAGTTCGGAAGGGTAACCTAGTGCATAGAAGATCCCTGCTAGACGAGGAGGCATCGCAGGTACAATGAAAAGTCTGTCAGCAACAGCACGGGTCGCCTGGTGGAGGGGTAAGCCCTCGAAACGAGCGCGATGGTTAGTACGCACCACCGATGGCGGAGCCTCAGTCTAACTGCGAACAGCAGGAGGTGCAACATTGCCAGGATCTATCACCCTGTCCAAGTCGTCACATGCAGCCAGGAAACGGACAGCCTCATCGTACACCTGGTATAATGACCCTTGGTTAAAAAAAAAAACAAACAAAATCTGGCGCTGATAGCATGGCACTGTAGCTACAGGCCATTTTTCTCTGGAATTTGGCACTGACAGCGTGAAAATGGCGCCAGTAGCGCCAGGATCGGGGTCGTTAGCGCCATGACTCACTTTATGGCGCGATTAACGCCAGTTGTGGCGCTGTTAGCGCCAGGAACGCTCCAGAAAACATATTTTCTCTGGAATTTGGCACGATCAGCACCAAAGCATGTTCTGGGCCACTATAAAAGCCATTTTCGCATTTTGACCGGCCAAAAGCTTCCTTTTCTTCTTCTTCCCTGTGATTTTTGCCATTGAAGCCTAGGGAAGCTTCATATCTCCTCCATACTTCATCTAAACACTTCCTATCCTTCAAGAAAGTTGTAAGGAACTACTCCATGAACTAGATTCCAGCTTCAGTTCTTTGAGAGAACCATCAATCGGAGAGATCCCTTTCTCTAGGGAACTTTGGAAAGGTTGAGTATTGAGGAGAAAGACGGCGATTCAAGGACGCTAAGGCCTGGAAAAGTGATCTTCCAGCCTTCCTCGACAATTTAGAGGTAAGAAACTCAAGTTTTACCGATTGATTTGTGATTTGTTCTTGGGATGAATAGTAACCCAATTGAGTTAGGGCCGGAATTAGGCTTGGATTCTTTAGAAAAGTATGCTCAGGAGGTTGTTCTGATGAATTTGGAACTTTGAATCGTGACTTTTGGTGAAGTTGGATTTTGACTCTGATAAATGTATGAGTCGGATGCATGTTGGTTAGATTGATGGTATTATGATAGATATGAGCCTAGGTACTTTTACAAAAGTTGTTCAGGAGGCTGAATAAACGGTGAAAACGTGTTGAAATAACCGTTTTAGTCAAGTTGGATAATCATCGATATATGGTCTGGTTAGATCATTGAATTGACTTATGTAGAGTCTTTGGGAGACTCTAGTGCCTTGGTTAGGTCGAGATAGACCACTGAGGGTCTGTGAGTTGTCTATAAGGTGGTTAGTTCTGATGACCTTAAGATAGATGACTAAGGGTTTAGATGGGAAGGAATGATGTTTCCTTTCAGTTTAACGGTTGAGAATCGTTGTTATTTGCTTATGCCTTGCGAGGTTGAGTTGGTTCATGATTGTTTGTGTGCCTTTGTACAGGCGAGACACCGAGGGTGTCAATGGCAGAGACCACAGTTCAGGGATTGGACAGCAGAGCACTGCCTTGCCAGGTAAGCTCTTTGTTCTTGGGAGTGTTTCCCACTGTTTGTGTCCCACCATACTCCGAAGGAGTAATGGTTATTATATATCATGATGCATGTATATTGAAATTGTGTGTTATTGTTTTATTGAAACATGTATTTGATGATAAGATGAACACTATGATAGTGTTCTGTGATTGATGATAAACTAAACATTATGATAGTGTTGTGTTATGTGATTGATAATAATTTAAATACTGTGATAGTATTGTGTTCTGTGATTAATGAGATTCTCTGGCCAATAGAATAGATTATTATGGACTCCCTTGGAATGAGTGCCCTTCAGTGGATGATCTTCCCTGGGAAGTGCCATAGATCTCCATCTAAGTCCTGAGCGAATAAGTGTCCTTCAGTGGATGATCTTCCCTGGGAAGTGCCATAGATGTCCATCTAAGTCCTGAGCGAATAAGTGTCCTTCAGTGGATGATCTTCCTCAGGCAGTGTGTGAAAGTCCTGAGTGAATAAGTTCCCTTCAGTGGATGATCTTCCTCAGGCAGTGTGTGAAAGTCCTAAGTGAATGAGTGCCCTTCAGTGGATGATCTTCCTTAGGCAACTGATAGAAAGTCCTGATGAGAAATGTGTCCATACAGATGGATGTAGTTTCCTCAGGCATTGATAAATGATATATATATATATGTGCCATGTACATGTGATGTGTTAATAATGTGATGGCTAAATGATGATGATATATTTTATAAAAAAAGGTGTTGATGAACCCTTGAGACGCATGTATATGTGGCAATATGACTTGAGACCCGTGGTGGCTGGATTGTATGTGGTGCCAATTTTAATATTATGTGTCATGAAAGTGAACCAGGGGGAGGAAAGACCTCCAAGAACCCTGAGTTTACTGAGATTTTTATCTCACCTCGTGTGTGGGGATTATTTTTTTGCAGGTGTAGTATCTAGCAGAGATGATGGATCCCAGGGCGGAAGGCCCAGTAGGGACATGCATGGTAAAGCTGCTTGGCAGTGTTTTGAGAGCTCTGAGGCTCACTGTTGTAGATATCATATTGAGATAGGTAGTTTCTAATTCTCCTGACATATCTGTATAGATATTGTTGATGTATCTGCCATTCCTCTATGTTATCTGGATCCATAATGGCTACTTGTAGTTGTGGCATTCGTTTATGTTTCGTGGATATGTACCATACATAATGAATCAAGAAATATGGTTTTGAAAACGCTTCTGACGATTTAATTAATTGTTTTAATTAATTACCGCTCTAATCTAATTAAGTAATTGTAAATACATCGGATGCATACAGGGTGTTACACTTGGTGCATGTTGAATGCTCCATGCGCCTGTGACTCCGGCAACGCCATATGCACAATTGTCTCAGCACGATCAGTCTGAAAATAACAAATTAGTTTGTATGCAAAACATAAACTAAATAACAAAGCATAAATTAAAACATACTAACCACATGTGCATTAACAGTAGCTCGGCGAGTCATCCATCGTCGTGTGACAAAGTAGTACCACTGCATGTACTGACTATTCACAGATAAATAACCATCGCGCCTCATAGGAGTGACATTTTGCAGGACAAGCGCATCCCTGTCTACCCACTGTGTAATATAAAACGCATGTCACTACCACCAATCAACTTCGGTCTTGCCGGTTATAGTGATGGTAAGTAGCTCGCTACAGTTAATCAATTCATCTGGGATTTGCTGGTTAAACCCAAACTGTCGCAAAACACGGTCAGGATGCTGATATACTATGATCTGGTAACAAATCAACAGACAAACGGCCAACCAGCGTCTCGCCATGTCCACATCCAGTGGATGAACTGAGTCAACAATATCATACGACCTCTATCGAATGTCTCTCCTACGCATTACATCCATGTAATGCCGATATCTGCGTATATGGCTATATATGGTCTGGCGCATGTGGTATACATTAAACCTAAAACAAACAAATTATTAGAAAGAACAACATAAACTTCCCATTATTTATTACTAACCAACAATTACAGTATCTGTTGCCATAAATCTCATGTTGGATAACGTCTTCATCGGTAATCGTCGGAATGGGCAGAGAGATGGATGGGAATATGGTCCAAAAGCCCATAACTGCAGCAGCAGTGCACATCCCCCCATCTCACGACGGGATGCACGTGTGGCGTTGCATAACTCCCTATACAGGGATGCAAGAACAGCTGATCCCCCAACTAAATGTACCGGTGCGCTCAAAATCGTCAAGAAAAAGTAAATAACGAGTAGGCACAAAGCTGGAGGCGGTGTCGACAAACAACATCCTGCCTAATATCCGCAATATGAGGGCGCGGGTGTATCTGACGCGTTCGACTTCCGTGGTAGCATGGACGGTATAATCATCGAACTGCTCTTGCAAATAGTGCAGGCCCAACAAACCTCCATGTAAATCGCGACCTGCAATCGGCTGCACCCCTAAAAGTTCACCAACCATCTCACGGAACTGATATCGTCCATGGCGTCCTAAGACCACCTCACCATCATTCAGCAGGCCTAACAGATGGTGTACATCCTCTAAGGTGATGGTCACCTCACCCATCGCCATATGGAACGTCCGTGTCTCAGGTCGCCAACGCTCAACAAGCATTGACACAAGATGATGATCGATCTGAAATATTACATCCTACCAAAGTTACATATACGTTAGAACATTATTGTAACACCGTTACATAATATACATCGTCGTTACCTCATGGTTGCACAAATGCGCAACGTGGTAAAAACCCGCCTGCATAAGCCACGAGTATATGTCCTCGAGTATCGCCTGATGGTCATGTGCGGCAACATGTCGCACATTCAAGACACGATTGCGCGCTTCCGCATCCTCCTGCGAATTCCACACAGTAGTCGAAACGTGTCTGTCCTGTAACATTAGCACAGTGCGGACAGTTGGGCTAGGGTCAATGACACTCATTGCACCCTCAGTCGACGGAGGTGATGGCATATCCTCATGGTGATCCATCGTAATGTTTAAAAACTAAATCCTATTTCAAAAAAATAATAATAACTAATTTAAATTATATATTGTTAAAAATTTATATATATTATAACAAATTTTCAAAATTGTACAAAAATATGTATATTAATTATAATAAAAAATTATAAAAATTAAATAATGAAAATAAAATATATAATAATAAATAATACAATAATAAATAATACGTATATACTACTAAAAGAATTACATAAAAATAAGTTATAAAAAAATACAAAAATATACATACCATTTACATTAACTAAAAAATCACAAAAAAAATATTTTGTCTATCCTATAATTTACCAATCCGAATTTTTAACTATATATCCTCTAACCTAATATTTAATAAATAATAAGTATATACTATTAAAACAAATACATTAAAATAATTTACAATACAAAAAAT
>PYAF01002719.1:1969563-1990872 GCA_007407185.1 Glycine tomentella | reverse complement strand
GTAGCAATGATAGGAATTGAGGGGAAATAAAACTAGTAGGGGATGAAGAAGGGTGACTAAGTGAAGGAGATGACTGAAAGAAGTCAGCACATGGAAACTAATCATTTGCAACAATAAATAAACAGAAATCTCCCCAGCTTCCCTATCCTAATATCCACTTCGTCACTCAACAACAAATCCAAAAATTTAGAAAAAAAAATATAAATGTAAATGTATAACACCCTATAGGATAAAAGCTATTTTTTCTTCTTAATTCTCATAAAAAAAATCAAAGAATTTACCAAAATGTCAGCAATCCAAGAACTCAGCACACAAATACCTTGACCCTTAGATTCTTGGCGTCCTACCCTCCACCAATCTGGGATTTGGGTCGACCCAACTGCTTTGAGCCCCTATCTGCAAACAAAAAAACAAGTTCCCCCAAAACCCCATCAGAACCAAAAACTCAATGGTTGCTGCTAATAACCGAACCCCATTAAACCACAGCCCCATAATCACAAATCAAAACCATAATCAGCCAAATATGGACATGATATTCAAAGGAATAAAGACATGCAACTAGAATCGTGTCAACAAAGAAGGATGCAAATTATTTTAAAAACAAAAAAGGATAAATATGCAACCACCACATCAGGAGCTTACAAATTAAATACCTTGTCATCAGCATCAGTGAAATCCCGTAAATCTAATGTGGACAATAAGAACCTGCAACTACAAATAACAAACTGAGACTAGATTAAGAATCAATAAATAGCCTTTTAAGAAATGGGGGAATGAATTTGACGAATAGTAGCTCTGACAAATTACCTGAAGATGGTAAATGGTTAACGGCGGCGCGAGCGTCAAGTCGAAGGCAGAAGGATACCGGTGTCGTTCGAAGGGAGGTGTGTTCTTTCTAGGGTTTTCAATTGGGGGCACTACACGAAGCTTTTTTAGGGTGTGGTATGAATAAGAAGGGTGTGCTTTTAAAAAATGAAAATTAAAATTCATTAAAGGGACAACGACGGTTTTCTCTAAAACCCGTTTTTGAATCAGAACATACCAAGGCGGTTCAATGAGAACCGTCGTCGTTATCAGCAAACAACAGCACATTATTACAAAAATGCCACCGCGTAGTCAACAACGACGGTTATATAATAATCGACGTGGAAGGGCTGTCATTAAAGGCATATCGTGTAGTAGTGAAAGCATTTTCATGCATTGGACTGCATTATCATTCTCTACCTCAAATTTAAATAAAATAAAATAAAAATAATGAATCCCACAAAAAATAGCATTCATTTATTTTATTTTTACTATGTATTTTTCTTTCATTAACGATAAATTTGCTAAAATCATATAAAATCATTATAAATGATAAAATTATCTATGCAATTACACAAGTGCATATCTCAAAATTCAAATTCAAGACTATCATTAATTAAGTTTAAATAATTTCAAATCAATATTCAAAAGTTAATATGATACATTTTTTTCTTCATCTAGTATCATACAATTAATTGTCTTAAACAACAGTTGACTCCGTCTTTCCCTTTACTTTCTCCTTACACGTTACTCCATTAAATTTCCAAAAGCTCATACTCATCAACATCCATTGACCAACCAACTCATCGTCTCAAAACAAAACATGTAAACAAAGTGTGGCTGATGTTTTTCCATGGACCGTTTTACCCTAGAGATTCGTGTTGTTATGTGTAGTGGAAAACTGGCAAAATCGTAAACCCCGTTGTTGGCCACGTTTGATGTGGGATTATAGCATAATTGATGTTTTCCACATCAATGGAAAGGTACTTGCTAAGCATGATTGATAATATGAAAATGGTGATAGCAACATCATTGGCTTGAAACCCCGGGCCATCCCCAGAGTGGGACATACATACAAGATTAGACATCTCCATCCACTTTTTTGCTTAGCCAATCAGATTCATGTAATAATGTTACCTCTTATCATCTCACGGGTTGACCTAGTAGTCTCCCTTTGTCTTTTGTTCTGCATGCTGTTTTCATCTCTTATTACAAAGAATACATCATGCATGATGGATTAATTAGAGAATCAACTATAAACTATATATATATATATATATATAAAATCATAGTGTAATTAAAGTTGTGTTAGTATAAAGTGATGTATACTTATGTACATATAAATAACATTATTTAATATAAAATATGTTAAATATCAAGTATTAATGTAAAATATGTTAATATAAAAGGTAAGATAATCTTAAAATATCCTAGAAAAGCAATATTTCCATATAAATGCTGTGTGGGTGGTGTGGTTGAGATATCGTTTTTGTTTAAAAACATATATGAGCCGTCCACAAATGAGTTGTATTAATAAATTATCAGCTTTCTGTCAAAAACGATCATAAAAAAAAAAAAAAGCTTTCTGTCAAAAAATAAATTTTATAATTAATAGTTAACCGGGGCGGGCCGGCCTAAGTTAAAAGTCTTACTTTTTGTTTAATGATTTTATAATTTTAGTCATTTTTTTTAAGAAATAACTTTCTCTCGCTTTAATTTTTTTTTTTATATTCTCTTGCTTTAAACTTTTAATATATGTTTATGAAGAAAAAACTTTGAATATATGACCGAAACTTGTCCAAATATTTACAGAGTTTGACTGTCAAAAGCTCTAATTACAGTGATTATTAAAAAAATATTAAACGGAATAATGATATTTTATTTATTAGTAGTTAGATTAATTTACTAAGTTTCTATTTGTCTAGGGATATAAAAAGATGTTTATATTTTTTTCAGGTAAAATATGTTTCCTCATTAAAGAAATTTTTAGCAAAGCCGTTGTCATAGAAACGGGTTCAATTGATTGGGATGAGAACTTTTATTAATGATCAATGCATAGTAGTAGAAAGGATTTCACTTTATTTTATAATTATTTTTTTGAAAAATATTTGAAAGTAATGAGACAAAACAAAATGAGATGCATCTTATTTGAGGGGAGATGATTAAATACGAATGATATATTCCCTACTCAATCATTGTCTTTGTTCTCACGTCTCAGCCACCTGATCTTCGCCTACTAACATAACCACAAAGGATTTGACGCAAAGATTCCATAGTTTGATGTTAATCAACACAATAATTGGTTTCGATTATGTTGTGTTTGATTTCACACTAAAAATAACTTAATTTGTCACTGTCAAATATGATTTTATCAAAAATATAAATATTTTTATAATTTAAAATTATTTTATATCACCATTTATACAAATATCACTATTAATAATTTATTTAAAAGTCATATTCACAATAATTTATAATTTATTGATAATATAAAATTATTTTATAATGTTAATTCATGACCATTAAACTTTAAAAAAAATTACAATGAATTTTATATCAAATTTGCTTTCAGAATAATTTTTATATATATAAATTATTTTACTTCAAAATCAATTTTACAAATAGTTGGCTAAATACAAAAGTGGGTAAAAGTGACTTATAGTACTTTTAGCCGGGGACAAAAACTTTGAATGGGACAACCCCACAATTTATGAAAGCTAGAAGTTGTATAATATTGCTCTTTCAACAATGGCCGCAGCCCTTGGAATTTTTTCACTTTGAAAGAGTGCAGCAGCTTATTATGCTTATGAAACTGCAATTTCTGAGACCTCTATCAGATATGTGTCCCTACTTAATAAAGCTCAGTTCCATTCAAGATTGAATTGTAAAAACATAGTTGAGCCAGTCTGATGTTATCATTGTAATTAGGAAAGCTATAATTCGCTATAAGCTTTCTTAGTTCTTACATTTTTAAAAGATATAAAAAGTTTAAAATTAATTACACCAAATTAACTACTTTTACCCCAATCATATTATTTCAAGTATAACTCATTGGTTGTGTGACCCTTGGAGTTGTTTAAATCTCAGATAGGTGATAGCAATAGAAGATACAAAGTGTTTCAGTCACAAAATGGAAGATTTTTTTGGCACAGGAAGAATAATGTATTCTACACATGGCCTACATACATTACATTACAGTACAAAAGAATCAAATGAATGAAAGAATGAATTGATTTGTACAATCTACAACTGATTTCTATGGCTAGATCTCAACTACACCCCTACAAATCCGTAATCTGCTGCAGAACTTTCAGACTAATAGCCAATTTGAAGAGAGGAACAAATAGTGAGCACCCCCCCCCCCCTGAAGCTTGAACTGCATTTTCCCTCCTTTTCATGACTTGTCTTAATTTCTCTGCCCTAACAACACCTTGTGAGTGCTTCTGTTCTACCACTTTGTAGATTCCAAAAGCAAGAGACCAATTGCATTTTTGGAAATTTTTTGAGAAGTAAGAAATCCCATTTGGGATGTGAAAACTATAACTAATAGTTTCTGACTAAGCGTGTAAAAACCATGTCTGTGGCTTGGAACCAAACACGCTATTCAATTTTGTTTACAACCTACTCATATCTCCATCCTTTCTAGAGTGCAGTTGAGTTTGTCTTCTGACCAATTCATCCAAAGCCTCCTTCATCCAAGCATAAGGGCATATTTCTTTTGCCTCAGCCACAGTCATCTGCATGATGATGCACATCGATGAAACATTAGGACACTAACAAATTGAACATACCAAATTAAGATTATTGCAATTGGGAAGGCGAGTGAATAATTTTTTGTTAAAAACCTACCCATCTTCGTTTTCTTGTGTTCATCTCTGGCCAGTTATCCAATTCCTTCTTAACAAGCAAAGGGAACATGTATCCCTCATGCATTATGGGTTGGCGTTTGCTCTTGTAATACCATCTTCCCAATTTACTCTGCAAGAAAACAAAGACAACAAAACACAAGGTAAGAATCAAAGGCACGATTATTTGGTGGGGGTGAAGAAAAAAACTAATAAAAGTGTTTGCACACACTTACTTCAACACTGCCAACAACCCCAGCTTCTTCTATGGTTTCCCTTAAAGCAGCTTGTTCCATGGATTCATCAGTTTCCCAACCACCCTGAGGCCAAACAACACATACACAATATCAGCAACAAGACCAAAAGGGGTTGAAAATGAACAAAAAATTGGGTTTCAAAACAGCACAAGATGTGGAGGAGCAAACAATACCTTTGGGAACTGCATTCCATGACCCTTCTGAGCACTAATCACAAGAACCTCTAATTCCTTATCATGTGTTCCATTGTTCTTGTATCTATAAGGAATGCATCTGTTCATTTCCAAAAACACCAACACAAAACAAGTCAGATTAACAATACAATATGCACAGAGAAAAGACAAATTTAACTTCAAACCCACCAAGAAAAATTATTTTTTTATAAAAAAAAAAAAATGTTTTCCCCCCACCAGCCATCCAATAATCTAATCAAAGGACGCGCTTTTAACCCTTATTTTTTTAAATAATAATAATAAGAACCCCCAATTGAGAAAACCTTGCAAACTTCAAAACTTGTCCACCATCTTCAATTCTAGAGATTAAGACCTTGTCTGCTTAACTCTTTTTTTTCAAAATTAGTTTTTGTTTTCTAAATTTTATTCCTCTTTCCATTTTTTAAGTTTTCAAAACACTTATTTTGAAACTAATAAATTTTGAATTAAAAATTAATCCCTGACTAGTGTACAATTATTTTTTAAAAAAAACATCAATTTTAGAAAATGAAACCCATAAAAATCTGAACTTTAAGAAAACACAGAAGAAAGAAGAGAAACACACCCCACAACTTGGCGACAGCCTTTGTCATAGCGCTGCAAATGCCTGCCAGTACGAGGAGAGACCAGAGACATCATGTTCTCCAACTGCTTGGGGAACAAATCCTTTGAAACCTTCTTGGAGAAAAGAAAAGGGTATATGAATTTACAAGCCAAATTCCTAGAAAGTAAGAGACCCATAACGCTAATATTGTTCTTCGTGTTGGTGATGAAGTTGTTGTTATGTTTGCACGGAATAATAATTTTAAAGGGAAGAGAAAGAAGATGAGAAGAAATGAGTAACAGACATGAAATATGGTATGGGACAGGCAAAGTAGTTGTTTATATATATGTTGGTTTCGATGTGTGTGCGCGTAGAGTAGATAACTACAGCGTTCAAAACACAGCGCATGGACCAGTGCGTTTCTTCACGCGTATTTTTAAAATCGAAAAGTTTTCTTTTGCCTTTTATTTCTTTCGGTAGAAAATTCAAAATCGTTTCGGAATTTCCCACTTTTTCACTCTACCTTCTTGTGTTTAGAAACTTTTTTTTTTTTTTTTTTACTTTCTCCCGATAAAAGAACATCTATCCCATTTTGGGATGGAAGTACAAGAGATTTGGAAAGAAAAAATATAGAGGAAAATAATAGATATAATAAGTAAGGTGATAATAAAATAATAATAAAGAAAAATGATAATACATTTTTAAAAAATTGCATATTTAAAGTTGTATGTGGTCTTTTAAAGGTCTTATGAATAGTTAATTTAGTATCATTAAATTCATCATCTCTATCATGGACTTGATGTATTAAAAAAGTCATTTGATTTTAGAAAATATTTTTTATGTTTTTATTTATTTCATATTTTCTAAAGTTTACTAAATTGATTAAGTAGTGTGAGTGAATTGTTGTAATTTTTTTTATATTTGTATTCAATTTTTATGAATAAAAAATATATAAATAAACTCTAATAGGTCAGTTTGGTGGTGGGGATTAAGTAGTATGGATGAGATCATACTTTATAATTTTAATGCGGCCATTGTATATTCAAAATTAAAATACATTTTTAATCTTTAATGTTTTTGATTGTACTCATTTTAGTTTCTTATCTTTTAAAAAATTTAATTTAGTCTTTAATATTATTAAAGTGAGTCAAAATATTCTTTTTGAAATATATTCATTTTTTATGTTGGGATACAATTTTAAACTTATTGATTTGAGATTTGAAATTTGTTTAATTTGATTTATATATATATATATATATATATATATATATATATATATAACTGGGAGGCATAATTGATGTTTGAACAAAAACCAATTATAATATGAAAATCACATAAAAATGAATCATCATAAGTAATTAGGAAAAAAATATTAGATTTTTCAATTTTTTTGTTGCTTGTAAGATTTTTTTTTATGTGATTTCTATCATATATATGGGTCATTTTGGTTCAACCTAAGATTCTATAGTTTTCATGAAATGTAAGTAAATATAATAGAATAAATTTCATGAAACTTTGATAATTATAGATAAAAATGGATGATCTCAAGTCTTATGATAATTACCAACCCTACTGGCTTGGTAGGCATTAGTCTTGCATCTCGACATAAAATGTAAGGAGGATAGAATGTTTGTTATTATATCCAAAATCAATGATCAATGTTGTTAATCCTGCAATCTTCTTAGGATACTTAACCAGGCATAATAACGGGGGCGGAGCTTGAATTTTGATTAAAGGGGCCAAGACAAAAAAAAATGCTCAATAATTATATATATATATATATAATTTATATTTTTTATTAAAATAAATATATAATTTAAGTTTGTTTTAATTTTGGATATATAATTAGATTCTGTATAAGAGATAATAATTGATAAGTTCAACTAGAATGTATTGATCAACAACACCGAATTAGTGACACACTTCCAAGACCCTCACGTTGGCAGTGTGATTTAAATCTATATTCTTGTGGAATATGAATATAATTCTTACCGATTAAATCAATCTTTTATGACATTTTATATACTTTAGTTGCATGAAGTGATGGCATAGCAAAACTGAATTTTCTTTAAGATTTTTATTTATTTTTCATTGAATATATGACTCATACATTTCAGAACAATATTTAATAAAAAAAATCATCATGAAATATAATGAATCATTACAGAGAATTCTCAATAGCAGTAAATTAACAACACAGATATCAATATCAATATTTTAAACAATTAAAAATTTATATTTATTTTTTTATGATAGAATGAGGGAGGCAAAAAAAATATTTAAAAATATCACTGCATTTCAAAAACTTGGGTCACCCCCTCCCTTCACCTCTGCATAGTAAGATGTGTAGGTTAAATGATAAGAACTTCAAAGATATTTTTCGTAGCAACAAGGGTAAATGTAAGTGAAGTAGTATGACATTGAGTAAGAATGAATAATTGAATAACAGTAAGAAAATCATCATATGAGTAAGAAAATAAATATACCATTAAACTAGGCATGACAATGAATCTTGAACTCACAAATACCCATCTAAATTTCTCAATTTTGACAAAAAATATTCACTTGATATCATAAAAATAATGGTATTCAGACTATTTGAATTTTTTAAAATAGAACGGGGATAAGGATGCATATTGAATTATTTGCACCGTAATAGTATTCACCTTGTTACATTTCTACAATATATATATATATATATATATATATATATATATAAATAATTATATATATATATATAAGATTTTATTGTTATAGCTCCTTATATTTTCTTTAAAAATATTACTTTTATATATTATTGGAATTAAAATATACAGTAATAAATAACTAAATAAATAATTTATTTAAAATAAATATAAGTAAATTAAAATTGTAAAAAATGGTGTAATATATGAGTTACTCGTATATTTCTTCAAATTCAATAAAATTCAATAGAGATAAGAATGTGTATTAAAATTTAAACTCATGGATCTCTTTTAATCTTAAACCTGAACCTATCTCATTTTTTGTAAGAATATTCATTGAAAGAGACAAACTCATCTTCGATCTATTATTCTTATGCTTACATCAAATTTACTTAAATAATTTGTGTGATTATTTAATGAAAAACTTCCCAATATTTCAACTCCTTCATATGTCATAACATTACATTATCTTCTATTTTTTTAAAAGTACACACTGATGTTGTGCCCATACTATCTATAAATCTCATACTTATTAAACATAATCACGCCCGGAATAGGAAGCATTTATAATTTTCAAACTCTGTCGATGAGCTTATTTGATAAGCTCCACCTGTGAACACTATCAACTCACCTAATTTGTAGTATCGATCATGATCAATATGAATGATATTGCAATATACTATATACTCAATATAAATATTCAGTATATAATCATTTCCGGTTCTAGACTTACAGGAGCACTTGATTGATTTATGATTAAAAAATAGAAAGAAAGAAAAGTCACAAATTGAGGGCATTAATGAGAAAAATGCAATTTGCTCTTGGGAATAAAATATTAGGAAGAGTGTGGTGATGGCAAGGCGCAAGTAGGGAGAGAGAGAGAGAGCGTGTTCAGTGTTCACAAATCACAAGTGTGTGTGGGTGGGTTAGGTTAGGTGTAAAAAAAACACAACTAGGGTTAGACGCGGCTTGGAGGTTGGGTCGCTTTCAAGCACAACGATGAAAGTGATGTGGAAGGAAACTCGGAGTTGAAAAGACTCGCAGCACACACGGTTATTGGTGGGGGAGCTAGCTAGCTAGCCATGTCCTCAGACTCCAACTTGAGTACTTGACCCACTCATGATCTTTTTTTTTCTTCTTTTTTATTCCTATAAGTTTTATACCATTGTTTTTGGTGATACTCATGAATCAAAATCAATTATAAAATCAGGTATATGTAAAACAAAGTTTTTTTTTTTAAATTATGGTGACATTATAATTTTGAAATAGTCATCATAATTTTAAAGATAATTCATCAATTTTCTTGATAAAAAATAATTATCCACAATTTGTACCAACAACATAGTTAAAAAAATGTCCCTCTGTAAAGATATGTTAGGGAAAATTAAATCGAAAGAGTGAGGTATTGATAAATTGATTTTTGAAATATTAAAATTTAAATTTAATTTTTGAATATTTAAAAATATAATAGATTAGTCTTGTAAATAATTTAGTGACAAATTAATTTTTAATTTTTATAATTTAATATTAAATTAATTATTAAAAAATATAATTTATTATTAAATTGGTTCTTAAATATTATAATATAATAATAAAATATTCTTACAAATTTAACAGACTAATTTACTGCACTTTTAAGTTTACAAATTAAATTTATATTTTCAATCTTTCAAATTAATTAATTTATTCCAAATTATACTTTTAAAATGAATTTAGTTATTTATCCAAATTTAAATTTTAGTTACAGATCCAAAGTGTATTACCAAGTAAACCACAAGAATGGAGTCACTGTTCCTTGTTTTCTCGTGCTGCCTAAATATCTAGCTAATAACGTACAACTCTACAATGACGTGGGGGGATTCAAATGATATAAAATATATGCCCCACTTTTTATATCATTTTTTATAGAAAATATGAATTTCGTCCTCAATCTATGAGTCCACCGTTTGCAACTGGGAGCTGAGGGATGTGTTTTCCGGGTTGTTTCTTCAACAAAACCAGCAAAGTCACTGCACACAAGTTAGTTTAGAAAACCTGGGCAATTTTATGATAAGTAATTATCATAATAACCACAGTCTAAAAACATGCAGAGAAGGCATGGGAAATAAATAACTTTTAACGTGAAGGTTATTTAAGTAAAAATAATAATATAGATATTCTGAAAAATAAAAAATAAACATTAGCTATTAAACTTTATTTGAATAGTAGAAGTTAATGGTAAAAGTATATAATTATTTTAAGTGATTAACTTTTAAACTTTCTAATTCGTATATGATCGATTGTATAATTAAGATTTATTTATTTTTGAATAATTTACAAAAAGTTTAGGTTTAAACTCCAATGTTGTTATTGTACATAACAAAAAAAGATTTATTATTTGCATATCTTTAAAATACTTTTTTCTTGCTAATTTTGCCTCTTCATCTACAATATGACTAAGATTTATTATTCAACGAAACAACTAACAAAACCAGCAAATTTACTGCACACAAGTTAGTTCCAACGTGGGCAAATTTTTTAAAAGTAACACACTCCAAAAGCATGCAGAGAAGGCGCAGAAAATAAACAACTTTTATCACGCAGGCTGATTCTAGTGCTTCACAGGCATGTGATAAAGAAATATGATCAAGAAAACAGGAAGACAGAAAAATTGAATAGAAAACAGAAAATGTCAAGTTATAGTAGGATTTGACATCTGAGATAGAAAATAAATGAAAAAAAAATAAAATGAGTCAATATTATATAATTAAATATAATTTTGATCTCTCGTCATAAACTTTTGTTTTAGTTTAGTCCTGTAGATTTTAAAAAATCTACTTTGATATTAGACCAAGTTAACTCTTATGTAAGTTAATTTACCACATAAATTAATTAGTTAACTTGATGACATATATGTATCACTTCCTGTAGTTATTTTTTCCCTGCAAGGGATCCAAAAATCCTTTAATGATATTTAGTGTGAATAGTTGTCTAATCAAATGCTAGGTTATTAAGTGCATTAATAAATTTAATTAGTTATTGAAATTTGACTAAGGCAATAATCTCCTTTGTGATGAGCGTTGGAGGTTTGCATATCCTGAGTGTAATATTTAACTTAATTAGAAACGTTAATTAGCAACTTGTCCTAAACTTTTGTACATAAAATTGTTAAGACACAACGAAGGTACCAAGCAATGCATCGTATCTCTAACATATTAAAAACTCACAACAACGCACCCGTACTTGGTACCAAGCCAACAAGATCAAATATGCATGCTCGTGGCCTATATGACCCACATATAAATAGAAGAGGATTGCATGCATGACTTTCTTCAAAATCAGGATTAAAGACTAAGGAAAGAAGTTGATGAACACTTAAGCTTAGGGCACTCTATTCCTTATCTCTGGTGTTTTTTCAAGTGAACAAGTTAGAATTATTATTTTATAAAATATATAAAAGAAATTATAAGATCGTTTAATAATAATTTATTTTTAATTACAAATTATTATTTTTTGTAATGAATTTTTTAAAAATATATATTTAAAATGTTTTCTAATTAATTAATAGTGTATTTTTTATATTCATAATTATAAAAATAAAACTCATAAAAATAATTGAATTTCTTAAAATAGTTTAAATGATGTAATCATGAAAAATACTTCAACTCATAAAAATTATTTAAATGGAGTTGTCCTTATGTTTTTTTAAATAACTCATGTTTTATATATACTCGGGCGACTACTATTAACTTTTGTTTTACTCCTTATCATAAATAGTGTAGTTTAATTTTGAGTTCTGTCAGTTTATCTCTCACAAGTGTAAATTGATTTCCTTTGAATTTTAAAAACTTACATCGAGGTTTCCATTAATTTTAAATATTTTATTTTATTTATTATATATTATTTATCTGTACAAAAAAAATGTATGAAATAATTGCATATGTATCTGAATGTAAAAATATGAAGAAAAAATAGTATTTAAATAAAATATTATAAAATTTCAAAAACAATTGCAAAAATAAATATAATTTTAGCATACTTGGATAAATATCAACATACTTTTTTTGCCATTTTACCAAGAATCTATTTTGAGTATAACCGTTTTTTGTTTACTTTGGGTCCGTATGCGATATATATAAAGTTAAAGCACAAAAGACAAAGAAAAAACAATTCTTTGTGCCAAAAGAAAAGGAAAAAATAACTTTCTTTCTCTTTAAGTTAATTAAACTCACCTTTTCTATATTGATATTAATTATAATTGAGACCACTTTTATTTTAAAAAGTAAAACTACCTTTTTTTGTTACGTAAGAAGAAATAATAAAATAAGAAGAATATATAAAGACATAAAGTTAAAGAAACTAGTGTAATATTTCTCATAAATAGTGACTATATAACAATAGATATACAGACTTATTTGGATAAATTTCTATAGAAATACTTTTAAAAGAAAAAAATAAAAAAAATGAAATTAATTTATATATAAATAAAAATAAGTTTTTTATTAGTTAATTTTAAAAAATTCACAAATATAACTTCTGAGATAACATCTACATCTACAAATCAACTAATAAAAAATTTATTTTAGTTTATGAAGAAATTCATTTCATTTTTTTCTTCTTATTTTCTTCTTTTATAAATTCTTTTAAAAAATCTTAGATCCAAACAACTCCATAATTAAATAATATACACAATAAAATACACCATATATCAGCAAAGTCTAACCTACTTAGATAAATACTAGCATAATGATACACAATGTCATATATGTCTGAGTCTATCGGCATTTATTATTTTTTATAAAATGTTAAATTTTTTATTTTTTAGATATAAGACGTTAAATTTTGTATACTAAATAGTTTTTCTACCATATATAAATAATGTGCAGGACTGCAAGTTCTCTTCACTTTAATAATCATTTTATCTTGACAAATCTTGATGCCCACCATAAAAAAGTACAGGATACCATATCTTTCTTTTCTTAATTTTTTATTTTTTATTTTTATGATGATGCTGATTGCTGATACTGAGTTTCGTGGATCCAACTCAGTACTCTATTTTAGCCACTTTTTTTTGTCCTCTTTTTTGTTCCCCTCTTTGAAATGTTCAACCTTAGCTACTTATTATCACAAATGGATGTCATCTAGCTAGGGTTCCTTACATATTCCAGACACAAACGTCCATGCATGTGATGCTAAGTTAAGGGCTCCACAATTTTTTAGGCCCTTAATGGCTCCATAAAATATAGGGTATCACAAATCCTGGGCATCTGATTTTGTGCCGATAACTTAGATGTCGCTTTTGGTAAACAATTTCTGCAGAGAGTGTGATGTGGGATCAACCAAGATAAGAGCAACTTTATGCAAGTAGAAATAAAAAACTCAGGGCAAAAAATATGAACTCGAAATTAAATAAATACTCTCTCTGTCTTGTATTGTTTGTTTTTTAAGGCAATGATGCATCCATAACAATTATAATGGTATATCTTATTTTGTTTTTCACTATATTCTTAATTTTTATTAAATAACTACTATACTTCATATTTTAGATTTTTTTATTTGACTTCTTTTCTCTCTCTATCCACAGTTAATTGCACACTTTCACGTCTTATTTAACCTATATATTATTATCTCCCTCTACTGTTTTATTTTTTATTTTAAATAAATGCGGAGAAGCACAAAATGCCCCTCTTTCTCCTAGAACTACTGAGAAAAATAATTACACAAATTATAAAATAAAATAATTATGTAATAAAAATTGTTCTATATATTAAAATAGTTAAAATATAATTGAATATTAAATGAATATGTATTGTTAGAAAGAAAATAAGGTTAAAATAGTTAAAATATAATTGAATATTAAATGAATATGTATTGTTAGAAAGAAAATAAGGTTTTCTATTTTTAAGAATTGCATATAATATAATATGATTGTACCAAGAAAAAAAAAAAGAGAGCCATATAATGAGACAAATGAATATAAGTTGATTTATTAAGGTCTGGTTTGAGGTGAGTTTTAATTTTAACCTTTTAAATTTTTAAATATCAGAATCAGTTTTCAGTTTTAAGAAAATTATGTTAATCTTATAGCTAAGTTGTGATGACAATAACCAGAACAATTTTTTCACAAATCATTAAATAAAAAAAATACATGAGAACTAGTGATAAATATTACAATAATTAATAATAATAATGAAAATATTAATAATAATAATTAATAATATAATTTTGATTTTATTATTATTATTATTATTATTATTATTATTATTATTATTATTATTATTATAATAGGTGATCTCCAGCGCAAGATACATGTAGTCTTGTACAAAAAAAAAAAAGAAAGAATAACCATATATTCAATAACTATAAGTATAATGATTTGGTGTTGTGGATACTTAATGTGAAATTAATCTTATTTTTGAAACCATGGAGCCGTGTGATAGTTAAAGGTAGAGGTTTTCGTGGATCGGTTTGGATCAGTTTTGATCAAATTTAGGATCCAATCTAATTAAATTTGGTCGGTTCGGTTCGGTTTTCAAAAGAAAAAAATTGAAACCTAACCCGTTCATGAACAGTTTGGTTCGGTTTTGGCCAACGGGTTACCCATTTAAATTTAATCTTTTTTTTCTTAAAATTATTATTTTATATCATGATTCATCCAAATATTCAATATAATTAACACAATAGGTAAATAGTCATTTTCGTCCTTGAATGTGTAGAGACATGACAAATTAGTCCCTAAAGATGAAAATTCAAATTTTATTTCTCGAAAGTGTAAAAAGTGCGACAAATATATTAATTCGTTAACTTTCGTCCGTTATTGTTAATGAAAGAGCCTACATGATATAGAGGGACAAAAAATGTCACAAAAATAATTGTCCACGTGACTGCAGACTAAATTGATAAAAAAATGTCAGTAAATTTTCATTTGACCAAAACATCAGTAAGATTCCATTGGATAAATTTGTCAGATCCCAAATTTTGTTTCATTTAAGGGTAAAATGCAATTTAGGGTAAATAGTCATTGTTTCCCTTAATATGTAGAGTGCTGACAAATTTGTTATGAGATATGGAAATTCAAATTGTAGTATATCCATTTATATGCATTACAAATTTGCTACAACTATTTTTTTGTCTTCTCAGATCGTTGACACATTGTTGGAACATAATAGTATCATAAGATATTTTGTCCAATGGAAACTTACTGCCATTTTGGTCTAGTGGAAACTTACTAACATTTTGGTCCAATTTATTCAGTAGTCATGTTGGTAATCATTGTTGTGATATTTTTATCCCTTAGATGAATGAATTTGTTGCACTTTTTTTCACTTTCGGGAACTAAAATTTGAATTTTCATCTTTCGAGGACAAATTTGTCAGTACTTTACATATTCATATATGAAAATGACTATTTACACTAACACAACATTATCAAATATCTGAAAGTAGTAAAACTGATTCATTTAATACCATTAACATAATATTCTAAAATAGACTAATAAAAATTAAAACAAAATGTTCTTTAACGAGATTTAATATAATAGTCTGAATCACAACTATTTCCTACAAACTAATTTATTGCAATAAACTTTGGTGCAACCAAATTTGTTACAACCAGATTTGTTGAAACAAATAAATAAAATATTATTATTAATATTATAAACATTTGCATGTCCAACACTTGGAGTCCAATTATTACAATATTTAAAATCAAACAAAATAACTCTAAAATTTTTTATCAGTTTTGATTAGTTAAGTTCGATTTTGATCGGTTCTATAGATCTAAACCCGTAATCCAACTCGTACATGAACAGTTTTGATCAGTTCGATTCAATTTTGACCCAAATACACAAATGATCCAATCCAAACTGTTCAAATCGATTCGGATCAATTCAAATTCACAGATGACCTGTACCTGTGAACACCCTAGTTAAAGGTGAGAATATATAGTTCATTATGATTGTTTTATAGGATATATATAGGGGCATTTGGGTCAATTCGGGTGTGATACAGTCACAAACATAACCTGGTCCCTGAGACTGAAGCATCTCGGCAAGACCAGTTCATGAGCTCGGCTTGTAAGCATCTCGGCAAGACAGCCCATGAACTCGACTGGTATTTATCCAACCATGAACTAGGTGCCATTCACCCAGCTTTGTAGCAGCTCGAAGAGTTCAGCAACCCGGCACCGTAGCTATATGTCTTCTCGGCAATGCTACCCTAGCATATGCCCAGCCTGACTCTTATCAAAATCAGCCGCTCAATGAACCCGGCCACCCATAACTCGGCCTGCACCTTCCCGGCTTATATCCATCTCCGACTACACCTACCCGGCATGCATCCATGAACCCGGACCTCCATGAAATCGGACTTTCAATATGGGATTCTTGGTCACGTTGTGGTATGGCGCGACAGGAACTGGAACACGTCCAGCAGAGGCGCGACAATGGCTGGAACACGTCCTCCCAAGACGTGATTAAACAAGTCTATGCTGGGCGCGATTGGGAGCCTGAATACGTCTCCCATGGACGTGACTGGACGCGCACTGCCCCGACGTAATTAACTACTATAGTTTTGTAATAACATTCCATTCTGTCGTGTTTACGTAATTTTTTTTTAAACTGTAATATTATAATTTTTTTGCCGGAAGGCAACTCATGAAGTGTCCATTTGTTAAAAAAAATAAAAAAAAAATCATCAATAAAAGAATCACTTTTATTTTAAAAAAAGATAGTAGTTTTTTAGATTTTACTTTTTATGCATTTATTTCAGCTTTTCAAAAAATCAAAAGCTGGAAAGATTTTAAAATCTGAATAAAATTTCGAATAACTTTTCATATAATCATAAACAAATATAAATTAGTTTTTTTTTTAAATATCAAAAAATAATCATTAAATTATTTTACATCAAAATTACCTTTCTTAATCTATAACAAATAAACCCATAATAACCACTCCAGACGACCCAGAAGATAATTTAGTACCGTATGAGATGAAAATGAGTAATATTAGTTGGTTTGACTTTTATAGTCGTTGTGTCACTTATAATAAATAAATGCTTGATTATTTTGAGAATTGAACAAATACAATTTCTCATTAAATTGATTAATTGATTGACCTATTGGCTTGGTTACGCGATTGGTTCTCGCAAATCCTTATCTCATTATCAAATTAAAAATAATTGATACTTGAATTGACAGAAAAAAAAAATTAAAATTAAATGGTGATCACAATTCACAAGATATTTGTTGGAATTCATTTGCTGTTCTTTTTTTCTTTAATGACATGTCCCTATTGAAAATAATAATATCATTTCAGACAGATAAAATTATTATGACCGATAAAAAAAATTATTCAAATATTTAAGATAGTTATATACTTAAAATTAAAATTTAAAATCACTAATTATGATTAAGGTGAAACAATTTTACAATCAATTATAGATGAAGGGGTGATGTCTATGTCGTCTAGCGGCAATAATGGAACTATGGGAAGAAAGACTGAACTTTAGGAAAAGGAGATGAGATTGGTTCTTAATTGGACCCGGCACTTCATAGTGCAGTCTTTCTGAGTTACTTTCTAGTTGTTCCCCATACATGCATGTGAGTGGTGTACCTGCTGGGAGGTAACATGGACCCATTGCTACCATTCTCACTTAGGACACTGAAAAGATTTTGTTTTTTTATGGGATTTGGATTCCTTTATGATCATCATCATCCACCAATCATACATACCTTCCCAACTCTATATACATAAAACTGATAAAAGAACTCCTAATTATTAATTAGTTAATTTAATTACTTTAATATAGTGTACATAGCCTGAGTTTTAACTATATACATGATATATATATATATATATATATATATATATATGAGTTAAAAAAAAAAAAACATTGAAGAAGAATGGACAAGAGGCAAGAGTTTATAAGAGGAATGACTTATGAACTTTCACTATTGTAGAATATTTTTATGTCCGTTAAACATATATCTCAAGCTAAAATTATTGATCCCTTGGATTACACTGCATTTGTGTTGGGCAACTTACGAAGGAGAGTTTGAGGGGTCATGGGTGAGAGAGAGGTGAGAGGGATCTAAAATAAATTTAAAGAGAAAAAAAAATATTTTAAAAAAAGTTGTATATTAAAAAAATTATTAATATTTTTATCAATATATATGATATTTTTTATTTTATAAAATTAATAACATTTTTTTATGAATATAAAGTATATGTTTTAATTGTTTTATTATTGTGTCCGTTAGAGAAATTTAGGAAAAATATTAAATATTTTCTTTGTTTGTTTAGAATAGATTTGTGAAGTTGTAATAGTTTGTAGATCCCATCATATTATCTTTCCTCCTAATTTAGCCTTGATTTTGCAAAAAAAAAAAAAAAAGTACATGTGAGGTGTTGCTTAAAAATAAATAATTTTAAAAAAAACAACAATAAATACGTATTGTTAAAAAAATAGCTAAATCTAACATTTTCAAATTGATATAAAATATTTTTATATAATTTATTTATAAATTTGTGCTCTCTTTTTCACTCATCTAAACACATTGATAGACTTTTTGGTTCACTTTTTTCCTTCATATATATTTTATTATTAATTAAAATTTATTAAAAATTACATTATTATTATTGTGGATCTCAGCTTATTTAATAAGTAGTATACGTGTGTTAGAAAGTGTTTTTCTAACAGTTTTCTTTCTTTTATATTTTGCATTTTTTTTCTTTTTTTTTTCTTTCATTCTTAATCCAAACAATGCACAAGGAAGAGTATGCGTTGTGTGTGGTTCCACACCTGAAAATTTTATAGTAAATCCAAGTTGTGTAGATAAATTAAGAAAAAGGAAGTTGTTGACATTAAAAATGTATAAAGTAAAAAATCTACAAGGGAAAGATCAATGCCATAAGACTTTTAAGTGAAGACATTGCATGAACACTGTTATTATGGTTTGACTTAGTCTATTAAAACATTTCTCCTGGACACTTTTTTTCGCAATATTTTGTACACAGAATACTGATGTATCAAGGTTGTTGAAGCGTGTTTATTAGCAATATTTTTCTAAAAAACGAATTTTTCCAATTTGTTTTCCGAACAAATCAAGTGTTTGAAATAAGAACTATTCTAAACTCACAAACAACGCCGTAAAACGAAGCCGAAATGTCATACTAATTGATTTAGTGGACTTCTCTACTCTATGCGTGTACGTGGGTCTTTGAAACTACACGAGCTTTCTAGATAACTAGAACAAACAAATGATACGTTATCATGTATGTGGGTTCGTATTTTTATTGTATTTTATATTATTTTTATATTTATAATATTTTTATTATATATTGAAGTGTATGTTGATTTTAGTTTAATATTTTTTTAAAAATACGTGTTGATTTATATGAACTATCATACTTATAAATTTTAGTAATATAAAAAAAATACCTAAATTTAATAATTAGTGAAATAGAGTTACCTTAATTTTATGTGGTTTCTATTTTAAAGGTTTATATTAGAAATTAACAAAAATGTTTATAATTAATATATAATTTGTATAGGTGAAGAAAAAGGAACAAATGAAAGAAGAAGATAGTAACAAAAGAAAAATGCAAAACAAAATAATTTAGATCTTAAATTTTCACAATTAAAATGAATCTAAATTTGTAATGAGTCATGCATTAAAATAAGACATACTAAAATGCATTGTAATAGTACTTTTCTATATGCATGATTCTTGTATATATTAAGGTTCCAGTGAATTGAATTTCAACCTTTTATTGTATTATGTGACTTTATCTAACCACAATAGGACCCTGTATTATGATACTACTTTTACTCCCTTTATATATATTGAACTCTTTGCTTATTAAAAAAACCTAATGTATAAAAAAATGTTTTATAAAATAACATAAAGAAGAAGAGCATAAGGGAAAAAAAAAACTATAAAATGTAAAAAAAGATTATTCGTACTTGCTTTGCAACTTCTTTGTTCTCTCTTTAAAACTTTCTTTCCAATTTCCTCAGAATTAATCACCTACGCAACTTCTTTATTCTCACTTCAAAATTTATATTCAAAGTCTTTAGAATTTTCTTTTCAATCTCTTCAAAATTAATCACCTACTCAGTACTTGCGTGTCATCTATGTTCAAACCAAGCATAATCGTAATACCTATAAAAATAAAGAATAAAACATATAAGAGTGGGTACTCAATATTAATATTAGAGATAAGAATGATTATTGAATATCTAATATATCTAATATAAGTGTTGGAGTAAAGTGTGAAGGAAAGTCACACATTAGATAAAAATATAAAAGTTGAGCATCATACAAGTGAATGAGAATATTTATAAACTTGAGCCTTAAAATTTTGGGTTAAAATATAATATTTAATTCACATATATGATTATTCATGATCTATTGGTGTAAATTATCCATATATTTAATCCTCGAAATTCTGGGCAAAAGAACCTAAATAATACAAATTAAATAAAAAATTACGCATTTGGGGCGATTTTGAAACTATTTACAAATCTGGGGCAGTGGGAACCGCCCAGAATTGGGCAGCACTGAAACTGCCCAAATCTAGGCGGTACCAAGGGGGTAGAACCGCCTGGATTTGGGCGGTTCCAGTGCTGCCCAATTCTGGGCGGTTCCCACTGCTTTTAAACCCCAAAATTTCACTGTTCACCTACGCACTATTTCAGCTTCTCTCTAAAAGCTCCGTCTTCTCTCTAAAAGCTTTGCCTTCTCTCTAAAGATTTTGCATTGGGTTTTAAGGCGATTTAACACGTCGAAATAGGGCGTGATTGAACACGCCCAACAAATAGAGGCGTCACCAGACACGCCCTAGGTTAGGCGGCACACAAAAGGGGGTCACGCCAACATTTGGGCGTCACTGACCCTTATATAAGGGTGACCATCCACAACTCGTCGATATCAATAATATGGCATTCCTAGGAGAAACAAGCAGTCAGACCATAGCTAATTCAA
>PYAF01002719.1:1941790-1969463 GCA_007407185.1 Glycine tomentella | reverse complement strand
TTAACTTACCTGTTGGCAGAGAGAGGTCAGACAAAAAAGCTTTAGAGAGATGTCAGAGAAAAAATTTATAGAGAGATAGAAGGCGCAACAGGTTATGTCTGAAAAAAAGTAAAAAGGGGAGGATTTAAGGCAGCTGGAACCGCCCAGAATTGGGCAGCACTGAAACCGCCCAAATCCAGGCGGTTCTACCCCCTTGGTATCGCCTGGATTTGGGCGGTTTCAGTGCTGCCCAATTCTAGGCGGTTCCGACTGTCCCAGATTTGTAAATAGTTTCAAAACCGCCTCAAATACGTAATTTTTTATTTAATTTGTATTATTTAGGTTCTTTTGCCCGAAATTCTGACAATTGGTATACATACTACAAAACATTAGTTCTTAAAACTTGAATAATAAGAGTGATTACTCAAATTTATTTATCGACTAAGGAATTCTTTTTTCTGAATCAAATACATAAATATATAGACTAAAAAATATGTAAATAAAATGCCAAGAGACCTGCTAATGTTTGTAATTTTTTTGTATCTATATATATCCTGGTGGGCAAGTAGGTGCAAATGATTCTACTAACCGAGTACGTTTTTCCTGCACGGGTAGGATTAGCCAAGAGACCTGTTAAAGTAGTGAATACAATAGTTAAAATAGATAACTTAATCCGTGTGACACAAACATTAAATTTATAATATAAGAAACTTGGTGTTTTCTTAATTGAGTTTTAATCTTTAAGCTTTTTCTGTAAAATATAATAAATTCTATTAACGTAAACAACATGTCAGAATCCTTCACGTCATTCTTTTTGGCTTCCATGCTTCAGATGAGGATAAGCTTAAAGAATTTTGTGGGTAACACTTCTTTACAATTTCCATCTTCTGTAGAATTTTTTTTCCTTCTCCTATTTAATATATTTATGTTAGTAAAAGTAGCAATCTTTATATATATATGCATGTTACCTGGGGTGGAGAAGTGCAAGCAAGAGACAAGTGACAGTGTATGGAGTTTGGGGATGAAGAATAGTAAAGTTGTTATCAACCAGAAATTACAAGAACAGAGAATAAGTTGATTATTCCTGAAACACAATTTGGATTAGTTACTTATTACATCAAATTCATTTTTAGTATACATTTTTTTTTTATCCTTTAACTAAAAACATGGATTTGTTTATAAAAATAATTATACATGAGTATAAACATCTTGTAAAAAGAGGAAAAAAAAGTTGTCAAAAATGATATCTCATTGATCTATTGTTATGTGTGTGTGTGTGAAATCTTTGAAACTACACAAGCTTTCTAGAAAAGATTACACCATTTTTCAAAGTTAATTAAAACCTAAATGATCAGTGAAAAAGGTCTTGATTTAGTTCCTATTGGTCCCATTTTTTGTTTGAAATATTGCAAATCTTGAGAGAATGGAATTTATTTAATTTACCAGCATATAAATCTAGAAGAAGTGAGTAACATTTTCCGTTTCTTTTGCCACTTGCACGGATATATACAACATGTAAGATAGAGTAGTAGTAGAACTTGAAAACGAAGAGAATTGCATGCCGCTATTATCTACGGCAACAATTTAATATCAATTATCATTCTTGAGAATTCATTTCAAAAGAGTATGAAGAAAAGAAAAATATGAGAGCAAAAAAGGTTGATTTTGAGAAAAATATTTTTCTCTGTTGTATTTTTAATAAATGTGTACAAGGGATGTATAGCCAATGATTACAAGAAGAAAGATCGAAGGTCAACTTTTTAGCTAGCAGGCGTATAAATAAGCATAAGAAAAATCTTTTATTTTATACTTTCCTATTTTATAGAAAAGAATCCTTTAACTTAATAAAAATAAAATAAAATTTCAACACAATAATACGAAGAAAGAATACTGAAATTGTATTGACAAACAGATAGCAAAAATGTTACATGTGATAATACTTGAATTTATTTCTCTTTAAAAAATTTAGATAAATTTGACTCGATAACTTATCAGTATTAAGATATATCATCTTTGAGATATAAATTTATTTCTTATTAATTAGATAAATTTTTATTCATTTGTTTCTCATTCCATAATGTGTGAGCATATAGAAATTATGACATAACCAGTTCAGTGTAGCAATTAACACATTACAATTAAATTTCTTTCTTTCTAAATAATACTATCCTAACAAAAAGTCAACTACATTTAGTTACTTATTACCATTAAGTCATATTGAATGACTTCTTAGGCCTTTAAAATAGCCATGTTAACTTATTAACGAGCATGTTGTTAATCTTTCTCCGAACTTGTAAATACATTAATTTAATTGCTTATTATATTGAGCCTCTATAGTCTATAGTAGTAGCAAACTTGTTGATGGCCAATGAGTAAATGAAGGAAAAGTCTAAGATAGTTACCTCGCATATATTCATCTCTTTTTTAAAAGAAACTTTAAGAAATGTCATCAAGACATTACGCATCCAATGTCTATATATAAAGGACATAAACACAAAATTTTCGCCAATCCTTATTATTTAAACATCTCAGATTCCTCATGTAATAAATAGCTATGATATCGATTTCCATGATAACATGTGGTTCTAGCACATCATAACAGCAGCAATTGATGTTCTACAGATGTGGTCCATTTAGTATTTAATGACCAATAAAAGCGACTAGGCATATAACAAATTTCGAAAGAAAAAAAAAGTTATTATGCTACTTGATCTATTGAGAGAGGAAAACGAATTTCCGAACCTTCTATAATTTACGGTTGAGTTATATACAAATATCAGTATATAATAAAATATATTAAAAAATAGCAATATATATTAAAAAGGAAAAGAAGAATAAAAAAAGTCTTTATTAATTTCTTATAATAAATATGATTTTTAGCATAGGAATAAATAAACTATAAAAAAATCTAAACTGGCTCTTTATTAAATTCAAATGACTTTTCTATAAATATTTGTTCCCAATTAAATGGAAGGACCAAAATGATTGTAAAAATAAGTTTAATTAATCAATTTATTAGTAAATAAGAAAAAATATTATCCAAATACATAAATAAATTAACCTTAAACAACAACTATTAATAACAATTGTTATAAAATAAACTCATTTTATCTTGATTACCTTTTCTTACAATTTGAAAAAAACAAGCCGAAATCCAAAGATGTCAAAATCCATGTCCAAGTAGCGTGTTGATGTAACCATGGGTTGACGTGGCTATGTGACAAGATAGGGAAGAATCGAACATATTTTCCACAAAGAGGAGTAATTAGTGGGGCCCACATCTCCAAAGATTGGCCATAATTAAATAACTGGTGCAAGAAGAGCATACGTGTGTCAGCCTTCATCACTAGAGAAGTGAAAAAACAGTATATAAAAGATGACAAAACAAGATAATGAGACCTCCAATTCTATGAACTTATATGAGTATTTTAGGGTAACTTTAATGTTAGGAGTTTATATGAGTTTTTGTGGATCTTCTTCTAAAATACAATTTCTTATCAGTTAAGAAACTCTCCTAAGATACTGCATTAGAAATGACCTTATTGAATTTTGGTGGGTCCTCTTTCAAGATACAGTTTCTTATATAAGAAATTCAACTTAAATTTAAGCACTTCAGGAGAGAGAAAAAAGTAAAAAAGAAAATGCCAGATCAACTAAGAAACTCTCCTAAGATATTACATTGGAGATGACCTAAATACAAGTTGATACAAGTATTTAATGATCTAACTATAATTTTTTCAAAAGTTGTGTTCAAATCACCTTATTTTATTAACTAGGATCATGTTATGTTACTTTTTCTTATTGTTTGGCAATTCTTTATGAGTATTTCCTGATATTTAGAATTAGTTCAGTACAGTAATTACAACTTAGTGAAACTATATTTATAATTTGAGCTTATGTAGTAATTTTTTAGTTAAATCTTTGCTCTTAACCATTTTAATACGTTATTGGCATTCTATACGAATAGTGGTGAACCTATTTACAAAGGGTTGTGGACAAATGCTGTCTCTCAATTCAATAAAATAATTGTTTTAAAATTTTATATTTTTCACCATTTTTATGTGTTTTAATTCTTTAACATTCTCATATATGAGAATAAGTAAATACACATTTTATTTTAATAAAATCAAGAGTATCTTTCTTAAAATTTTATATTTTACCTTTCTTATTTTATTTTCTCACTCATATTTATTCATGTTTTTATCTTTACTGATATTTTTTATTAAAAAAATTATATATAGATTGTTCCCACTGACTCAATTCGTGGTTATATATGATAATATTAAGAGTGTCTCCTTAATTTGCTGCTTTTATTATAAAAAAAAAAAAGAAATAAAAATGATCGATAGACACCTGCAGATAGAAAAAATCACAGGGTAAGTGTGATAGAGGTCATGCTCAATGAACATAAACAATCCAAAAAATGTAGACCTCACCTGAACCAATAATGAATAAGAAAATTTCAGGGGTTTCTTTTACGGTTTTGGTGTAATATGTCAACTAATTTATCAAAGTTGTTGAACATTTTAAAAAATTGTACATATAAAATAAGCAATCTTTGTAAAAAAAAAAAATGCATTGTATATAGATATATTTCATTTAATATTTATTGTTAAAATAATAGATAAAATGGTAAATTATACTTTTTTTGTAAAGGGAGCAAAGTCCAAAAACGAATACATCAAAAATAGTTACTTTATATGAACAAATAAAGGGAAAGAGACTTTAAAGAGATCAGCATAGACATGTGACTACAAAGAGGTGAACAAGGCAAAGTCATTTTCAAACTCTTAACACTAGGCTAGGATTTAACTATGCAGTCCATACATGTGATCTGTTTCGTTGAGAGAATTACAAACTTAATTATCATCTACATCTACATTTCTCAACTTTATTGTTATGTCTTTTATTACTAAATTTTCTCTTTGTTATTTAATCAACTAACGCCCTTATCTCTTACTTTTGTTTCATTTAAGAATAATTTTAGGCTTGCTAACCACGATTTTGACTTAATTTGGTTACCTTTTTGCTTTAACGCAACCTCTTAGCGATATGAAAATAACTATAAAGGATATAAGTAGAAAAATGTAAAACTAAACAAAAAGTAAAATATAATATTTTATAGATTTCTCTAAAAATATAACTTACTTTTCATTCATTTGTGATGAGAATCGCATACCAAAATGCGTCTTTCTCTCAATTTGAATTTGACTAGAGACCTGATTACTCTTCCATTCTTAATGGGGATTATTGCTGAATTCAATTTCATTAGGAAAAAATATTGTATGATTTAAGATAACATGTTTATGGTCCTAATTATTATTTTTATGTGGTTGAGTTTTTTAATTTTTAATTTTTTTTAATAAAACTTGATTATATGTCATGTGAAAATTGATAAGGATCATAAACACATGATAGACAAATCATACAACAATTTCTCTCGAGTGGGCAAGTGGAGGATCAGATGAAAGTTGCTATGGAGGATTATAATTTACTGATTTACTACGTACTTTACTAGAAGAGGATGGTCACACCTTTTAAACATTTTTTTTTGTAGTAATTGTATTCTCATCCTCGTGTTCACCTCATTTCTTGGTAATTTATCGATGGAGTAGTAATTTTCTTTACAATTTTAGTTTTGCTGAAATAATAAAGCACTAGTCCAATAAAATTTTTAGTTTTAACTATTTTCTTGTTCTTTTAAATTTTAATGGTCTCATCCATATGTACGAATTTACAGACAGATTGAAATGAATTGATGCAACATGGTGGCTTTGTGTGCCATGATATATCTTGTAAAAGATTCATAAGTGTGTTCTTAGTTGTGGAATGTTTCCATAAAAACAAAAAGTTGTGGAATGTTAAATCTTACTAAATACTTTAATTTCTTGTTTCATTGGGGTTTTCCACTCAATTTCTTATTATGATTTTGAGGAGATAGCAATATAATTCACTACATTGTATGGTAAAAAGGATTCTCCTATATTCTTTAGTAGTACTGCCCCCTTGACTTGAAATTGAGAAGAAGTACCAGAATAAAGAAGATTAAATTGAGCATTACAACAAATATTGTATACGACTTTACTGTTTGAATCTATTATACTTGCCATTTTCTTCATAACAATTTTTTTTTTCAAAGTTCCACTACTTGGATAAGAAATATGCTAGCTGGCATGCACAAATTTCGTTTTAGATGAAAATGGTAATATACCATCATCTCGTCTTTTTCACCATACTCTTTTTTTTTTTATTATTATTATTTTACCAATGGCATGTAAAGGCGTGGTATTGCCAAGTTTGGGATTTTTTCCCCTTAATGTTGTTATTATTCTTATTATACTGAATTAATTTGGACCTTATGGTTCTTCTACTGTTTAAGGTCAAAGAACTTTTATTTTCTAATGAAGAGCAAGACCAAAATACACAACTACATGGGGGCTTTTGCTTCATGCATCCCCAAAGTATCTTCTGTTATATTTCTTTCTCCTACACCTTAAACGTATTTCTCTATTAGTCTTCTTTCGTTCTTTTCCAACTTCAATCTATCTTGGTTGTTCAACCTACGTTAGTCTCTGCTCTTGTTTGTTCAACCTTCAACTTCATCTCTTTGTAGGTGCCATGTAGTCATTCTGGTTTAGGTGACTCGGAATGTTGAAAAAAATTATGAATTCTGGAATAATCATTCCAAATAACTATTTTTGGCTTCCAAAAAAAACAATTCAGAAAACGTCAAATGCGTCCCAGAATAACGAATCCATAAAATTCAATAATAAATTAAATTATCCTTACGGAATAAGTCTATATGAAATTATGAAAACATAACTCCAAATTATTTAATCCGGATTACAAGTTGTTTCCGGATTACCTAATCCGAAATTACGTAGTCATAATTCTGGATACGCTGTTCCGCAAAGGCCACAAACAATAATGTTTCAGATAGGTTGTTCCGTATAGGATAATCACAGTTTGTTGGGTACTTGGTGTTTGGGGCAATGTTTCGAATTTAGTCCTTTGGTTGGTGTTATTTCAAGGGATATAATTTGGGATGACAAGACTTTAAATGCTGTGGACGAAAAGTTTGGAATTTGGTTAAGCAAGGACATCTTCATCTTCATGCATGGCCACATTTATTTTTTTCCTTTTTAAAATATTTTTTTCCTTCTAATTTAGTGGTTTTTTTATTTTTATTTGTACAAAACTTTTTTTCATTTAATTTCTACTTATAAAACGTGTTTGTTTTATTTTTCGTCTTTAAGATGTTTTAGATAATATTTTTCATTGTTCAAAACATTTTTTGTATTGTTCAAAGCCAGTATTATAAAACTCAGCTTGGTCATTGACCCGGTCAAGGTAGTGGGTTGCTGGATTAGTGGTGGTTCAATCGATGGGCCAGTAATTAACCTGGTTTGACTCGGTCTATATGAAAAAATTCAAAATTATATTATATATACATATATAACTAACACTATTTGATTAAAAAATGAAAAATAGAAATTGCAAAAAATAATAAAAGGGGTACAAAAAGCAATAATTTTGATCTAACCAGGCCCAAATAAACAAAAACCCTAATAGTCAAGTGTGTGTGTCTATCTATCTATCTATCTATATATATATATATATATATATATATATATATATATATATATATATATATATTCTTCTTTTCCTTCCTCATGCAGCTTCTCTCACAAAGCGCATCCTTCAGGCTTCAAAGGATTACAAAAAGGTGATAGCATCAGTATTAAAAAAAAATCTCTCTCGCTCTCTTTCTCTCTTCTATTCCCAAGTTGAAACTGCTAGAAAACGCACTGTCACCGGAGCGAAGATCGGAAAACGCAACCGGAGCACAACATATGTAGCGTGCACACTATGGCAGATCCAGAGCTGCGCCGCACCGCCAATAGCAATGACTCCGAAGTGCTCCTAGAAGCCATCGCAATGTCTGGACTCGTCGGCTTTCTTCGCCAGCTTGACGACCTCACTCAGTCAGTTCGTCGTCGCTCCTCGAAGCATGACCATGAAGAAGGCCTTTACGCTCTCAAACAAAGCCCTTTTTTCTGTCAAACCCGGTCCCGGTTCTAAAAACTAGCCAAATCGCTGGATTCTCATAAAATCGGCCGGGTTTCATCGGACAAAATCAGGCCAAATGCATGGCCAGTCCATTTTCCAACTTGGCCCGGGTATAGCATTGGTTCCTGGTCAAACCGACTGGGTCGGACCGATTTTCACAACACTATTCAAAGCGCTATATAAAGCACCTTAAGGACGAAAAAAAAATAAATACATTTTATAAGGATTAAAATTAAAAAATTAGACAAACATAAAAAAAAATACTAAATTAATGTATTTAAACCTTTATTTTTTTTTTCATTGAATCTATGCAATGAATGCATTGATTTCGGTCCATATTTATATTTGGTGGCAATGTTTTGGTTGCTGGAGGTACCTCGTTGTGGCCACGTACCATGGAACTTGATGCATCGATATATTTCACTTTGTAAATCTATACCCATCTTCGTCATAGGATTTGGATCATATATCATCCATATATTTTCACTTTGCATTCATTTACATAGACAAAAAAAAAAAAAAAATATTATGCAAAGATGCAAATGAATCAATATAGCATGGATTAGTATAACTAGCGTTGAGAACTTCTGCCTTTGACACCCACTACAGCAGCATCATTGGTGGAAGATTACATTAACGGCAAGAGTTTGAAGAGGCTTGCGGAGCATGATGAGTCCTTCATCAACATAGCCAAGAGGAAAAAGAGTTGAAGCGGTGGCGTCCATGCGAATTCAGTGCTGTCGTAGTGCTGGATTTGCAACAACGGAGGTGTGCACCATGATATAAGGAAATACCGAAATATAAGATTGATTCACTGGGTGAATAAGGTTAAAGGGAAAAGGGAGAAAGAAAGAGAGAGATTATAAGTTTGAATCCTCCAACTAATATTTTTAACAAAATTAATAAATTATCATTTGTCAATAAAAAAATAGAGCTGTGCATATTTTCATAAAAATAAAATATCAAAAGTTACTACAAAATATATAATATTACGATATAAAAAATATAAAGTACTTAAGCTTCTACAAATTATAATTTTCCTCTACTCATTTTCATAATTTGAAAATGTTCTATAATTTTTTATTACCAATACTAATTGAGTTTGTGAAACGTAAAGCTCTTCATTAAAATAACCAACAGTAAAATACCATTAATCTTACTTTCTTTATATCAAGAGTATAATAAAAGAAAAATGTTTCGAAAAGAATTATACCATGGAAATTTTGAGAAGGTAAGTGAAGTAATTATTTTTGGCTCAACAGAATTTTTTTGTTTTCTTCTTCTCAATCTTTGAACAATCCATTAATGTTAAAAGAGACTGTTTATTTGTGTGATTCTAAGAAAATGAATTGTCTATCCTTATATAAGTGTGGTATGTAATTTGAAATTATATCTTTTGATATTTGTTTAACCAATCTTTATTATTTCTTATTTTTATTATCTTTATTCAAACTAATATATTATTATACTAATTTATTTTCAAAAAAATATAACAATCTAATATAAAAACAATTTAATCTATTTTTTTTACTAAGAGATATATTTAGATAATCTTTATCTAAATAATTATTATATTATTTTTGGGATATTACATGAATCGTGTGTTCTATGCAATGTATGGTATGTATTTTTTGTGTCACTATATCAATAATGAGAATTAAGTTAAATGATTTGGGCTTAAGCATGTAATTTTTGTATTAAATATTTTATGTTTGTTTGGGTTTTGGGTTAAAAAAAAATTCAATGGGGCCAATACGTAATTATTTTATGAGGGCAATTTTTTAATTTGTGGGGGCAATTGCCCCCACAGCAGCTAAGGTGCATCCGCCAGTGGGAAAGTGGATAGAAGGGTGGGAGTGCTATGGTGAGACATAAAGGGTATTGTTGTCCTTTCAGTTTCCTATGGAGGTGCAAGAAGAAAAAAGAAGGTGCTGAAAGTAAAAGCCCCGTAGGGCTATATTGCAGGCTCGCAGCCGAAGTGGTTAATGGGTTTGAAAAACCAAATAGCAACTCTAGAGAAAAGTATGATGAGCTGAAAAGCCTTACCCACCCTTGTAGCATTCATCCTTTGACCTACCTTTGAGGACGTGACAGATTTTGGATCAAGATTAAATACAAGAAAATGAAAAAACTAAACTTTATTTATATCTGAGTTTAAATAATTATGAGAAATTCGTCCTATATTATTTTAATTTAATTCACTTATACTTTATTAAATAAGTTATAGGATAAATTACACTAACATTCATGTGATTTTTTGTGGTTTAAACTGCTGCACAACTTGTGTCAGGCAGTTTCTTTAATAAAATTTTACTTCGCTTATAAAAAAAAGTCCAATTTTTTTTTTTTTAAAATATCACTCGATATCATGTGTTGTTTTACTGCCTACAATAATCCTCTCATAGGATATATCCCGTTTAATGTATGTTTTTGGAAATGGAGATATATAATGTAATATATTTTAAACAATTAAGAAGAATTATTGTAAGTGTTAAAAATATAAGGATATTGTGTGAAATTTCAAGAACATATAAGTAGTGTTAGTGTAATTGGTCCTAAATTATATATTATATGTTAAACCCATTCTGATTTTAATATTATATTAAAATAGATATCCAGAATTTTTAAAAATGAAAAGAAAATATTAGAAATTAAATCACATCTTTAAAAACACGTGATCTTAATATTGTTTATCTATGATCAATGACCATAATAGTTAATTAATATATTCAGAAACTATGGGAAGAAAAAAAAAACACACACAGACATAAGTCTAATTAAAGTACACAACATATATTTCCAAATCCCAATACCATGCAGCCAATTGCATATATAATGACTAAATAGTATAGTTATCAAGAACTGAGGTAACTTAAAATTCACTTCACGATCACATAATTGTATTAGTTCTGTCACTATTTTTTCTTTTCTTTATTTAAGATTTTTTTTTTACTGATCATATTAGTATGAAATAACTTTTACTAGGACGTAATAAATAATTCTTATTAGAAAATTTTTTAATGTTAGATCTTAAACAAATATCTGAGTTCAATATCTAATTTTCAACAAATCTCCTAATAAAAGGGGTGAATCTAACATGTAGAATGAATTTTTGTAGAAGATCTCTCAAACATTGTTACAAAAAATAATTTTTTCCTCTTTCTCTCTATCTAAAATCTTAAAATAATATCTACCATTAAAATAAAAAAATATAGAGATCTTGAAATATCTTCAATCCTATATGATATTATAATCTATAAGATCCACTAAAAAGTGATCTAAGATCTTAATTTGATATCTATCATTAAAGATGTTCTTAGGAATTAATTGTAAATGCACACAAAATATATATTTCTTAAGGGAAATGTTTTTTTGAAGCATTAAGGGAAAATATTTATAACTAAAGGTAAATAAGGTTTTCAAGAAGCTCATACATATACAGGTGCTCCACAGGAAGGCGTAGCGAGAACGGAATGACTGAATGAGTATTGTGGAACTTGAAACCGCGTATTCACGTTACATATATTAATTCACTAAATTAAGGGTTATAATTCTAACACTAATTATGCTATAATTTATTTCTTCTCTAAAAGTAACATTAGATCTTGATTAAGTCAGTAATTTTTCTTATAATCACGGTAATGAAATTTCAAATTTGAATCTAGAACCTTATTCAAATCATTTAAATATCTTTTAAGGTCAACTTTAGTGGATTTATATGTAAAGTCAAATAAATCCCTTCCTTTTTTTTTGAGGCGAATCTATTCCTATATTTTCATTGTTTGGTTTGCACTAATAATATTTCCTAACAGACAGGAAATTAATTAATACCAGATGTATGGATAAATTTGACATTGAATTTTTCCAACATATTAATTATGTGTAAATTAAAAGACTTTTATCATCTATAATAATTTTATGATACTAATTCTATGAGTTTAGAGTAAAATTGATTCTCATAGTAAATTTTATTCACCATTCAAACTTGATATCTTACCTAAGGATGGACAACCACACTCCTTACAAATTAAACTTGTATTGCAGGTCAAACTCATACTTTAAATTTTTTGTTGCAATTGATGCTATTTTCCTTTAAAAAATAGTTTTCATTTCTTCACGCTCCAATTTTTAATCCATTTTTGTCATTATTAATCTTTCACATTACTTCATTTTTTTATCATTCATTCCTACAAATTATTTTTTTAGTATAAATTATTTTAACTTTTCATAATTTATTCTATGAGAAAAAATCAAATGGACCCTACGTATGCTACATATGACAGTTTACATTTCAATCAAGTGCTTGTTGGTTTAATGGAATATGGGAGCCACAAGATACCTACATACGTAGGAAGAGAGAGATTGAGGCAAAGAAGGAAAAGTTCCTAGAAGGGTTGGCTTTGAAGTTTTAAACGTTTCACAACAGCATGCATGCGACGCAATCAAATTTGTTCATCTTTTAAAGCGTGGAAACATACGTTAACTTGAAACAACATCTACACACGTACACAGCGTCCATTACCAACTGTTGAAATCTCATAAGGTTCTTTGACTCTTTTTTTTTTTTTTTTTTTTCCTTTTTCTTTTTCAGAGTGATGATTGATGATTATGTTCGTTTGAAATAGTAATACTACATTGATAATATCATTTTTATCTTGATCGTTTTTGGCATATATATTTTTTGTGCGACGAATATTCGCGTAAGATATTATATATATATATATATATATATATATATTAAAGCTTTTTGACATATACTCTTGGACTCTTGGCACTCCTTGTGCTCTTTTTAATACATTATCTTCTTGTTTGTCGACAAAACACGAACTTCAATACGGAGATGCCTTATTCACACACACACAAAATATATGGAGATGCCCATCCATCCATATATGAACTCAAGCTTATTTGTAATTCCGCACACTTTTGTTTATATTTAAAAGAATATCACATGATGAGCTGAGGAGTTCATGGGATTAAAGAGATAATATGTTACATTACATGTTGAGAGAGATATTATTTAGAAAACAAAACTGTAAGAAATATTATATCAGATTAATGTTTGTGACATCAATCAAAGTTAAAATTGTTAGGGGATGCAAAAAAAAAAATGGAGTTAATTTGAATCTTAATCATCATTACCTAAAAATTCAAACTAAAAAATAAAGTGCACGTGGCATGGTATTGGTCATGTGGTCTTGTGGATGAATACGAACTACGAAGAATGAACGATTATACTACGAAGACGTGCACGTGGCGTTGTCGAGATGAACACGAATATGAACGATGATTGACGAAAGTTTCGAGAGCGTTGAGGAACGTGAGTAGCGGGACAAGTACGTAATTTTGGGGCAGTGGTAGTTGACTGGAACAGCTACACGTGTCCTTTTCTAACAAACTTAACTGATCAGCCACCCAACCATTTCAAGTTTTCTACGATGATGTTTCATATTTTCGTTTCGCATTTTTCATTTGCTGTTCAAGTCGAAATTACTACAGTACCCTCATGGGTTTGACTTCTCTTTCCAGGTGTTAGGTTGTGGCCTGGTTATCGACATTGATTCCTTCTCAAGTTCATTATTCATCTTTTATTTTAGAAGTCCATTTTTTTTTCTTTTTCAGTTCTTTATGTTTAAGCAAGTATATTTATTATTTTTGTTTTGTTGTGTTAAAATAATTTTAAGGGAAGACATTCATGTTTTTGTCAATAAAAACATTTGAATATAAAAATGTATATCAGTTTCTTTCATTATTCTTTTCATGACTGGGAGAATTTCATATTTTTTGAGAATAAAAATGTATTCAGATTGCTTAAACTGATTTGGTAGCTATTGTAGCATTTGTTTAATGCTTAATGATATTGAGGATAAGTCATTAATCATTTACACAATAATAGTTACGTTAAAAATAGACTATAACTATTTACGGACTTTACTTATATAATGATAATTAAATATTCCAAGTACGTAGGCATCCTTATTATGCTAACTAACTAGAGACACCAAATATCATTAATTAAGACAAAAGAAAAAGAGCAAAATACAACATGGGTGAACTAAGCTATATAAAACCCATGAACAAAATTAATTCTATTGCAAACTGGGAGCAGAGTTCCACAAAACAAAAAACCAACCGCTCCTTAATTAACAAGCAACTCCTTCTCTATAATGTTAAATATTTGAATATAAATTAATCTTACAATTAATTTATAGGGATATAGCTGGTCAACAACAAATTTTTTTGTTAATTATTTATTTTCTTAATTACATTTAATAATTTTATAATAAGACCGATGGACAACAACAACTCACTAGTCAGTTCTCCGGTCAAGTTTGAACGAAGTTTCTAGTTCCAGAAGTTCACCCTTAGCCGCCATTAATAACCATGAGTCCACTATCTAATTCATTGTTTTAGAGCTAAAAAATCATAACATATTAGCAGTGACCGATAGAAGCTTCATCCACAAAACAATGTGAAAGTATTTCTTTTTCATTTGTTATCGAGTCAACTATACCTTCTTTAAATTGAAGATCCACCCAGTGAAACATTACTTAAAGAGAACATATATATATATATATATGTATATATATATTATGAAAAAAATTGCACGAAAGTATGGTGTAGTTGCTTTAAACATACAACATTTCTCTTATTTAAAGTGACACAAAATATGTTCACCATTCAGTTAAATATATATGTTCATATCATTATAAATTTAAATTATTACACTTGCATAAATACCGTAAAATGTGTTTATTAGAGAATCTTCAATGATACAATCGAGGGGAAGCCGTGAAGATTCTTAGCATATTTTCATAGACCTTATTATATCAAATTATATTTAAGAATTTTAACATTTTTTTACTCTAATAATACATTTAAAAACTTAAAACGAATCTCACATTATTCTATGTTTTCTCTTCATTGCCATAATCAGAACCTTCTCTCTCTCGGAACACAGAAGGCATAATTCTAAAATCCATTCTCTACAACCTTTTCCTTATATCTCCTTTAAAATCATGCCAACAGTTCTTCCCATCATAATTCATATACATCTCACGATTTGTTATTTATTTATATTTAAATTGAAGAAGAAACGTTATGTTAATTGTGGCAAGTGTTGAGAACATGTTTTGTGGTTAGCAGGGTAGGTTTCTAATTTGACAAATCATGTGAATGTTGGATTCTTTTACAAGAATCATTCTTACACGTGACCAAGAACCGAGTTCTCAATAATGGTGGATTTGTGCAAGAATGATTCCTATCTTTAGAAAATCATTTTAAGAAAATATTGAAGATGCTCTTCGTTTAGAATTATACTGGAGTATATTTGAAAAATATAAATATTAACATATAATGAAAAAAAAACTTATTTTTAAATCTTTAAATAGATAATAAAATGGATTTGGAATATTTTGTCTTTTAAATTTATTTCCAAAAAATTTAAATAAATAATGTTGTATTAGTATTTTTGTCATTTTTATATTTCACTTTTTAATGAATACTTAATAATCATGATAATAATAAGCCAACAAAAATTGATTCGAATTCATTATTTACAAGGAGATGGGTGCTTATACTCTAATATAGGGAGTCTTGGATTTAACTCACATATTTTTAGGGATGACAAAGTGCGTCAACTCACCCAAAAACGGGTCCGGTTGGCCCAACCCACTAAAAAAGTGGGCTGAAAATACTAATCCGCCCCACTTTAAGGTAAGTTAGTGGGCCAACCCACTTAAAAAAATATTTTTTTAAAAAAAAGGTAAAAAAATTATTAAAAAATTTAAATTTAATTATTTATACTAAAAATTAATAATATACTCACTTAATCCTATAACAATGATTTTTAATATAAAATACATACCCAATAGAAGCAAAAGCAAACAAGGAATACATGTTCAACAATGATTTTCAATTAGTTCCTAAGTTTTAACAAATTCTTAGAAATTTTCTTTACAATGATACAGACAATCAAAACATATTTGTACATGTAGTATAACTCATTATTAGGTTCCAAATAAAAATGTATTAAGATTAAGAATTCAAAATCACTCATTCCTTCTTAGTCACTCTCCCTCTAAGTCACTCATTTAATTAGTTATTAAATATTTTATAATTTTTTTATTGGTGGGCTGGCCTACCCCTAACCCACATTTGGCGCACATTTTTGTGGGCCCGGTTGGCCTAGTCCGTTTAATGAATGTGGACTCAAAATCTCAACCCGGTCCGCATTTTTTTTGGACTAAATGAGCCGGTCCGTCGGACCAAATCCGTTTTGCCATTCCTAAATAATTCCTACCAAAAAGAAAAACAAAACAAAAATTATAATTAATATAGATTACGAAACTGCTTCCACCCTATACACCACACTGACCACACGATTACTTGGATAATAAATCAGGAAAGGAGATAATAACAAAACTGTGGTTAATAGCACAAAAAAAAAAAACTGTGGTTAATTGTTGAATCCCTATCTGCTATCTAATTCCAGCGTCAAACGAAGTCAAAATATGTGTTTTGGAATGTTTTGCATTTGGTAGAAGTAGAACTCATACATACACAAAAAACAAAACAGAGGTATTTGGTCAAAATTTGACCATAACCATGAATATACTCAATTTTCTATATTCTACATATATATCTACAAGTTACGATCATAAACCTTATTAATAATAATAATAATAATTATTTTATAAGTGCAATATCGACCGCTAGCTATTATTTTTACAACAAAAAGAAAACACTAATCACTGGCGCATAGTATTAATGCTCAGTCATCATCCAATTTGGCAACTTGGCAAGAAAAGGAATCAAATCCGAGTGAAAATATTGATAATTATCCATTTGATTATTCCCATATACATAGCACCCCATTATCGATCCAGTCACAAAAAAAAGATATATTATGAGAAAATGATAAGAACAAGAAACAGAACCAACAGATCTGGCTCCTACTTTTCAACAGAATTCATGATGCATCTCATCAATAAACAAAATAAAACGTGACATAAAAAAATTAAATTTATAACGTCAAAAATAATAAGAGAATGCGCAAAAGTTAAAGTAGTTTTAAAATTTCTAACTAAGTTGCCACAAGATTGACCCTATCAAAAGCAATCGAACGGACACAAAAGCCTTAGAAAAATATTGGGTCAGGGTGATGTGTTGCACATATTATAGTGTCAACGACATGGTCCAATTTAGTCATCTTCAAACCGATCCCATAGATAGAGCTTTCCCACCAAACTTCCCTATTATCTTCTCCCTTACGTTTCAATTTTGAATTCCCTTTGTGCTCTCACGCACAAATATATATAGACATACACACGCTTATATTTTGTGGTACTTGAGAAGTGTTTTTTTTTCCATTGTAGATTGTCACATATAGAGAAACAGAATTAGAAGAAGGGTAGCTAGGAAACTTTGCCAATTGAAACCTTTTTTTTTTTCATTGAGTGATAGAGAGAGCATGGAGAACATGAAGATGAACAACGATGAAAGGTTTGCACAAAAGGGTGTCCCAGTTCATAGCCAGGTTATGAAGATCAAGCAAGAGTCAGAGAAAATTGTTGATTGGTCCCCTGGCAATCCAGAGATAAGACCTGTTCTTCGCGAAATAAGCCGGCAAATTTCCCGATCGCCGTTGGGGATCTCCGGCCGGCCGATTTCAGTTGGTGAGTCATAGGTTCAGTATATGGTTAAGGGTTTTTGGATTAGTGTATTGATGTACACAGGTGGAAGAGGGAGGTTTTGTTTGCTTCCCCTGCTCCTGTTCTGTTTTCCTCTGTTTTTTGGTCAGAGAATATTTAGGCATTTAGCTATATTCTCCACTTTTTTTTTTTTTTTTTTTGTAAATAATAATAATAATAGTGTTATTGGGTATATCAGATGTGTTTTATTTTTTCAATTTTTTTGTTTGGTTAGCTTTAATTTTCTGGTTTGATTTGTTCTAGTATCAAGTTGGGTGGGGCTTGGGGAATTGATTTTGAAGGTTCCTCAATTTTGAATGGTTCAGCCATACTTAGAAAGAAGTTAAAAGAAGAAGAAAAGTAAGATCCAGTTAGTTGCTTGTAACTCGTACTTGGCTTTGTTTTGAAGTCTTCCGTGATTGTAATTTGGGTTTTCTGGTCTTCGGGGAAATTTTTTTTTTTCTCTTTTGGATTAATTGTTCGAGAGGTATCGATATTTCAGAATTAAAAAAAAAAAAGAAGAAAAAAAAGGGGTACCAATATTTATTGTTGTCCAATGATTTGAATAGATCTTTAAAGGTTATACTCTTTATAGGTTTAAATATTTTTATTAGATCTTCATAACAGAAAAGATTCAAAAATAAAATAGTTTGTAAATTACTGAAATTCAATTACAAATTTAAAAATTCAGGGGCTAATTCAATTTTTTATTAGAAAAAAGAAATAGAAAAGCAGTTTCAACGTTTAATTTGGAACATTCTTCAAAATCCATGTTTAAATTGAATTTGAATTAGAGATACGTTTGATATTAGCCGTGAACAATGGCTTTGCATTCACCAATCAACACTTGAAAACCCAAGCAGTAAAATACTAGTGGGATCCAATGTGATTTGTCATTGTGTGTTCATGTCACGCAAATCATGATTAGACACTTTTATGCAAAACATATGATGAATTGATGATTATCAATTTGAATTATGGAAAGCGGTGGGTGAATGTTTGGTTGAAAAGAGCAACGGCTGAAAATAAAACGTAGGAGGAAGCTATACCTACAAGTCTAAAGCCTCTAATGCCTTGTTCTACGTGTAGTATTGAACTATTTTTTTTTCTCTATGTGCCTTGCTTAATTTGTTTGAGATGGCTAACAATTCTGAGCAATTCGATAACAGAACAACGACAAAGGGAAAATAATTGGGGAAGGATTTTTATTTTAATGATATTTTTTATTGTTAAAAAAAGAATTTGATGTGGCAATTTTAAATTAGTTGTAATAATCCAAATAGTTTATTGTTGTGGAAGGTTAGGATGTGCAAATTTTAAATGAGTTTAATCGCGAATTTGGATCCGAGAATCCATGTAAATGACAAAGCTAATCTACATATATCTCAACCAATAAGTGATAATTCCCAGTCTTTTCAGATTGTAGAGTCAAAAGACTAAAAGAGAAAGTCTCAAACGTGGGAATTGAGTTGGATTTCGACCTGAGAAAGATATTCGAAAACTTGTTAATAAAAAAAATGGGTTAAGTCCCCCATATATCATGTCCATGCATTAATTTATTTACTTTATTGTTTTATCTTAATTATAACAATTAATTTTATCTCTTTTAATTTTAACAGAAATAATTTATCTCTTTTATTATCTTTCCTCCTCTGATCATCTCTTTCTATTAACTTCTATTTTTAAAACTTATGTCTTCTATCTCTTTCATTATACATTTTCTTCAATCATCTCTTAAATGAGAATTATTTTCTTCTAAATCACAAATATTTTTTTTTACTAAAAACATTTATCTTACCACATAATGTTGAGAATATGAAACAAAATTTTATTAAGAGAAATTCAAGTACAAACACTTTTGTAGACTACACTTTTTTAAAGATCACTCACACTCACACCTACTCTTTACTAAGTATGTTCTTTCAAGTTCACATTCTCTTGTTTCTTTTTTTTTCTATACTTATTTCTTCTCTCATTTGCTTTTAATAAATAACCTTCACCCCTATTTATACTTGTATGGTGAGGTTTTTAAAATCCTTTTTACATTTATTTAATTTTTTTTACTTTTCATGATTTCTAAATAGTTCTCTAAATTTCTTCGTTCATCTTTGTTGATTTTTTAGAAATTCTCTAAATTTTTTCTTCATGAAGATAAGAAAAAATCTTTAGAAAACATAGACATTTTTAGTGAAGATTAAGATTTTTATGGAACATTCTAAAAAGTTTAATAGCTCTTCAATACACAAAACTATAGAAGAACCCATTTAAAATGTCCAAAAACCATTGATGTTAACATTTTTTTAAAATTAATATTTTAAATTTAATTATATATAGTTACAATCACAAAACGTCACATTTAAGAGTTATTAGTTCTTCAGAAAACTAAAACTAATGATCGTACGCAATAAAATCCAACTGATGGAAAAGTGAAAAATTGCTGAAGCAGTATATTTGTTTGACTCATCATCCATGAATTTGAGATGACGCTACCTTTGTCGTTGGTTTTTTTTTCTTCTCAATGTTGAGTTTCATCATGAAAAAGAAAAAGAGAGAGATCGATCCTTTTCTAAGTTAAAGAGAAGACGTGTTTCCCATGTAACCTTCACGTGAAAAGTAAACCATAGCTGCGATTCCTTGGGGGCATCTTATATCCATACATACTTAGAAAAATGGCAATAGTAGTGACCACTAGCTTGTCTTGTTTTGGTGGATCTGTGTTCGATCTAGTCCTTATTGCATTGTGCCAATCACGAGCCCTTTAGACCAATGAAAAGTTGCTTCTTTACTGATTCAATAAGAACACTTTCTTATAATGATTGTTTGATTCTCCAATTCCATTTTTGAGTTTATTAAACCATCTTGTTTACCTACAAAACAATGCATAATTGAGAGTGAAAGTGTCTTTTTTCTATTATTCTATTGGCTTTTCTTACGTGCGGAAGAAAAATGTGAACAATGTGACAAACAAATTTTGTTTCGTACACCCAAAAAAAAAAGTTTGTTCAGGGCAAAGAGGAAAGTACTTCACTTAAAAGAGTTGGAGTTGTGTTCCATTTTCCAATGTCCTGCTGGATACAAGAACTCAAGTATAAAGTGAAATTGATGTTTTTTTTAACCTCTCGTAAGATCTGTCTCGATTTATTTTTCATTCTATAACGTATAATCATAATTCTGCATCTTATTTTTTTTTACTAAGTGCAATACACAAATTAAAATAAAAGTATATACAATATAAATTGAGAAAATTCATATGAGCTATGCAAAGCTCAATTCATTCTATGAAAGCTAAAATTATAAAATATCGCAAGCTTGGAGGGACCATGAATAACAAACTAATTATTAAAATTAAATTAAAAGTTATTCATAAAAAAATCGACTGTATTGTATATACATATTTTGTGTTTGGATATACAGTAAGTTGAACTTATCATGATTTCTTGAAGCTAACAAATTAAATAGTTGTTTTTTAGTTGATTTTCCTATCATTTTATACTGGCAAATAAGGCAAGACATCATCATGTTGTTTTCCTTCTTTTTTCTCCCATATCCAATAACTCTCTTTTTTCCTTAAGAAGGAAGAACTCCCCACAAGAGAGGGTGCATAGAAGACAAAGTATACCCCCTACGTATAGAAGGTCGTGTTAATGCAAACCTTCAAAGTATACACTAGAAACATAGGGCATCTTATTTCAGCAATATTTATATATTTTTTGGAGGATGCTACTGACCTAATCACACTGATTATTTTATTTTGTGGAAATGGACAAAGATATATAATTCGGCAGCACCCACCGACCACCGTGCCCACATGATTTCTGACGGTTGTTTATTGCTTCGATGCACATGATGATGGCACTGCACCTCTCTCATTGAAAACATTTGTCAAAAAGTTGATGCAGAAATTTATATCAGTCACAATCTTCAAAATTATTTATTTCTTTGGAATATAGGTAAGGCCCGTTTAAATCAGATCTTGTGCAAACGAATAAAAAAAATACATATTTTATGTGATTGTGAGACTATAATGATTTTTTTTTTTTTTTTGAAGAGGAGACTATAATGAACTTGCATTCAGCATTCCCCTTCAGGTTATCGTGGTCCTTTGATCAATATAGCTCAAAGAATAATGAAAAATGGAAAGTCTGATATATTTTTTTCTAAGAATTTCACTTGTTTATTTTTAATTTTACCTCAATAAATCCGCATTTAATTCTTTATTTTTTTAACAGTAAGTTGCCCATAAATAAGTTATTTGTTTGCACGAAACAGTGTATGGGAAATTCTTGTTATTAATGACGAAATTATTCTCAACCATACACATGGGACATGGAGGCTCAAGACAACTTAGCAATTCCTAACTAAAAACACCTTGCAAATATAAATTTTTAGATCAAATGACTATTGAACACATTTTTAGTGGTCCAAATCTAGAGACATATGACTGTTTTTCATGGTTTCCAGAGGATGGTAGTCTCTGCGATCATGGAGGTGACTACATATGGATCCATATTTGAAGCAGGCCTTCTGTCCTCAAAGTAACCTTTGCCATTTTTCTCTGTGTCTCTTCCAACTCTAATGGAGCTTCCACGGTTTGCCACACCCTATACATAAAAGAAAACATAATATCAGTTCAGAATCCTTAAAAAATACTAACATCTCCTGTTACTGAGAATCATTATTTTATGTCACATGTTTTAACGTACCAGAGTATACAATACTTTTACCAATATTATCATTCGGTCACAAATTATAACCTTTATAATAACTAACTTAAAAATCATATTAATAATACTCCTTCCAATCATATCAAAAGGAGTCCTAGTGTAATAATGTTTTTAACACTATTACTTAATTTTATAAAAGGGATTAAAGGGAATAATTCTTTATTAGTGGATACTTGATGGTATAAATTTATATGCACCTGTTAACAACTATAAGAAAAATAGTGATATTTTAAGGTTTTCCTTTTATACTTGTCCCTTTTATTATAGTTGATGTAAAGATTTTTTCACTATGGAACAAATGATTTAATTAAAAGTTATTGATAGTGTAATGGTGTAATCCAATTCCACTATCACCAAAACTTCTCACTTAAGAAAAAGATTGTAACATTTCTAGTTAGTTTTAGGCTTAGCTCCTTACCCAAGAGAAGGTGTTGATGTCTGCGGTTTCATGTCTTCCAGTGAGACGCCTCTCGTTGCCTTCTCCATATGCTGCAATGTGCTCCTTGTGCCTCAATCCAAGCTTTTCAATGGCCTTCTTAATCACCTCATAACCACCCTCATCTCTCATGGACTTGGTGCTGAAATCACCATTCATTTCAAGTCTCAAAATGGAAATATTTCAAACAATAATCTGAAAAAGTAAAATATAATATAGGCTATGTTATGTTACCTGTAGTTTGAGTGAGCTCCAGCTCCATTCCAATCTCCCTAATAGCAACAATGTAACCAATAAAATCAAAAATAGTGAAATAAAAGAATAATAAGATCAGTAATAAGACAAAATAATCAACAAAACTAACAGTTGATAAGGACAAATCTAACCGGAATAGGCTTGGGATCAAATGAAACAATTACTCCGGCTATCTCTGTAATCCTCTGTAGCATAAAAACATCTCATCAATATTTATGTTTTCACTGATTTTCACTAATTATGTTGATCATATAATCATTCAAAATAAATTTAAAAAATGAATGAAATTTTAAATTACCTCCAAAATGTAGCGAGCTGCCCAAACCTCATCTCCAGCAGATATACCAACAGAAGGACCAACTTGAAATTCCCACTGTAAAATAAGGACATAAGTCAGAAATATTAATTTTCACTACAAGCCAATTAAATAGTAGGAATAAAAAAGTTAGAAGTTAAGGAACTAATAAATAGTTTTTTAAAAAAATTACAGTGAAGATGTACTGATAACAATTTTTGTTACACTTATAAAAAAAGTTTCTACTTTTAATTTCTTAACGGCTCTATTCTAGGAAACTGGTTAGATTTTAAAAAAAAATAATAGTGATTAAATTTTGTTTATACCTGACCAGGCATAACCTCTCCATTGATGCCACTAATATTGATGCCAGCATAAATACAAGCTTTGTAATGTGCATCAACAATATCACGGCCATATGCTTTATCAGCACCAGTTCCACAATAGTATGGGCCCTGTTCAAGCCAACATTGATTTTTATTTAGTTATACAAGGGAGGATAACTGTGAGGAAAAAAAGAAAGACAAATAGGAAAACAAATGCGCAGCAATTGAGACATTTATGCATATTTTGACAAAGAACCAATTTGAGCGAGAATTTCAACAAGAATTTATTGGCATTGCGTTTTACTTGGACTTTGATGCATAATTGAAGGATCATTAAAATCAAATATACTCCTCCATAAATCAATGTACTACTACTATTACTATTTTGCTTAAGTAGAGAGTTACAAAAGAGTAGTTAAACACATTATTAGTAGTAATTTAGAAGAAAAACTAAATGACAAAACATTAAAAACAACATTTAATTTTGCTAAGTGGGAATTTTATGCAGTCAAAAATGGTTGTCTGACTTTTGTCTTTACTCAAACATATGAATTAAATGACCTTCAAAGGCTTACTTGACCAGCCAAACCACTATCTCAGTTTCTCGGCAACCAAAAAAAACGCTGATAAAAAAAGAGAATGACGTAGAAGACATTCATACTGTGTTTCAATTATTGCAATATAGGACAACCAAATTTGGGAAAGATACCAAATATTAGTAGTAACAAAAATTGTACATGAAATGTGTACTTGAAATCCAAAATCATGGGACTAGTTTGAAGCATTTGATAAGAATTGGAACAAATGCAAAACAAGAAAATACGAATGGGACATAAAAAGTAAAAATTAATAAACTTGCAATACATTAAAAATGAGAGATTATTTTCCCCAGAAAAAGAATTTATGATTAGATGGTATATTATTATTATTTTTTTTTTTTTTTTAAAAAAGTGAACATTTCATACCTGTGGTCCAGGAAACCCACCAAGTGGCCACCCGAGTGGCCAATTTACATCTTTCTGCAACAAGGTATATTCTTGCTCAATACCATACCTGTTAGCACATCCATGAAATAGTAAATTTAATTATGTTGCAATAGCAATTTCATGTACACTAAATCATATAAAAAGTGATTCCTAAAAAGGGGTTTCTAGAAATTGGAAGCATATGGTTGGAAAATGTTAAAGAATCCAAAGTACGACGATATTTGGAAATACATACCATGGTTCCTCAGCAGCAACGTCAGGGTGATTGAAAATTTTGGCAGCATCATACCTCTTGTTAGTTGGAAGAGGCTCACCAGCTGGGGTGTAAACATCACAAATCACCTATAGATATATTTTTTTATTATCAAAAAGTGAACACTTTGACCCACAAAATAGTATACAATTTGATGAACTAAGAAGAAAAAATGTTTGCTTTATTATTAGTCAATAATTTAACTTGAGGAACTTACAAGAATATTGTTGCCTCTCCTAAAGGGATCCTTGAAAATAGCTTGTGGGCTGTTCTCAAATAAATATAACAACAACAAAAAGAAAACAACACCACTCATCAATTTTTTTGTGAAAAATAATAATAATAATTAGTAAACAAAAGTGCATAAGAGGAATGAATCATACTATAGGATGACTTCACTGTCATCCCCTGGAGCTTGGTCTGTGCTAGAGCCATCATAGTTCCACTTTGGAAGCTTTGCAGGGTCACTCACTGGCCCAGGAAGAGTCTGTTTGTTTCAAAACCACATAGAAAAATCATAAAAAAAAAGGTTAAATGTGAAAAGGTTTACATAATTAATTGATTATTGTCACTTATGATGAAGAAAAAAAATGTTACCCTGGCTTTGCTTCTGAGGTCCATACCAGATCCACCAACCCTGTTTATGAGTATATAAAAATCATTAAATAATTTTCCTTTGCTTTTTTTGGAACTGGATCAAACCCAAGAGTATGTTCCACCACTTATCCATTAATTTATTTTTTCTTATTATATATGTGTTTGATGGAACAACATGTCAAAGGAAGCAAAGTTCCAAAAGGATCAATCAAGGTAAAATATACCCTGAATCAGAAAGCATAGTATATCCATAAAGGAGTTGGTTTACATTAACGGAATAATAACTATTTGGTCAAAGATCTCACAAACAGAACAAAAAACAGAGTCCCATGTTTCTTGCGCAAGGTTTATGTTATGCGATAGTTGTTGGAGTCTTTGAGAGAGGGCTCACCATATGTACTCAGCAATAATCTTTTCTGCGGATTCTGAGAGATTGAGGTTGATGAGATCTGAAAGCAAAGACATCTTGATGAAGAAGAAGAAGAACACTATGAGAGGATATTGTAGAAGATACCAATGGGTGCAAGCTCTAGGTAGCTTTTTTTAATAGGGTGAATGACTCTGTTTGGTGTTAAAGCCCTTTTTATAAGCGACTCAGTGGTGTTTAGTATTTTGAATAATACTATGAAACGTGCTTGTATATGTTTGGAGACTTTTTTCTTCCTTTTGAAACCTGGTATAACAATATAACATAATCACATTTGAAGATTTTTTTATTATAAATAAAATTTAATGGAATAAGATATAATTTTTTTAACTGATTTTTAAATTTTTTTTCTGTGTTTTCATTTTTTTATTTTTTGTTTTCTTTTTTTGTCTTTTTTTGTCTTAATTTTTTTAACTTTTTTTGAATCTATTAATGAATTTATTTATTATCTATTTTAATTAACTTTAATTAAAAGTGATGTTGTCGATGTTTTATAAAAAAATTAAAGTGAAGTTTATTCTATAATAACTGAAACTCCGGAAATTAGAGTATCTTTTATAGTTATTTTTTCCTCATCTCAGTATCTATTTTTTTATATAAAAAAAAATATCTAAAGCTAAAGTGGTGGAAATAGATATGGTCAGTTTTTCCGCCGCCTAATAAAGGGGTGGTTTCTTTTAAATAATAAAAATCAATTAATGAACATGCTTTGCAGTGACATTGTTTATTTTTTATTTATTTATATAAAATTACGAAAGTGAGATGATAAGCACATAGGCAAGTGAAGGAAGCGTACCACGTACGGTACTCGTACTAGATTTGATAAAGTAAGAATGAGATGATATTCCCTCTATAGAAAAAAAATAAAATGAAATGTATTTAAAACAAGACTTAAGTCGTAATTAATCGTTGAATTAGGATATTAGATTATAACATTACTTAAAGAATTCATTATTGAGAGAGGTACGTAAGTTTTACAAAATATCTATTGAGAAATGTAAAATTTTGAATAAATTATAATTTTGATCTCTTATTTTATTTGATTTATAATTTTAATCTTTCGATTCTTAAAAAAATATTTTATCTTTTTATTTTAAAAAATCTGCAAGATCCGACCTTTAATTTTACATATATTTTAATGGTTATTGTTTTATATATCTTCTTGAATAATAACTTCAGTCATCATCAACTTCGAAAGTATAGTCGGTAAACCCCATGATAGTTTATTTCCAAAAATGTTAATGAAACGGAATGTAATTCCTCAACTTCATTTGATAAATTTAGAAATATGAAATTTTATTTTTAAAATATACAAAATATAAAACAAAACTGATATAATCTATATGCCTATTGTTACGGATGTGATCCCATATCCTCCCCATTAATGAACCCGAGCAATCAGGGATTCCCCTTTATGACGCAGGAGCAGTTACTGGCCGATAATCCTTGATCCTCGCTACAGGCATAAGGGGAGAGGACCCGTCGGCTGCAATCACGGAGACAGAATGCCTCATCTCCGGTCCAGACGAAAGGTTATAAGGCAAAGAGATTCACCGGTGAAAGGTACGCATAATTGACTCTGGCCCTCCTCTCAATTTCACACGGCACACACAGCACCCCCTATTGCTCCCGT
>PYAF01002719.1:1913986-1935180 GCA_007407185.1 Glycine tomentella | reverse complement strand
TGTGTCAAAACGCTCGAAATTGAGAGGAGAAGCCCTGGGCAAATTTTCGAAGGGGATTTGGTCAAAAAAAATTTCCAAAAAATGTTTCTAAGTGCCTCAAAATTATGATTTAATCTTCGAACATCTAAAAATTTTCTTGTTTTCTAGATGTTAGGTTCATAGGAAATTGTTAGTGTGTATGTTGGTTTAATGTGTAGTGCTTACGATTTAGGGTTTGGGTTAAAGAGGTAGCGTTTATGGATTTCGGTTTAATTTTAGGGTTTAGCGTGTTAGTGTTTAGTTGTTAGGGCGTGTGGGTATATGGGTTAGGGTTTAGGGTGTGTGGATATATGGGTTAGGTTTGAGGGCGCGTGGATATCTGGGTTAGGGTTTATGGTGTGTGGATGTGTGGGTTAGGGTTTAGGGTGTGTGGATGTGTGGGTCAGGGTTTAGGGTGTGTGGATATATGTTGTGTTTAAACCAACGTACACCGAACCCATAAATCCACACACCCTAAACACTAAATCGTTAACCTAAACCCCCCCAAACCCTATCCACTAAAACTAAACCGAAATTCGTAAACCCTAAATCTTTACCCCAAGCCCCCAAACCTTAAACACAACATAAACCCTAAAACTAAACCGAAATCCATAAATCCTAAATCTTTACTCCAAGCCCCAAGCCCTAAACACAACATAAACCCTAAAACTAAACCGGAATCCATAAACCCTATGTTGTGTTTAGGGTTTGGGTTAAAAATTTAGGGTTTATGGATTCCGGTTTAGTGTTAGGGTTTATGTTATGTTTAGGGTTTAGGGATTGGGGTAAAGATTTAGGGTTTATGGATTCCGATTTAGTTTTAGGGTTTATGTTTAGGGTTTAGGGCTTGGGGTAAAGATTTAGGGTTTATGGATTCCTGTTTAGTTTTAGGGTTTATGTTGTGTTTAGGGTTTAAGGCTTGGGGTAAAGATTTAGGGTTTATGGATTCCAGTTTAGTTTTAGGGTTTATGTTTAGGGTTTAGGGCTTGGGGTAAAGATTTAGGGTTTATGGATTCCGGTTTAGTTTTAGGGTTTATGTTGTGTTTAGGGTTTAGGGCTTAGGGTAAAGATTTAGGGTTTATGGATTCCGGTTTAGTTTTAGGGTTTATGTTTAGGGTTTAGGGCTTGGGGTAAAGATTTAGTGTTTATGTATTCCAGTTTAGTTTTAGGGTTTATGTTATGTTTAGGGTTTAGAGCTTGGGGTAAAGATTTAGGGTTTATGGATTCTGGTTTAGTTTTAGGGTTTATGTTGTGTTTAAGGTTTGGGGGCTTGGGGTAAAGATTTAGGGTTTACGAATTTCGGTTTAGTTTTAGTCGATAGGGTTTGGGGGGGGTTAGGTTAACGATTTAGTGTTTAGGGTGTGTGGATTTATGGGTTCAGTGTACGTTGGTTTAAACACAACATATATCCACACACCCTAAACCCTGACCCACACATCCACACACCCTAAACCCTAACCTACATATCCACACACCATAAACCCTAACCCAGATATCCACGTGCCCTAAAACCTAACCCATATATCCACACACCCTAAACCCTAACTCATATACCCACACGCCCTAACAACTAAACACTAACACGCTAAACCCTAAAACTAAATCGAAATCCATAAACACTACCTCTTTAACCCAAACCCTAAACCGTAAACACTACACATTAAATCAACATACACACTAACAATTTCCTATGAACCTAACATCTAGAAAACAAGAAAATTTTTAGATGTTCAAAGATTAAATCATAATTTTGAGGCACTTAGAAACATTTTTTGGAAATTTTTTTTGACCAAATCCCCTTCGAAAATTTGCCCAGGGCTTCTCCTCTCAATTTCGAGCGTTTTGACACAAATTACGCCTGAATCGGACATTCCAGTCAAAAGTTATGACCGTCCGAAGTTTATATACGCATTGGTTCATCTGTGTATGACACGTGGCAGAAGTGGGTCACGCCCAGAACTGGGCATGACTGGTCACACCCAAAACCAGGCGTGACTACCCCCCTAGTCGCGCCTGGTTCTGGGCGTGACCAGTTGCCTCATATTTGTAAATAGTTTGCCTGTTGCCCCATATTTGTAATTTTTTATTTTTTTGTATTTTATTGGTTTTTTTGCCGTAAAACATGTTTCTGTTTCTAACTGCAATTGGCTAAGATGGATTTTTGCCCATAAGCTGCCTACCTAACAAAACAGTCAGCAGATTTTTCCATTTCAAATGCAACCGTGAAAGTTTTGATATTAGACAAAGTTAAATGTAGTAACTCCACTGGGATGAAATAAATCTAAACAATGGAATGATTTTAAATTTTAAAATAAAGTAAATTGAAAAGGATTAATAAAGCACTTCAATAGTTTAGTTAGTAGTGGAGGAAAAATGTATACAATAAGAATAATAAGCATTATTGAAAAATATTGAGTCTTCAACTATATAATTCTACTCCAGATAATCCTCTACCACACTTCTTGCTGCTTTGAATAAGGCTATAAAATAGAGGTGTTTATATTGAGATGTTTGTGTCCTTGATTATTCTCTTTCATTAACTTCATGATGTTTCAAATCAATTAAATTTGTCACTTTGCCAGCTTAAGGCAGAATTAGTGTTTGGCTTTATTATGTGATCTAACTGATTTGTGTGAATCATATTATTATGAATTATCCAAAATTACCTCTATGATGAATTAGTGTTTGGCTTTATATACTTATATAATAAATATATATAATTTTGAATTTTTAATATAGACCGGGTTAAATCGGGCTAATTATTGGTCCACCGGTTGGACCATTGATCCACTACCTCAATCGGATCAACGACCAAACAGTTTTTTATTACATTGATTGTAGTTATCAAAATTTAAAATTGATGGGATTGCTATCTTATAGATAATTTACTATTATTAGCTAAGCAGATACCTACAATTTGATAAGGAAATAATAATATTATCAATAAATTTTAAATATATTAACATCTTACAGGCCCAACAGTCTCGATGTTAAGAAAGTTGCATTTGTGCTTCTATAATAAGGTTGATGAGAAGATTGATGAATATATCTTAACATCATGTCACTTGCTATGTCAATTTTGTGGATCCTGAACAGTATAATCATATTTTTTTCTAAAGGTATGGTGTGATGACCAGATGAAAAATATAAATTGATGTAAAAAAATATAATAAATTAATCTTACCTGTTATAATTCATAGTATAATGGAGACAAAAAGAAAAATAATAAAATTGAAAATAAATATTACTCAAATAAACAAATCAAATTTACATAAGTATATTGTGGACTTATATAGCCACACCTAATAATCCTAATATTCTATTATGTCCAATACCCCCTACTCCCAAGAAAGCAGAAAGCTGGAAGTTCAAATTAGCATTTTTCGCTTGGACACTTGATAATCCTAAAATCCTGTTATCTCCAACCCCCCTGCAAAGTTGGAAGTGCATATTAGCATTTTCAGCTTGGATGAATAATACAATACAAGATAGAAGAAATACAATGCAACACAATAATGAAAACTACAAAGAAAATATTAGTCGTATTCACATCAACTAAACAAAAAAGTGACAATGGCCGAGGTGCATAACTCTTGGAATTGTTCTTAAATTTGTGAGACTATTTTGTTATTAAGTAATACTCAATAATCAATTTGACAATCAATTTTTTTTTACTAATTTGATATTAAGTTGTAGAATTTATGGACCAATTTTTCATTGAATTGTCTACATTACTAATTTATCACATTTTTTGCGCATTCAGATATTAAATTTAAAATTTTTCTTTTAATGACTAATTTACCAGTGTCTCACACTTTCAAGGACAAAATTAATTATTTATCATTTATTTATTTTTGGTACCTATGATATGTGATCCAAAACTTATTCACATTCTTTTTTAACAATTACTATTATTTATTTAGTTTTGGTACCTATGGTATGATATTGTGCAATGTATCTACCAATTTTGTTAATGACTAATCTCTATCAAAAATTCTAACTGACTATTTTTAGTGGATCTTCCCTCCAACCATTTTTTTTATACACAATGCTCGAACTCAAAACCTTAAAGAAAACGAGTATAATATTACTCATTCTAACAACTTATTTGTTCATTAGTGTTGTTTGTTTGAGAAAATAGGTTATTTACACTCTCACATTCCAAGTCTAAACTCTTAGTATCATTGTTGTTTTTTTAACATGTTTGAGAAATAATTTATTTAAGAAACAATGAATATAGACATTTTACTAAGTAGAGATTCCAAGTGAAAATTGTTACATTTAAAAAAAATAGTATGATCCAATTATAAATTATTAGAATTATTATTTGTGTAATAATTCATATAATAATTTATACAACGATAATTTGATGAACACTTACCAATGATCACAACTTTTCACTTAATCTCAAAATGAATCACTTGAATTAATAAATAGAATTTTGGATTAGATTCACAATTGGTCCCTCAATCAAAGTTTCCAAACCACATACTATACCTTTCAACACCCATTGTCAGGCAAAAAAATTAAAATATTATACTTTTAAAAAAAAATTACACAAACACTGTTGTTTCAAAGTTATTTCCGGATCTATGGCTGCCATTCACGTCTGGTGCAGGCATGTTCATTCACGTCAATGGAGGGCGCGACCAGGGAGTAGTTGCGTCAAGGTCAAGCGTGTTCATTCACATCACGGGAGGGCGCGACCAGCAATGGAGTCACGTGATGCACAGACGTGTTTAGTCACGTCCAGCCACGGCGCGACCAGCTTCCATATATGTAACGCCTGGCCACTTGCAGGATCAACGACTGTCCCTACATACCAACACAAGACTTTTCAGTGTGCTTTGTCCTCACTCACACACTTTCTGAGAAACTTCCCAGGAGGTCACCCATCCTAAGATTGCTCCAAGTCAAGCACGCTTAACTGTGGAGTTCTTATGTTATGGGCTATCGAAAAGTAGATGCACCTTGTTGTTATAGGTAGTACCTATTAAATCCTTTAAGTTATCCTCAACTGTACAGTCCCATACCTGCACAGCCTCTAGATCCCTTTCGTTCGGGTGTGTTTCGATTCATTCATCTGCCCCTCCCGTTGGAAGCCTGCCAGGAGCCGCTCCTTGTCCGTGCCTCACTGCACCGGCGATCACTCCCCGCCCTCGTCAGCGCCCGGGATGTTACAATATACGTCCTGCAGGGGCGCGTTTGACTGCCATTTACGCCACCAGGGGACGTGATTAAGGTTCCCTATATATACCCCACCACCCCTCCATTCCAAACTTGCTACCCTCTCTCTAAACTCTCTCTCTCAAGTTTTTCTTCTCATTTGGAGCAAGGAAGGTGCAAGGAAGCTTTGTATAAATCAAGTAAGTGTTAGAAAAAATTATTATTTGATTATTATTATTATGTTAGTTGTTAGTTGTTAATTGTTAGGGTTAAGTTAGTAGTGACTTAGATTATGAAATAGTTGTTAGGGTTTAGTTAGTTATTAATTGTTTGTTGTTATTTTGTTACTTAAATTGTTAGTTAGTGTCATAGAGTATTATTGATTAACAAATAGTTACTTAGTTTAGGGTTTAGTGTACAATTAGTGTAGTTACTTAATTTGCTTTAAGTTGGAACCCTAGGTTTAGGATTGATGACATAGGTATTTACTTAAAATTAGTAGGTTAGTTAGTTACTTAGTTTAGGGTTTAGTGTAAAATTATTTTTGTTACTTAATTTTTTTTAAGTTTGAACCCTAGGTTTATGGTTGATGACATAGGTTTTTGGGTTTTGACCTAGGTTTAGTGAAACCAAATAACAAATTTAGCCTAAATTGACTATTTAATTCTTTGTTTTATTTTGGGAAAAAATGTGAAAAGAAAAGTAAATGAGAAAAAAGGATAGATTATTTTTAGGTTGTTTAAAGGAAATATTAAAAAATAAAATAATTATTTGTTTGTTCGATTATGTAAACTATAGAAAGAAACACAAACATACGTAATGGCAAAAATTCGTAATAAAAAAGAAGTGTGTAAAAATAAAAGTGAATTAGTACTTTAATTTGTAGGTAGTTTTATATTTAGTTTTTGAAATTTAAAATTGATTCTTTTCGTAGTTATAGATTTAAAAAAAAAACTTATTTTAATAAAAATATAAAATAAAACAAACAAGGTTACCTGTTAGTTGTTAGTTAGTGACTTAAATTGTTAGTCAGTGATTAAGATTATTAGATAGTCACCTACATACATAAAGAATTTGTAAAAATAATTTGTTAGTTGGTGATTTAAATAATTTGTATTTGAAATTAGGTAAAATATTCTAATATAATTATAAAATATGTAGCATATTATTATGGTTGAGTCGTCGTCATCTGAGTCACCTCGCTCTGGCTCTGACCATGAGCATGAGCCTACCGATCCCACAACGCATGTTCTCTCCGGACCATATAGATGGGATGTACTTCGAAGGCGTAGGCAACTGACTCATATTTCACAGGCAGTGTGGAATGGGGCGGATCCGAGAGAGCTGAAGATTCGTCGCGGGGGTAGACTGACCGGTGGACCCCGACCGGATGATATCCGGGACATAGTAGCCCAGTATTTGACTGAGGCCGATTTTATACATGTGGCTCACATGAAGTTTATGCAGGTAAAATTAACAAATGTTGTTAACTTAATCTGTTGAAATTGTAATTTTCAAATCGATGGTTTCAAACATAATGTATTTGAAACGCATAATAAAGATGTGATTTACTTCGATTTTGCAGATTGATGCTGCTCTTATCAGTGCTCTGGTCGAGCGTTGGAGGCCAGAGACACACACGTTCCATATGCCGCAGGGTGAGATGACTATTACCTTGCAAGATGTTGCCGGTATTCTAGGATTGCCTACTGATGGGCAAGCTGTTACCGGACGGACCTACACAGATTGGTCCGAACTGTGTAACGAGGTATTTGGTAACGGCCCTGATCCGGACGTCGAGTTATGCACCGGCAATCTGAAGTTAACATATTTCGACAGAGTGTATCCTGCATGGCAATTTGTTGCCGGGAACCCTCAAAATGTGATATACTTCACGAAGGCTCACATTGCTCGAATGTTAGGAGCCTCACTGCTATGTGACAGATCAGGGGGGAGCGTGGTTGGATGTCGGTACATCACCTTACTTGTTGGTGACTTTGCCGACATTGGTTCATATAGTTGGGGGTCTGCGGTTCTCGCAAACTTGTTTAGACAGTTGTGCGAATGCACAGACCCCGATAGAAAGGACATCGGTGGGTGTACTGTTTTGCTTCAGATTTGGGCATGGCTCAGATTTCCACCGATTGCCCCCCCACTGCCTGCTGCGTCCGAGCCAGACCGCCACTTCGGACACAGGTATGTTTGTTTATTGTGTGTTACTGGAATGGTTCTCTATTTATGCACGCACCATTTAATGATTGAATGTTTAATCTGTGTTTTAGATTTAATGTGTTACGTCGCTTCAACCCAAACTCAGTGATATTTTATCGGGACAGGCTAGACACCCTAACTAGAGAGGAGGTATGTCTTTTTAAATAAATACTGTTCAGCTTAAAATGGATGTGAATATGCAACTGACTCGTACATATGATTAAATTTTGTAGGTAGTATGGCAACCTTACGGTGATTACGAATTTATGGGTGTATCTGCGGAGACACAACGTCTGTGGATGGCTAGGACACCTATAATTTGTTTTCACATCGCTGAGTATTCACAGCCTGATCGATGCATGAGACAATTCGGACAGGATCAACCAATTCCGCACAGGGCTGGAAAACTGAAGGGGGTGCATGATTATACCCTTCGGGGTAAAGCCCAAGAAAATTGGGCTCGTAAGCTTAGAAAATTCATTCAGCGATGGGAGAGGAGAGGTGAACACGTGGACGTGCCTCCGCCAATACTTGGTCTGATGTCACCCAACCACGAGTATTTGGTGTGGTATAGACTCTCCGGGAAGCGATACGTGACAAGGCAGGGGGCCAGATTAGGACGCTCTGTAAGTAATTTAACTAGAATATTTATTATTTAATTATTTGATATTGTTGTTTATGTAACCATGTTATGTTGTGGCTTATAGGTTGATGGTCTGGAGAATTTGTATTTTGTGACGACGCCTGACCAATTTGGAAACTACGGTTTGGAGTATGTCCACGACGAAATCGGTCGTATGATTGATGTTTTCAGAGAGTCCGCTCGGGTGTTTGAGCCAGGTCCAGAGGCACCGCCGTCCCAACTTCCGGATGAGCCCCAGTTATCGCTCGACGTTGGGCGTCATGTGAAAGAGGGTCGAGGGTTAGGACGCCGCCGACGTCGTTTGGCACCTGTTCCCGACCCTATTCATGCACCCACGCCATGCATGAGTGGATGGATCAGGCCACCCAACATTGGTAATTCCAAGTTAGCATTTATTTTTCCAAATGGATCCATCTTACACAACGAAACTGGTGTTTCTTTCGTATGTGATGCTCCCATACCAATGCGAGTTCCCGATGAATGTTCCTTCCAGTCACTGAAGAGTAGAATGCATAACACCCTTCTGCTCACAGATGACCATTATGTGGATGAAATTCACTATTGACAACCGTCCATCAACACAGGTAACGAAATTGTTTTTCATTCACTCCAAATAAAAAATGATGATGATGTTTGCACTATGTTGGTGTGCCATGAAAAACTGTCGTCTGTTGGTCCAATAGAATTATTGTGTATCATTAGCAGAACACCCGATGGTGTCCTCAACCTACTTCGGTCTACCATCAATCCTACTCATGATGCGCTGTTGTATTACAACGGCAAGTGGAACATACCACGACGAGGCAATTTTCTGGGTTACTCCTTTACTGGAACAAATCCAGTCAGATTTGAAATTCCTTCCGGATGTAATATACAAACACTAAAGGATATAATCAAGCAAGTTGCTCCGGCAAGAGTTTCCCCCAACGGAATTCATGAATCACAAGTTGTTAGACATTTGTTCTTCCGACAACTAGGTCACACAGAGTATTCAGAAAACTTGGTCGAATATGAAATAAAACAACTGAAAACCGATGAAGATCTACTTAAGGTGTTAGCAGAATCTAATTACTGGAAGCGTTTCTGTCCAATAGAAATTTTAGCTACTTTTACCAAACCGGCTGCTTAAGGTGTTGCTTTGTAATGTTCAACTTATTGTGTTTGTGTCTGTAATTCCGCTGTTTGTACCTTATGTTGTTTTATCATCTTTCCATGGTTATTTTTTACTATGTAAACGTATATGAAAATCCACATGAGTGTTGCAATGGAAGTTTAATTAATTTTGAAATGTTCATTACGAAATATAACAACATAAACAAAACGTTCACAACAACATCAAGCAATCATGAGGTTGATGGACGACTAGGACAATTTCGACGGTTATGACAGGGTAATCTGCATATCCCACACCTAACGCGACTTTGCCTAGCTTCGACTTCATTCATCTCATTGCGAATTCTAGTTGACTTGGGACGACCCTTTGCACGCAGCATTGACCTGTCAGGTATGACAACTGGAGAATCACTAGGTGGAATTGCTCGCTCGTTACCAATTGGCTGCCATGGATATGAGTAAGCTTGTACAAGGTTTGTTATAAGGAACACGTCATCCACGTACTATGCCGGTGACTGACGAACATGTAAAGCGGCTGCTGCAGCATGACTACAAGGATACTTGAATGCCTTAAATTTCCCACACTGACAGAACCGCTGGGGCAGGTTAACCGAGTACGATCTGTCATAACCATCGTCAACCTCAAACACAGATTGCTCAACATTATATTCACGAACATAATGAGCAGTGGCAGTGGTCTCATTCGCCCTCAACATAGCAACCACGTTTTTGCAATGAGCATGAGGACCTTGCAATTCATTAAGCGCCGATCGGCCTCTGCAAACAAAATATTCCACCAGACGGCTATATGTGTGCTTAACCAACGCGGTTATTGGCATGTTCCTTGCACCTTTCAAAATCCTGTTTACTGACTCGGCCAAATTTGTTGTCATACGTCCATATCTTCGTCCCTCAACATCATATGCACGTGTCCACTTTTCCTTCAGTATGCTATCAATCCAGTTCGCAACCTCGGGACTGACATCACGAAACCTTTCAAAGGCTATGTCAAAATCAATAATAGAAGGCGTATAACCTGCACAGATAATTAAATAACATAAACAAAGTTGTTCTACATACAAAATGAATACATCATATGTTAATCATACCTAAATTCATGACCGCTCTCTTCAAATTCTCATTTTTGAATTTTTGATTAAAATTGCTCGCAATATGACAGAGGCAAAATACGTGATATGCATGCGGTGGTTGCCACCCGGGGTGCCTCTCAATTGCAGACAATATGCTTCGATGCCGATCAGAAATAACACAAATATTTGTCTTCTGTGTAACATGGGCGCGGATGTTATCCAGAAAGAATTCCCAAGCTCCTAATGTCTCGCCTTCAACAATGGCAAATGCAAGTGGCAAACACTCATTGTTTCCATCCTGAGCTGTGGCAATCAACAATTTACCATTGTACTTCCCATATAGATGAGTGTCATCAATTTGAATAACCGGCTTACAGAAATTAAAAGCCTCACAACATTGTCTGAAGGTCCAAAAAATGCGCTCAAACACGCGTTTTCCATGAACAATTCTATGAGCGAAATAATAACTTCTTGTTTGAAGTTGATAAACAGAACCTGGTGAAAAGCGAAGCATATATTCACACCACCTCGGAAAAAATGCATATGACTCCTCCCAATCACTGTAGATAACTGCCATGGCTTTCTGTTTCGCATACCATGCCTTTCTATATGAAACCTTGTATCCAAAGGAATGAGTTATCCTTTCCTGGACCAGTCCAATTGAACATGATGGATCTTGCTTTATCATCCGTGATAATAAAAAAAAAGGTAATCATGTTATCATTAATAATAACAAAAGCAATACTTTTCATCATTATCATCTCATCCAAAAACTTACCTAGTACGAGTGAAACAATAACACTAGTATCAAGCTGTTTGTGGTCCTGAGAAATGTGATCATTTAAGCAATTGTGATCCCCGTCCCATTTGGTAACCACCCATCTTTCACCGTATGTTGGTTTGATTGCCCTAACCCTCCAAGGACATGCCTGTGCATGCGCACGACATCTCATGCTTAACTTTGACGGCGTACTTTCAACCACGACAGCTTCCTGATGCTCCTTCATGAGGTTCCGCTTGATTGCCATTTGCACATCTTCTTTTGATGCAAATTCTTGTTTCACAAACAACTTGTTTCCTAATACCCATGGACCCTCAACTGAACCTGAACCACTGCCAGAATCTTGTTCACTCAGATAATCCCAATCAATGTAGGTGTAATGTGGGATGCCATCCCAAAAAGTAGTATTACCGTCACCTACATATGCAAATTCCCAAATTCATTACAATAAAACGCATACACAACAAACAAACATATACGTAAGTAACTATTATTTCGTAACCCACCTTCACTTTGTTGTGGTAAATGAGACTGCCCTGCATCATCTTGTCGTTGGGTTTCAGGTTCTCTGGCGACTAAGTAATGATGTTCTTGTACTTCATTTGCGCTTCCACGATAATCCTCATCATCCTCCGAAGCACTAGCATTTTCGGCAAGAAGACGATCTTCCATTGCGATATTTTCGTCATCGTCATCGTCAATATCGTCATCCATAACCCAGGTAGGGTCATTTTCATCTTCCATAGACAAATTAGCAGCTGAAACTGGAGCTGGAGCAGCACATGCTAATGCTCCACGAGAATAATTGAAATCAACTGACCTCGCTGGTAAACCCACTTCCTCTACTCCCGCAAAATCCACGTACAACTCTAAGAAATTTTTCCTTGACTGATTGAAGAATTCTCCTAGTACAAATTCAAGGTCTTCGTCGTCTATCACTTTGATGCTGATATATTTATCATCGCACCATATCCTTGCACTGACCATAGCGATAGATTGATTGGCATGTAGCGATAACTTTTGACGGATTTTTCCATGCAAATTGTCAATAGTTGAGTTGCGGTTCATACGTATTCCCCTTTTCTCCCCTTCAAAAACAACACCACGTTGACTCTCACTTATGCTGCCATTATAATACAAAACCATACGAACAAAATCACCATCTCCAGACATCGCGTTATGTATCACCAACAACTACTAGATCACAAACAATCACGCCTGTAACACAGAAAAATCTATGAGCATATTATCAAAATTTATTCAAATTGCAACAAAAATCTATTTGTCGTTAATGAAAAACTAGGTCATAACCTATGTAACTAGATAATTCTAACCTAGCCCACCAACTAATTGTACCCTAAACCTAGAACAACTAAACCTAGGTCAGTAACTATTTGTTTGTTAACCCTAAACCTAGGTCACTAATACTATAGCATAACCCTAAGTCTTAACCTAAGATATTACCTAATTAAAACCTAGTGATTAACTATTAATATTCTTAGCCAACTAAACCTAGAACAACTAAATCTAGGGTACAAGACATATATTTATGGATATGCTTACTATAAATATCAAGTCAATAACCTTGTCATTTTTCTATTAATATTAATATACGATGAAATCTAACCAACAAATTTAAATCTAACCAAATGACAAATTTATACATTATTTTGTATTTTTTTTTATCAAATACCCATCAAAGTATTCATTTACACAACATTTAGGCAAATCATTATTCGATAGACAAATTAAAATAAGTTTTTTTTTTTATGTATAACGACTAAAACAATCCATTTTAAATTTCTAAAGCTAAATATGAAAATACCTAAAATTGTTAAAAGACAAATTATATTTAAACATTAAAAATATTAAAATTCTCTTTTAAACAATGTGTTTTAATCTTTCTTTTAAACAACCTAAAAATAAACTATCCTTTTTTTTCTCCCTTATTTTTCTTTTGACTTTTCTTCCTTTTGTCATTTGGTTTCAAAAGTTTTCAAGATTATAACTTGTCACTCATTTTAATCAAAAGTTATGTGTAAAGTTTATCTTAACCCTAAACATAGATCTAAACCCAAAACCTATGTCATCAACCCTAAACCTATGTAACCAACAATTTGTTGCTTAAACCCTAAATATATGTCATAACCTACTAATATAATATATCATGCAATTTCAAAAACTAACTAATCTTGTCATAACCTACTTCATAATATAAGACACTAACTAACTAATAATCTAAGAAACTAACAATTTAAGTCACAAATTAATAACATTGTATACCCAAATAAAATCAAAAATATTTCAACATGACTTACTTGGTTTATATAAAGCTTCTTTGCACCTTCTTTTCCTTGCACCAAGCTTCAAATGCAGCCCTTCTTCAGAGAGAATCCACAGGGAAAAAATGTAGAAAAAGAGAGTAGCAAGTGCAGTGTGGGATCCGGTTGGGGGGGTATATATACAGGGTGGTTGGTCATGTCCATGTGAGGCGTGATAGAGCAAGGGTTGCGCCTGTTTTGGACGTGAATGCAGCATGGAATGCGCCTCTGCACGACGTGATTGAACACGTCTGAAGACGACGTGAATAATGCCTGAATCGCGCCTTACTGTGACGCATCTGAACTCGCCATGGCTGAGCGTATCTGAAGCCTGGTTGCGTGCTGCATGGACGTGAATAAACACGTTCAATTTCGACGTAAATGACAGCCATAGATCCGAAAATAAGTTTGAAACTACAGTGTTTGTGTAATTTTTTTTTTAAACTATAATATTTTAATTTTTTTGCCCCCATTGTCATTAGTGTCACCGATTTTTTTCTCGTGTCATGCTTTCGCTAAACAAAACTTAGTGTCTTATTTGTCATGCATACTCTTGATCTTAATATTCATTCATAAGTATCAAATGGTAACATTACTTGTATTTGCATCGATGTTAGTTATCACTAATAATTTGACTTTCATATTGAGAAAAAAACTTTTGATACAAATTTTCACATGGATCTGTTATCAATACTTGTTTTATTATTCACATAACCACATTAGCTTTGACATTAGAAACCCCTTTAGCACACACATAATAAGGATCAAATGATAAACAACACACACAAACATCACTAAGGATAAAAGTAACGAAATAATACAATATTAATGTAGTTAAACACAATTGCCCCCATTTAGGGGAATATCTCAGCAAATATTTAGTATCTTAAATAATATTACAATTGTTTTTAATAAACATGAAAAATCCTTCCTGCATATATCACCTTATAAACCAAGTCTTTAATCAAGAGTTGTAAGGAAGAATAAATACTATCGCACTTATAATAATCTCTCACATTCCTTGAACTCGTATTTCTTCTCTTTAAGTATATGATCATCTATTCATGTTGGGGTGATTATTCTCATCTTAAAGAACTCCCATTTATAATGTGGTAAATAACTTTTAAAGATTTATCAAATAAATATTACTTAAATACTTATAAAATTATTAAATACAGATTAAGAAAAAACTTACAAGAGGTGTATAAAATTTTTAATATATATATATATATATATCTATTAAAAAAATAGTCTAAAAATTTTAGTCCCTCTACAAGGCAAGGTTGCACTTTGTAGGAATTGAATTCAACTTTCATAAATTAAGTATGTGTTTCCAACTAAAGTTGACTCATTTAGTTGAATTACTAATTTATTAAGTTAAATTATTCAATTTATCCCTGAACTATTTTTTTTCTTTCAAATAAGCCTTCAACTATTTTTGAATATAGGTTATTAATCATGTATTTTTTTAATTAAGTCTCTAAAATTTTTGGAACTGCCATATACATTCAATTTTCAAGGGGCCACAAACTAATCTCTAGAAAGTTTTTTTTAAGCTTAAAAATTCACTTAAAATTTCTCAAATATTTCAAGTAAATAATTTAGAGAAAAAAGATTGAATTAATTTAAGATAATTATTTTACAAATTATCAAATTTATTATATATGATAGATTATAATTAAATAACTCTGAGACATCTTACAAAGTCATCAAATCATAATCTATCATATATAATAAGTTTGATGAATTTTATTATCTGAAAATAATTCAAATAATAATTTATAATTAAATGACAAAGTCATTATATGTTTGGTGGTAAAGAAATTTTGATTTTTTTGAGAATTTTAGATTTTAGGGTGTTTTCGGTTTTAAGTTTTAAAATTTTCAAAAAAATTAGTCCAATATTAGGTGTCAATTTTGAAAAATTTTAAAACTTTTATATTCAATTTTGAAAATGATCATGACATTTGCTAAAGAAAGATATGTACAAGGTAATCTACACTCCAGCTAATCTCTATAATAATTATTCCGGGACATGAAAAAAAATTTCTCCAATTAAATGTTGGGTAAATAGTCATTTTTCTCCAATTAGATAGTCATTTTTGTCCCTAAAAGCGTAAAAAGTGCGACAAATTCATCTTTCGATTAATTACTTTTTATTACCGTTAATGAAAGTGCCTAGGTAGCACAGGGACATAAATGTCACAAAAATGATTATCAACATGGTTGCTGACTAGATTTTGGACGAAAATGTCAGTAAGTTACCATTGAACTAAAATGTTAGTAATTTTCTATTGAACCTAAATGTCAGTCAGTTACCATTGGACCAAAATGTCATTAATTTTCAATTGGATCAAATGTTAGTAATTTTGTCCAATGATAATTATATCTTCGTCCAAAATTTGGTTAGCAACCATGTTGACATTCATTTTGGTGACATTTTCGTCCTTTTGTGCCACACAGGCACTTTAATTAACAGTGAGGAAAAAGAAGTTAACGAAGGATGAATTTATCGCACTTTTTACACGGGACAAAAATTTAAATTTTCATTTATCAGAGATGAATTTGTTTGTTAGTGTTCTACAAATTCATGGACGAAAATAACTATTTATCCTTAAATATGTTAAGTAATTATTTTATAGGTGGATAAACATTAAATTCAATAATTTCACTAATTTATTGAATTTAATTTTTTGGAAGGAATAATACTAATACTACTAATAATATAATATTATCCTCTAGTTCAAACTCCAAAGCCCTGCTAATGTTGTTAGGCGAGAAAGCTAGAAGTAAAAATGTCATAAGCTTCTAAGCTCACACTGTTCCGCAACCGTCGACCACCCCTGGCCGGAATGGGTCTCCTTCGTCGACCGCTTGAGCACCAAAGGCTACCTCCCCAAACCCTCATCTTCTTCCGACGACATCGTAAGCCTTTACACCAACATGAACTCTCTCAAGGACGCTTGTCTCAGCTTCTCGCGTGACCGTTACGACCTTTTCAAGTTCGTTTTTCTCTTTTCTCATTTTCATGCGAAAAAAATACATAAATTGAACTTTGTAAGAATTCATGATGACAAGGGTATATGTAAATCTGAGGTTAGTATTATTACTTGTTCAGTAAATTTTGTTTGGTTGCTTGTTATGCTATGCAGGTTGATGCCTACGAACGATATCCAAGCAGTAGTTGAGGGTGGGTGCCCTAATCTTCTCCGTAAAGCTGTTAATTTGGCCAAGAGGCTGAGAGCTCACCTGCAATTAGATGAAGGGGATGTATGTATGTTAGTTCATTTTTATTTTTTACTTTCAGTTTTTCAGCGCAAGTATTGATGTTTTTAAATTATTGGTTGCAACTTGCAAGTAATAGTTAATATAGAGGAATGTTAAGAAAGTATGCATTAATTTGACATTCCTTTTTCAACACACTCTTTATTATTGTGTGAATGAAATCTCATGCTGTTCTCATAAATAGTAATGCGGAATTTTACTCAATAATGAAGTGTGAGTGTTGGAGAGTGTATTGTTAATATTTCTTCTAGTTAACCAAGCAAGATTTTAATTGTTCTTGTTATTATTAGTCTATATATGACAGTATGAGATGAAATTTTATTTTATTTTATTATTTTTTTTTTATTTTTCTGCCTGAGTTTGAGGGGGTATTTTGCTTCCTTATGATCTGACAAGGTAAGTTTGCTTCCATCCAGGTTTGTGGTGCTTGCAATCTACGAAGCTCTTGTGATAGAGCTTATGTGATTCTAAAGGATTTTGAAACTGATGCTCGAACTATTGATACAGTTCGAATACTTTTGTTCTACGCACTAGATCCACTAGCGCTTTCTGGAGGAGACAAACCACTGGGCCGAGAAGTTATTGAATCATCCGCCAGAAAACTTCTCTCTCAGCTAATTGAATTAAGTGAGTCCCCTGCTTCTGCTCGTTCGAAGCCTACTGCACAGGATGCTGTGGGAGAAGGCCATTCTCCAAGTGTTACGACTAATCAATTGTTTAAAGATGTTGAGATGAAGACAGGCCTAAGGATATTAACCCATCTACTGTTCAAATGAAGCCAGGAGATTGGACCTGTCCTGAGTAAGTCCTCTACTTGCTTACTAGCTTTTCTCGTTATGCATGGCCAATTTCCGTGTGTGTCTGTCAGCTTCCTTTTCAAAAAGAATATGATAATCTCAGTTAATACTAATAGAACTATATGAAGAGCCTCTTAACCTCTTCGTTGAATATTTGTCTCATGTTTTCTTTGTTATTCTGTTCATATGCATGTGAAACTGACTAGTATCTTAATTCTTTAATGACTCGAACAATTTTTTTTCCTATGTTCTCATGCTGTCATCAAATACATTTTACATGTGTTCAATTATCCCTTATTTGGTGTCTTCTGGTCTGCTGATGGTTGCTTTTTGGTTTTGCTACAGATGCAATTTTTTAAATTTTGCCAGAAACACATGATGCCGAAATTGCAAAACAGAGGGGCCGACGAAGGAAGCCAATACTAATGATGAAGTTGAAAGGAAAAAAGGAGATTGGACTTGCCCACAGTGAGTCCCCTATTTTGCTGACAAGAAAATTCCCATTGATCATATTTTTAGTTTCTGTTTCCTATTATAGAAGATGAATCATTTTCATGTCAATAATTAAAATTTTGCTCCCTGTCTATAAATTTAAACATTGATAGCTTTCAGACATCAATATCGGAACATTTTTTCTATTCTGTCTTTATATTTTGTTACCATTCTTCCCTTTAATATCTTTTCATATTTCATGCTTCATCTCTTTCCCATAAATTTTTAGATTTGTAAAGATATTTCATTGATAATAAGCTTTCTTTCTTGGTTGGGCCCTTATTGAAGCCTTATCCAGAAAGTGTTAAAAACTTGTATGTACAATTTGACAGTGATAATTACCTGTAACTGTTTTTTGGGGGCTTTTATCTGTTTGCGACGTACAACATTCTGAAAATTTTCAATATGATCCTTTCATTTAACATGAGTTTCATAATTAATTCATATATTTTTTAATTACAAATATTAAAGTATTTATACCATTCTGCTTGTGATCTCTTTTATGTCTTGTATTCTTTTACCAGAGTATTTGCTATGTTTGTCAGCTGCATTTGGCACTAATGAATAGTATTAGGTTTCTTGCTTTGCATTAATAATTGGATTCGTCAAAGCTTCAGTTTTAGAAGTTTTCTTCCCGCAAACTCATCCATATGATCATATTGGGCAATCAATGGAATAAACAACTTCTTGATGTTACTATTCCTGTATATTATAGACTTGATTTTATGTTAAATAAGCCCTGTATATCTAATCTATTGTTGCTGCAGTATAATCTAGTCTCTGCATTTTATTGATATGTTATGGAGTACGGGTGGAGGGATGGACTTTTGTCTTTAGGGGTGTTTTAGTCGCCATATAATATATATATATATATATATATATATATATAATTTTATTCTTAATCGATTCAATCACACCCTTAACAAATATCTTGTTTCCTTTATTTTTACTGTAACTTCTGAACTTTGGTTACTTGTTATAATACTACCTGAAAACATGTTACTAAGATGCTATCACGATAATTTATTGCTCCTTTATGTGTATGACTTTTATCCATCTCTAGCTAAATCTGTAAATCACAGTAAAATTTCAGCTAAAAGTAGTTACAACTTGAATGTGCAAGAGCAAAATTTATATTATATTATGATTATGATACTATGATTATTGATATCCAAGTATAGCAATAGAGCACTAGAATCAATGACTTTTTAACAGTTAAGATACCGTCTGATGATGTTTTTGTATATCTAGATGTGGGTTCATGAATTATGCTAGGAACACGAAATGTTTGCGTTGTCCTGAGACAAGGCCTAAGAAACATCCTGGTGACTGGAATTGTCTCGGGTAAGTCATCTTTCTCTTCCCACAACCTTGAAAACACCTTGTTTCCCCCATCTTACATCATGTATAGCTGATTTCTTCCATTATGCAAGGAGTATGTAATAAATATGGTAGCAATGCCTCTAAACAGTTAGTTCCATTTTTTCATGGATGTTCCTATGTATGTAGGTGTGGGTTCATGAATTTTGCTAGTAAAATGAAGTGTTGGCACTGTCAAGAGCCAAACCCAAGTTCCAAGAAATATAACGGGGATTGGAGTTGTCCCAAGTAAGTCCATTGTCTTTCTTCCTTCTCTTCCCATCTTATTTCCTTGCATGCACGCTTAAAGTTTCTTGTTTCATGTAGATGTGATTTCTACAATTATGCAAGAAATATGGCTTGCCTGAAGTGCAATACTGAACGCCCTAAAGAACAACCAACCGTTGACTAGATGACCATGAATGGAGACGATCAAACTGATTAAAAAAAACGGCCATGAAGGGAGGTCACAATTTTGGTCTTGGTTGTAACAAATATTTTGTTATAGATGCATTTCTCTGCGCATTTTTCTTTCTCAATCTTCCAATTAATGGTGTTAAGTGCTTCTTAACTTAATTTGAGATACTTTAAAGTTATTGATTGCATATGAATTTGTGTTTTAATGTAATCATGTAGATCTAAAAGCAAATTTACAGAGATTATACATGTGGGGTTTCTGAATTTCTTTCTCTATTATCCGTTGATGGCTACAGTTTCAACAATGATTTCCATGGCTTTTTTCATATTTTTCGTTCTCAGTGAATTCACCCGTCAAAATTTACTGCTGAGATGAATAATCTAAACAAGGATTTTCATTAAAGAAATGCCTTTAATAGCTTCAATTGAATTCCGAATTTCCAGAAATTTTATGACTCTCCATACAGAGACGGTAGTGCTTGGTTTCACCGTTTTCTATTTTTATTTTCAAAGAAAATAAGAGAATATGTTTGGTTTAATATTTTCAATTTCAGAAAATGAAGTCAGTATTTCTGGAAATATTGAAAACAAAAAAGATGTTTTCCGCGTTTTTGCTGATCTTGCAATGGTATTTCTTAAATTTTCATGACTTGATTCGGTTCCAACTTACTTTTTCTCTCTTTGAATCATGGGACTGTGCATTCCAGAAACTTGATCGTGGATTTCAAGTTGCATTCTCTCTCAAACCGTCTGCTAAGTAAGGTTAAAAAATAGAAAATGAAAAACAAACATATTTTCTAAATTATGAAAACTTGAAAATGAAAACAGAAAATATTTTCTCATACCAAGCATCACTCTTAAAACAGAAAAGCACTTCATATAAAGCAAAAACTATTTAGAGGTTCAAGCTCCTAAATTGTCCCCCATTGATTTATCTTTACATTAAAACTGTAACTGGATTAATATAAATAATAATAAAGAAAGTTAAGGGTAAGCTTGATTTATGAAAGAAAGAAAGACAAAAGCTAAAATAACGAGTAAAAAAGTGAGATGATCTTTTAAATTGTTTGATTGAGTCAACATCAACATCAACAGCACCTTTAACCCAAATTAATTGGGATCGGTGGTAGATGAACCCAATGATAAATCGAAAATAAAGCAAAAGAGAGAAACAGAGTTAAAATAAAAGAATGGTGAGAGGAGAAGAGAAAAGAAGAAGAAAAGAATTAAAACAGGGAACAACTGGAATATAGAACTACTAAAGGGTTTAACCCTCCATCAGACTTATAGTTTTTCTCCATTCCGTCCTAAGACATACCGTCCGCCAATCTAAATCCCACTCCATTAGGTCTTGTTTAACTACCTTTCCCCAGGTAAGTTTTGGTCGACCTCTACCTCTCTTTGTATCTAGCTCTTGGTAACATACTCTTGTTCTAACAGGAGCATCTAATGGTCGTCTCATAACATGCCCAAACCATCTCAATCTATGCTCTCTCATCT
>PYAF01002719.1:1851918-1898471 GCA_007407185.1 Glycine tomentella | reverse complement strand
TATAGTTACTTGAATTTTCTATATTTTTAAAATATTAATAGAATATCATTACTCATTCCTATTTAATATTATTATTATTATTGAATACATTTATATTTCAAAATTTAACCTCTTCTCTTATCATATTATAAAAAATAGAAAAATGCTGAAAGATTTATGCACATTATCAGACTAAATTTTTTTACATGGTCGATCAATAAGAAATTATCATTAATATAATTTTAAAATAATTATTATAAAATTAATAATTTTTCTTACATAATTTTTTTATGAATTTATCTTATGTTATAATTTATAATTAGATGATAATATTAAATCATTTTCCATGTCAATATATTTATTCAAACAATTATAAGTATATTAGTTTTGTTTTTTTTGCTGAATACATAAGGACACTAGGTTGATGAACGTTTTACTTAGGAGTGGAAACAAGTAAGGTCAGACCAGACTTGGTTAAGTTTGACCTTGACCTGATTTAATAATATAAAGTTTGACCTAACTTATTTGTCTGTTATAGACTTTTTTTTAGGCTTGACCTGACCTATTTAAAAACATAGTTTGGTCTAGGAGCCTATTAAAAAATCTATTTCTTTAATAGAAAATTTAATTTACAAAACACTTTAAAACAATTTAGGAAAGTTAAAGAAATAATTTTTAAACATAAAATGTTTCAACATCTTACTTATATTTTTATGAAATTTTCAAACTGATTTTTTTAAGTGATTGATCATTCACCTTCATAGTAAAGAAAATATTTTTAAAAAAATAAATATATTATTTTTAAATTTTTTTTTAAACTTGAGCATAATCTTTTTTTTTAAACAGACTTTTCAAAAAGTCTTAGTCGGACCTTTATAATAAACAAGATAAACCGGACCTTAAACTGGTAAGGTCAAAGGTCTCTGATAGACGGCATGGCTCATTTCCATCTCTACTTACATTGTACACCATTTAGTCAAAATATATAAAAATGCATTATAAATGTAGAAAAATAATAGTCGGTGCATTCAAAATTTTTTTTGAAACGTATGGAAATTAATTTCCAAATGGAACTTTATGGCGAAAAATGGCAAAAAAATTTAAAAATTGTAGTTTTAAAACAAAATTACGAATATACTGTAATTGTAAAGCTATTTACCCATCTATAGCAGGCAGTGGCGCCCCAAGAAGACGCGTTCAATGGCGCCTGCACAGAAGGTGACCAGACACGCCCAGGGAGGGCGCAACAGGAGCTTGGTGGCGCCTATAGGAGGCGTGACAGGGGTGGTAGTGGCGCCTGGTGCAGGCGCGACCTTGCAGGCTTATATAAGACCATTTTGGCTGTTCAAAATCATTTGTTGTGTTTCTTCCTCTCTCTAAAAGAGTTTTTTTCTCCCTTCTCTCTAGGTTTTTGGGTTGATTTGAAGAATTTTGCAGCGAAGCTCTGTCTCAAGTAAGTGTTTATATATTACATTAAATTAATAATAATATTTTGTTAGAAAAAATTGTTATTAATGTACGAAATTGTTAGGGTTTAGGTTGTTAGTTACGTACATTAGGTTTTTAGGGGTTAGGTTGTTCGTGATATGTAGAAAATTGTTAGTGACAATTAGAATACATTTATTGCCTTTGAATTTTATTTTTTAGTGACCTAGGTTTTAGGGTTTAGGTTGTTAGTTACATACATTAGGTTTTTAGGGTTTAGGTTGTTAGTGATATGTAGGAAATTGTTAGTGAGCTAATGTAGAATACATTTATTGCCTTTGAATGTTATTTTTGAGTGACCTAGGTTTTAGGGTTTAGATTGTCAGTTACGTACATTAGGTGTTAAGATTTAGGTTGTTAGTAATATGTACGAAATTGTTAGTGACCTAAGTAGAATACATTTATTGCCTTTGAATAGTATTTGTTAGTAACGGAGGTAATGAATATTTAAAAAAAAAATAAATAAATTATGATATATAATTTTTTGCGAAAATAATTTATTAACAAATAATCCGAAACATAAAAGTTGTATAATAATTAAGAATTTAATTTTCATGAATTGTTAATCTAAACATTTTGACACTATGAATTGATTAAAAATGATTTTATATATAACTTGTAAACTAATTAATATAAAAAGGGAAAAAATATTTATTTATTACCTAGCATTGTAATTAATTTCAATGATTAGGATGAAAATTGAAGATCCTTCTAGTTAGATTTATTTTGTAATAAACTTTTTTAAATGAGAGAATAGGTTTTTTGTTTTGCTTGAGTGTGAACCGTGGAGAGAGAAGCAAAAATAACCTAGGATACGTGGTAAGATCTGAGTCACTAATATAATCAAATGTCGTGTTTACCTTGACACTTCTTTATATGAAAAATGTAGTATATTTTTATGGTTGAGTCATCGTCATCCGAGTCACCTTGTTCTGCGGCTGACCATGAGGCTGAGCCTACCGATCCCACGACCCATGTGCTTCCCGGACCACATAGATAGGATGTACTTAGGAGGCGCAGACAGCGTACGCATATTTCGCAGTCATTTTGGAATGATGGAACACAAAGACTATTGAAGATTCGTCGCGGAGGTAGACCCACTGCTTGCCCCCCACCAGAGGATATTCCAGACGTAGTAGCCCAGTATTTGACTGAGGCTGGTTTCATACATGTCATGCGAATGCAATACATGTCGGTACCTATTAACCAATTTTGTTATGTTAACCATGTTTAAAATTAATGTTTGCATAATATGTGTGTTGATACGTGAGTTATATTTTGTAGATTGATGTTGCCCTTATTAGTGCTATGGTCGAGTGGTGGCAGCCAGAGACACATACTTTTCATATGCCCCAGGGTGAAATGACCATAACATTGGAAGATGTCACTGGAATACTAGGCTTGTCTGCTGATGGCCAAGTTGTTACCGGACAGACATACGCTAATTGGCCTGCATTATGTAATCAGGTGTTCGGTAACGGACTCGATCCCGCGACCGAGCTAACCTCTGGCAATGTGAGGTTATCATATTTTGACAGAGTGTATCTCTCATGGGATGCAGTTGCTGGTCATCCGCAGAATGTTATATACTTCACGAAGGCTCACATTGCTCGCATGTTAGGATCTTGGATCCTTTACGACCGGTCGGGGGGTAGCGTAGTAGGATGTCGATACGTTGCCCTACTTGTGGGTGATTTTGCTGACATTGGATCCTATAGCTGGGGGTCAGCGGTACTGGCACAGTTGTTCAGACAGCTGTGCGATTGTACAAACCCAGATTGAAAAGATATTGGTGGTTGTACAGTTTTGCTGCAGATTTGGGCATGGCTTCGATTTCCATCTATTGCGCCCCCTTTGCCATCTACACATGATGTGGACCGACACTTTGGACACAGGTATATTTATTTTGTTTCAGTTAAAGTACCCATGTACATTATGTGCACATGAATTAACGGTTTAATGTTTAACCTTGAAAATAGATTTAATGGTGTTGGTTGATTTAGAATGAATTCACTGAATTGGTATCGACACAGACTGGACACCTTAACCAGGGATGAGGTATGTTTAATTAATGAAATATGTTATGCACGTGTACGCATTTTGTTGGTTGGTTGGCAACCGTATCGTGATTATGATTTCATGGGTGCATCTGCTGACACAATTCACTTGTGGATGGCTCGAACACCAATAATTTGTTTTCACATTGCTGAGTACGCACAACCTGATAGGTGTATGCTGCAATTAGGACGAGACCAGCCGATACCTCATAGGCATGCCAAATTGAAAGGTGTTCATGATTTCACCCTTCGGGGTAAACCCCAGGAAAATTGGGGTCGGAGGTTACGAAAATTTATAGAGAGATGGAATAGGCAAGGCGAACATGTTGAAGTGCCTCCTGCATTACATGGTCTTATGTCACCCAACCATAAGTACATGGGTTGGTATAGACTTTGCGGGAAGCGATACGTGACGAAGTTGGGTGCCTCACAACATCGCTGTGTAAGTCCTTTCCTTTAAATGATTTATTAAGTACATGCCATATATTTTTTGTTTATGTTTACATGGTTTCATTCACAGATTGACAGGTTGGAGAATTTGTATTTTGTGACCTTGGAAGACGAATTTCCCAACCATGGGTTGCATTATGTGCACAGCGAGATGACTTGCCTTATTGGTGTTTGGAAAGAAACATCTCGGGTAGATGAGCCAGGTCCAGAGGCACCATCGACGCAGCTTCCTCCAGAGCCTCAGTTGTTGCTAGACGTTGGCCGTTGTGCCAAAGAGGGTCGAGGATTGGGACGTCGTCGCCATCCAATGGCAACAGTTCCGGAGCCTATTCCTGAACCTAGGCAACCTACGGAGGCTGGATATTTTAGGCCACCATATATAGGTCAGTAATACGACATTCAGCAAACATATTTTCAGCCCTCTCAGCCGGAGCAGGAGACCCAGACTGACACATGTTGGCCACCCTGGGAGACACAAACCCCCATGAACACTCACATTTTATCAACCACAACCCACACCTATGAACACGGAAGCAGGACCGTCGTTTCATCATAGTCCAGTACAGATGCCATCATGGGAACATGGGGGGAGCAGTAGTCAGGGAGGTCATAGTTGGGATGATGCTGATGTTGACGCTATGTATGCTGACTTCGATTTTACATCAGCTGCTGTTGCAGGGCATGATGCCCAAGTCCCACATGAGGCCTTTTCACACTCTCAGCGTGGTCGTGGAAGACGTATATTGCCTGATCGGCAAGCTCGTCATAACCAGTGGCCTCCACCTTCAGCTTAGTCTTTTTGAGTTTTCATTTGTTACTTATTATGGACTATTAGGGATTTTATTCGACTATGTTTGATTCATTGGGATGATGCGTGTTTCATACATTGTTATTTATTGTCGATGCGTTTTTGTTGATTTTATTTACCGATATAACACAACAAATAATGCCATAACCGAAAAGGTAAGATATTACATTTCAGTCAATAGTCACGTAGATTGACGACTAGGACAATTACGACAGTTATGTCCAGGTAATCGACAAATACCACACCTAACACGACTTTGGCTAGTCTCAACCTCATCCATCTCATTGCGTATTCTAGTTGCCTTAGGACGACCTTTTGCACGCAACATAGACTTGTCAGCTATGAGTACTGGATCTACACTCGGTGGAATTGCTTGCTCGTTACCAATTGGATGCCATGGAAATGAATACGCGTTCTCCAGGTTTGTGACAAGGAATACGTCATCCACATACATTGTCGGTGACTAACGAACATGCAAAGCGGCTGTTGCAGTATGACTACAAGGATACTTGAATGCCTTAAATTTCCCACATTGACAGAACCGTTCAACGAGGTTAACGGCAAACGATTTGTCATAACCATCATCAACCTCAAATATAGATTGTTCCACATTATATGTACGAACATAATGACAAGTAGCAGTAGATTCATTGGCCCTCAACATAGTAGTGACATTTTTGCAAAGAAAATGTCCACCTTGCAATTGGTTAGCAGCCGATTGCCCTCGACATACGAAATATTCTACCAATCTGCTATATGTGTGTTTAACCAAAGTGGTTATTGGCATGTTTCTCGCACCCTTTAAAACCCTGTTAACTGATTCTGACAAATTTGTGGTCATGTGCCCATACCTTCGCCCCTCAACATCATATGCACGCGTCCACTTTTCCTTTGGGGTGTTATCAATCCAGTTTGCAACCTCAGGACTAGCATCACGAAAACGTGCAAAGGCAACCTCAAAATCAATCATAGAAGTAGTATACCATGCACACACAGACATGTTGATTACAATTCAGGGTGCAACATACCAAAAATCAATCATAGATAAGTGTTCGTGCAACATACCTAAATTCATTAAGGCCCTCTTTAAATTTTCATTTTTGAACTTTTGATTAAAATTGCTAGCAATATGACGAAGACAAAACACATGATAAGCATGCGGTGGTTGCCATCCAGAGTGCCTCTCAACTGCAGATAGTATGCTTCGGTGCCGATCAGAAATAAGACAAATATTTGTCTTGCTTGTAACATGAACACGAATGTTATGCAGAAAGTATTCCCAAGCTTGCAGTGTCTCACCCTCAACAATAGCAAATGCAAGTGGCAAACACTCATTATTACCATCTTGAGCAGTGGCAATAAGCAACTTTTCCTTGTACTTGCCATATAAATGAGTGCCATCAATTTGAATAACCGGTTTACAAAAATTGAAAGCCTCACAACATTGTCTAAAAGTCCAAAAAATGCGGTGAAACACGCGTTTATGATGAAATATACTATGACCGACATAATAATCTTTAGTTTGAATATTATAAGAAGAACCTGGTGAAAAGTGAAGCATATAGTCACACCACATTGGCAAGAATGCATATGATTCCTCCCAATCACCGTATATAATTGCCATGGCTTTTTGTTTTGCATACCATGCTTTTCTATACGAAACTTGCATTATCCTCTCCTGGACTAGTCTAATTGAACATGATGGATCATGCTTAATCATCCCTAATTAAAAAAAATGTGATGTCAAGATTAATAAACTAAAAAAAACATTATTATCATTAATATCAATAACGTACCTAGTACCAGTGAAACAATAACATCAACATCAAGTTGTTTATGATCCTGAGAAATGTGCTGATTTAGGCAAATGTGATCCCCACCCCATTTGGTAACCACCCATCTTTCACCATATGTTGGTTTCATTACCCTAACCCGCCACGGACAATTTTGGTCATGTGCACGGCATTTCATTCTTAACTTTGTTGGCGTACTTTCAACAACAACAGCTTCCTGATGCTCCTTCATCAGGTTCCGCTTTATTGCCATTTGCGCCTCTTCTTTTGATGAAAATTCTTGTTTAACAAATAACTTATTCCCTAATATCCGTGGACCTTCAACTGATCTGGAACTAGTGCCAGAATCTTGTTCACTCGGATAATCCCAATCAATGTATGTGTAATGTGAGATTCCATCCCAAAAATTATTAGTACCCTGACCTACATAACCAAATTCCTAAATTTATTACAATAAAATACATAAAATAAAAACCACACATGTAAATAGATATTGTTTGGTAACACACCTTGATATTCATTTTGTTGTTGATGCTCATCCTTCCCTACATCCTCCTGTGCTTCCATATGAGACTCAGCCACAAAAGAGTTATGCCGTTGTGTTTGACTTGCGTTTGGCTCATCATCGTCCAAAGTACTAGCATTTTCCGCAAGAAGGCGATCTTCCATTGTGATGTTTTCATCATCGTCATCATCAACATCGTCGTCCATAACCCAAATAAGGTCATTTTCATCTTCTATAGACAAATTAAGAGGTGGAATAACAACTAATGCATTACGGGAATAATCAAAATGCATTGACCTCATTGCTAAATCAACATCCTTTGCTTCATCAATATCCACATACAACTCTAGGAAATCTTTCCTTGATTGGTTGAAGAATTCTCCTATTACCATTTCCACGTCTTCGTCGTCCACTGCTTGCATGCTAATATATTTATGATCGCACCATATTCTTGCAGTCACCATATTGATGGATTGATTACCTTTAACACCTAATTTTTGACTAATTCTCTGGTGCAATTCTTCAATAGTTAAGTTGCACTTCAAACGTGTTGGCCTTTTTTCACCTTCAAAAACAACACCACGTTGACCCTCAACTTTGCTACCATTATAATACAGAACAACACGAACACTATCAGCATTTGAACACATCTTTATATATATATACTAAAAAATCGCAGCCAAACGTTTACAAATAACCAATCGAACCCTAGAAAAATGCTTAGCACAAGTGGTGAACTTCATGATGCAGTAAGCTGGTTTAAATAGGCCATAGGGGACTGAAACGCGCCTGGAGGAGGCGCTGATGGTGCAGAGACGCGCCTAGGGCAGACGCCATCAGTGGTGCCCCTGCTGGGTGTGACTAGGGCATAGTGGCGCCTCACATGGGTGTGACCCAACAAGCTAGGTCCAGACGCAACTCCTTGCCATAGATTGGTATATACATTTAAACTTACAGTATATTCGTAATTTTGTTTTAAAATTACAATTTTTAAATTTTTTTGCCGGCAAAAAATAAATAAATTCATCTATGTGGACTCCAAAAGAAAAAAAAAATGACCAATCATTAATTTTCAATGCATTTTCACCGAAAGCTGAAACAAGTACATTCTTCACTTGGATGTCTCACTTGAGCTTTTCTTTCTGGGCCTAAAATTTTCTCGGCCCAACAAAAATAAAACATATTTTCGAATATTTTTGTCGCTTTCAACCGACTCCAGAAAATGCTCGCTAACAAAAGTATAAAAGGAGAGGCTCTGGTCTGGAACAAAACAAAACAAATCTGGGAAAACAAAACCCAAAATTCAGACACAACAATAGTCACAACCACAAGCGCATCATCGAAGTGTCGTGTCTCCCTTCTTTCCCTTACTTTCAGGTATTCCATTCCTTCCTCTTCTCTGCATGTTCCTTACCATTTCTCATATGAAATAAAATGAACATCGTTATGGCCGTGCTTGCATTTCAGCTCTTTTTTTTTTTTTTTTTTTTGAAAATGAAACTGAAAACTTTCTATAATTCTTGGTTTTGATTTTAATGTTTCTCTCTATTTCGTTAGGGTTTAATTTTGTGGTATGTATTTCATTTTGAGAAGATTTGAGGGCTAGGTGAATGTTGTGTGTGTGAATTGAGGTTGTTTTTGTTATAATTATGGTTTCAATTTTTGGTTGTGGTAGGAAGATTATAGAGAAATGAGTTCTCAACTTCGGAGAGAAAGAAGGGACTGGTCCAGGGTTCCACCACAAGGTGCTACTCGTCAAGAATGGGTCCCCAGAGGGGCTGCTGCTGTTGCGTCCACCAATGTTGCTCAGCCATCAAATTTGCATTCAAACAACAATGCTGATGCTGGTTCTTCCAATCAAGGGGTGGCCGCTGCTCCGTTGTCGGTGAGTCGCGGTAGAAGCAACAATCATGGGAATGATGCCGGTTCTTCCAATCAAGGGGTGGCAGTTGCTGTTCTGTCGGTTAGTCGTGGTAGAAGCAACAATCATGGGAATGATGCTGGTTCTTCCAATCAAGGGTTGGCCGTTGCTGCTCTGCCAGCCAGTCGTGGTAGAAGCAACAATCCCAGGAATGATGCTGGTTCTTCCAATCAAGGTTTGGTTGTTGCTCCGCCGGTGAATTGTGGTAGAAGCAACAATCATGGGAAAGATTTTGGTCCTTCCAGTCAACTGAGTCAAGGGGTGGCTGTTGCTGCACTCGCCAGTCGTGGTAGAAGCAACAATCATGGGAGTCATAGGATGGAAAAGGAAAAGGATAAGGGGAGCAAGAGTGGGAATCAGGTGGAGAAGGGATTGGGAGTGGGAGTCAGAGACTCTTGTTTGCCTCAATTGGTGCAGGAGATTCAGGAGAAGCTCATGAAAGGTACTGTGGAGTGCATGATTTGCTATGACATGGTCCAGAGGTCTGCGGCGGTTTGGTCTTGCTCCAGCTGTTACTCTATCTTTCACTTGAACTGCACCAAGAAGTGGGCTAGGGCACCAATCTCAAGTGATTTGTCCTTGTCCGTGGAGAAGAATCAAGAGCTTAATTGGCGGTGTCCTGGTTGCCAGTCTGTGAAATTTACCTCTTCAAAGGAGATTAGGTATGTTTGCTTTTGTGGGAAGAGGATAGACCCTCCATCTGATTTGTATCTGACACCACACTCGTGTGGAGAACCATGTGAGAAGCCTCTTCAGAAGGAGGTATTGGTTGGTGGAGGGAATAGGGATGATCTTTGCCCTCATGCTTGTGTCTTGCTATGCCATCCAGGACCATGCCCTCCCTGTACAGCATTTGCTCCTCCACGGTTGTGCCCTTGTGGGAAGAAAAATATTACCACCCGTTGCTCTGATAGGCAGTCTGTTCTTACCTGTGGACAATGCTGTGATAAACTTCTTGAATGTGGGCGGCATCGCTGTGAACGCATTTGTCATGTGGGTCCATGCGATCCTTGTAAGGTTCCAATCAGTGCAACTTGTTTTTGCAGTAAAAAGACAGAGGTTTTGCCTTGTGGGGACATGGCCGTGAAGGGTGAATTTGAAGCAAAAGGTGGGGTTTTTGCTTGTGGTTCCTATTGTGTAAAGAAACTTGGTTGTGGTAATCATGTCTGTAGTGAGATTTGTCATCCAGGCAGCTGTGCGGAATGTGAATTTTTACCTAGCCGGGTTAAGACATGCTGTTGTGGGAAAACAAGGTTGGAGAATGAACGCAAGAGTTGTTTGGATCCGATACCTACCTGCTCTAAAGTATGTGGCAAGCTGCTTCATTGTGGCATACATAGTTGTAAAGAGGCATGTCATGTTGGGGAGTGTCCACCTTGCTTGGTTGAAGTTTCACAGAAGTGCCGTTGTGGCTCAACTTCCCGAACTGTGGAGTGCTATAAGACTATGATGGAGAATGAGAATTTTTTGTGTGAAAAGTCTTGTGGGATAAAAAAGAATTGTGGAAGGCATCGATGTAGTGAAAGGTGTTGTCCATTTACTAATTCAAATCATTATAATACCTTTAATGGGGATTGGGCTCCTCACTTTTGTTCCATGCCATGTGGAAAGAAGCTAAGGTGTGGCCAGCATGTGTGTGAATGTCTGTGTCACAGTGGTCATTGTCCACCTTGTTTCCAAACAATCTTTAATGAATTGGCTTGTCCTTGTGGTAGGACTTCAATACCTCCTCCTCTACCATGTGGTACACCGCCTCCCTCATGTCAGCTTCCGTGCTCAGTTCCTCAGCCATGTGGTCATTCAGTCTCACACAGTTGCCATTTTGGAGACTGCCCTCCTTGTTCAGTGCCTGTAGCAAAAGAATGTATTGGCGGGCATGTAGTTCTTAGAAACATACCTTGTGGTTCAAAGGATATTAGATGCAATCATCCCTGTGGGAAGACCAGGCAGTGTGGTTTACATGCATGTGGTAGAACATGTCACCCCCCACCTTGTGATAGTCAATCTGGTGTTGTGCAAGGTTTCAAAGCACCATGTGGCCAAACATGTGGTGCTCCAAGAAGAAGCTGCCGGCACACATGTACGGCTCCTTGTCACCCTTCATCTCCATGCCCAGATATAAGGTGTGAATTCCCTGTTATAATCACTTGTTCTTGTGGCCGTATAACCGCAAATGTTCCTTGTGATGCTGGTGGTAGCAGTAGCAATTATAATGCTGATGCCATACATGAAGCTTCCATTATTCAAACATTGCCTGCATCACTTCAAGCAGTTGATGTGAATGGCAAGAAAGTTCCCCTAGGACAAAGAAAGCTGATATGTGATGATGAATGTGCTAAGCTGGAACGCAAAAGGGTTCTCGCAGATGCTTTTGACATCACTGCTCCAAATCTGGACTCTCTACATTTTGGTGATAACTCTCTTTCTTCTGAATTGCTTTCTGATTTTTTTAGGCGTGAGCCAAAATGGGTTTTAGCTGTTGAGGAGAGATGCAAAATTTTAGTTCTTGGCAAGAGTAGAGGAATAGGAACTACACATGGTTTAAAAGTTCACATCTTTTGTCCCATGCTGAAGGAAAAAAGAGATGCAGTAAGGTTGATTGCTGATAGATGGAAGCTTGCAGTCAATGCTGCCGGCTGGGAGCCAAAGCGATTTATTGTAATTTCTGTTACCCCAAAATCAAAGGCCCCAGCTCGTGTAATAGGGGTTAAGGGTACTACAACTTTAAATGCGCCTCTTCCTCCTGCATTTGATCCATTGGTTGATATGGACCCGCGACTTGTTGTCTTGTTTCCAGACTTACCAAGGGATACTGAAATTAATTCCTTGGTGTTGAGGTTTGGTGGCGAGTGTGAGCTTGTTTGGTTGAACGACAAGAATGCTTTGGCTGTTTTTCATGATCCTGCCCGAGCTGCAACTGCAATGAGGAGGTTGGATTATGCAACAGTTTATCAGGGAGCTGTTTTGGTTGCCCCGAATGCTGGGGCATTGGCGGCATCTTCAGCTACCAATGCCTGGGGAGGAGCTGGGGCAATGAAAGGAGGAGGAGTGCTGCCGGCATTGAAAGGTAACTCATGGAAAAAGGCTGTGGCTCAAGACTCTGGTTGGGAAGATTCTGGGGGTGAAGAGTGGACTGCTGGTTCTGTGAATATCCAGCCATCTGTTTGGAAGAAGGAAGCGCCTCTGGCTGCTTCTTTAAATCGTTGGAATGTCTTGGAGCAGGAGTCGAGTTCAAGTTCATTGTCTACAACTGTTAGAGCTGATATTTCTGGGAAAAAAACGGAAAATACAGGTGAAGAAGGTGGCTCAAAGGAAGAGGAATACTTGGATGCAACTTCTGAAGTAGTTGATGATTGGGAGAAGGCTTATGAATGAGGGACAAAATAGGCCTCCTTCTGTTAAAAAAAAAATCCTTATTGTTAGAAATTTTATATTGTTATAAATTAGCTAGACATGAATTGTTAGGCCTCCTTCCTTGCCTTGTTTTATGAATTTTTGCTAGGCCATTTATTTTCCTTGTAGGCATATGTTTTAAACTCAGTTATTAGAACAGTTGTACCCAGATTAAGCAATGGGTATCTAGTATCTACAGAAAAAATTGCATTTTGTAAATGCGCTGCAATGTTTAATCAAGTCCTTAAATCTTTTGGATTGATTATCAGTTTGAAAGTATATCTAGTTTTGTTTTCTCTTGATGGAAGAAAGTCATCATCACAGTTTCTGATGACTTCAACTGCCAGAGTTTATAGACTAGAAGTATTCTAAGAACAATTTAAGAATATTTTCAATATTCACAATGCTCTTAGACGTTTGCTGATAGCATAAAAATCTTTGTAGTTATGCGTGTAGTCACAATCGTAATCTAGCTCTTTTCGTTAATTATTAGGAAGTGTACTTAAGAGTGATTCAATCATGATATTTTACCAACACTGGTTAAGAAAAATTATGATATCGTATCAGATCAGTTAAAACTTTAATCAAAGATCTTCCAAAAGCGAAAGGCAATGGACAAAGTTATGGATACTGCTAACATCTTCCTTTATCTTTTATTAAGCTAAAATATACCCTATTTGTGAGAGAAAAGACTATAAATACGTATAAGTCCAGCTTTTAGTCATCTGTTGCATGTTAAAAGGATGATTACGGAAGCACTAGAGGCCAATGCGATGCGATTGCGAGCACGAAAGTTTCTGATTTCTGAGTACAAATTGCCTTAGCTAAATATATATATGCAGTAGCAGGAGTAACTTATGTGTAAAGATTCTTTTATATACTCACAAATTCATCTTTTTATTACGGTTCATGTGTTTCTGTTAAAATTGATTTTTCAATTTTTATTTTGTACTTTGCAGATGATATCAAAATAATTCCCACGAAAAAAATTAAATCCATATAAATATTTTTGTTTTTGGGTGAACCCAGAGTATCCTTGTTGGGAGCGAGTAAAGAATTAATACATTGATGTACTAAGATTTAGAATATTCTTGTTAGGAGTCAAAGACTAATCCATTAGATACCAAGATTTATTTAAGAGATTGAGAATTATCACTCAAATAAATAAACTTACGGATTATCATTCAACTTATTGAGAAGAATCAGGAAACATTGGGTTAATAATGTGTGTATATATATATATATATAAGGGATGAGGATTTTCGTATCTCCCAGTTTTAAAACTTATTCATTACATAGTTGATGATGCATAGTATTGTAGATGCTATGCTGGTAGGAAAATTCCAACCACAACTTTGTCCTCAATCTACATAAACAAGTGATGATATTTATAGAGGAAGCAAACATATGATTAAGCTGCACGATTTTAGCCTTGACTTTTCAAGGACTTGCATCAACATCTGGCCTGTGCTTAGGACAACATGCATGCTTGAGGAGGAGGAGGGGGAGGGGAAGGAAATCTGTACCTGAGAATAATATTTCAATAAATTCATTCGTGAGGCTTAAAATCAAACTAGTCACCACATTTAAAACTGTTTCAGATAATTAATTAGTTGTTACACAATTATGACATAATTATATAACTGGCTATAAAGGAGGGATGGAAAAGAATAAGCAGCAAGCGGAACAAGCTCAGAAGAAAATGTAAAAGCCCCATAGATGCCTAGGATTAAAATAAAGTACTAGCAGATCAAGGTTGTGACTTGTAATGGATGATGAAGCTATCTTCTGCGTAGATATATATAGAGCCATGCTTAAAGTGAAAATTGTTATGGAATAGACTATATTAAGTGTAATATCTTTCATTATATCCAATCTAGTACCAGTGACGAATAAAATTGGATCATTGGGAGCATGTTTAATTGGTCTGCAGTTGCAAAATTATGTTGGAGGCAAAAGTAGTTTTGCCACATATATGTTAGATTTGTATTAAAACATGCCTTTGAGTAAGTTTTTCTAGATGTTCTTATAAAAAATAAATAAAATAAAATGATTTTATTCATCAACTAATTTATATATATATATATATATATATCTTTTATCTTTTAAAAAAATTATATGAAAAAAACTTTTAACAATTAGTCAATGATAAGTTTATTTTAATTTATATATATAAAGAAACTCATTTCATTTTTTTTTAAAATATTTCTATAAAAACTTATTAAAACATATATAGTAAAATAGATAAGTTATGCATTTTTTTTTAATGAGTCACGTTACATAACTTCTTTAAATGTTTAGGTAACACTATGATGTATAAATTTATGACCTAAATTTATTCACACTCAGATATAAAATTGATCCTTAATTTTAGTAGATATCATATGCCCTCAATACACGTTGATTTGTAGTCATTATGGTGACTTAGTCTTTCAACTCCCACTCACAAATTCTTAAAGTCTTAATTATGTTTGGATTGAGCATTTTAAAATTACAGAAAATTTAAAATTTAGGAAAATTAAAATGCATCAATTAAAATTATTTTATTTTCAATATTCTGTATTTGGATAAAGAAATTAAATTTCTTCATTTTCAAAATTTTGTGTTTAGATAAAGAAATTGAATTTCTTTGTTTTTAAAATTTTGAATCTCATGCATGGGAAAACGTGTGAGATGGGAGCTGTGGGAGTAACAGAGGTCGAAGTACTCGTCCAAGATTGAGACTAAGCAAAAAGTGGTGCTGTTAGAGCTTTTAGAGAAGAAGAGAATTTCAATTTCTCACATTAAAAATTCAAATTTCAAATTTTTTGTTATTTAAAATTTTGTTTTAAAATTCCAAAAATTTAAAATCCTCATATAAAAATATCCAAATAATGAATCTTAAATTAAAGAATTTCAAATTACATGATAAATTACTTTTCTCAATTAAAATTTTCTATTAAAACACACTCCAAAGGGATTAGAAAAAAAGAAAGAAAACTAAGAACAGAAAAAGAGGAGCTGTTAAAATCGCAGCCTTCGAATTAGATAAGACCTGATTTATTTAACCACGAAGTGCGTGTTGTTAATATTATGTCTAGTTGATGGTACTTTTGCTATTGAGAAAGTGTTCGGCATATATAGTGTCATTGCTGGATCCGGGAAGAAAGTGTGTCCATATCAAATGGCCCAATTTGCAATATTATTCAATAGTTTATGTTTCCAGCAAGTCCATAAATGATGAAATTAATTTTCTCATTTCAGCAAAAGTGTTTCCACGAGACCTTGGAGTGGATCTTATTATGAACCCTAAAAAGGTATTGCATGCAGGTTCATCTCTCCAAAATTGGTGAAAATCGAATAAGCTGCTAGCTGCCTAAGGTTTAAGTTGAAAAGAAATGAAAACTTGAATTGAGTTTATGAAATAATATATCTAAATAAAAAATGTATATTATAGCACGCAATATACTACTTCGCAACTTTCATAATGCATAGGCATATCTGCATATACTAAGTATCAAAATACATTCAATAAGAAATTTTCATCACTTTTTTTACAAGATATTAACAATTTCATCACATTTTGTTTTATTTCTTTCTAAAAGTGCTAAAACAAGTAGGTAACCTAAATACTACCGGACATATATGGTGCCAATGTGCCAATGATATGTTGGAGCTGCTAAGAGCCTAAGAGAGACTTTCTTAAAGTATTATTACACAGGTTTAAAATGCAAGCAATTCTACGATCACTTGTAACTTAATTTATACTCAATTAGTCTTTAGGTGTTAATTAGGGGATCTTTATAAGTAGGATGTTCCACCAAGTTAAACTTAAGTAGTAGCTTTAGGGAGATTCAAACTCATACTCAGAGTAAAAATGAGAGTTTGTGTACCGAATTTTTAACTACTTGTGTCATTTCACGTTTACCTGTTTTACTTCTCATGTTAAAAATAGCTAGAGTGATCAAAAGTGCCCCAGATCAGGCCAGGACCCCTAGCAAACAACTACTAAAAAACATTGAGCAAAAACAAAGGTGAACATGAGGCATGCGCAAGTATAGCTAATTAAACAATATACAGGACCAGAAACTGAAACAACATTAATTAATTGCTTGTCTTGAACCATGGAGATATTCATATTCTATGAATGAGTAGGAGCATAGTGAGTGGCGAAGTATTGGTCTGTCTATGAGCCTTCAACGATCTTTTATACAAAAATAATATCATATATTATAGCAAGAATCAAGACTTTTCATCTCAGTAATTATCATCAAAACAATGGATATAAAAAGAAGCAAACTTCTCTAGTTCGTACAAAAGAATCCATGACTTCGAGTCTTGAGTAGCATTAATTATTTTCATCACCTTTGTTTTCTCTAATGATCGATGTGGCTCTGCCATAAAATTTTATTTGGACACGCGACCACGTTAGCTAGATTATTCACGTTCTAAAAGCCTTTTGAACCGATTTGTACCACTTTAGGCTTAACCTTTACGAAGAAGCCCCATTCAAAATCATTTGACGACACTCTTTTACTTTCAGGTTTTATATTTAATTGTTTTATTATTTATTCAAATTATCCATGAGCATCTACAATATATAATTACTTAAATAAATTATTTATCCTAATTTTATGAATCTTACCGTTCTACATAAATTTAAATATTTTACACAAAAATTCATTTTAATACTAAAATTGTTAAAATAAGTATTTAAATTAATTTTGAAGATAATGTAAATACTTGAAAAACATAGTCAACTTAGCAACAATTATTTATATAAATAACGGTATTTATATAAGTAATTTCAAATTATTTGTTATGGTGCGAGAAAAAAAATTAAGTAACGTTGCTTAGATTTAAGTTACTCATATAAACATCTTATTGAAGGTGCTATGAGAAGATATTCTTTTCGTATTTAATTAAAATATATTGATTACATTTTACACTATACTATTGAATCATTGAATATATAAAAAAATTATTAACTTTCATAGTATGGTTTATTTAAAGGTCATTTCTAAGATTTTTGTTTCTAATTAATTCATAATGAAAGAAATTTTATACTATCTTTATATTAAACATTCTAAAATTAAGCCGTGTATACAAACACAAAACCACTTGTCTCTGTTGGAAGAGACTGTTTGTGGTTACCTCTTTGACGGCTGGGGGATCTATGAATAGTGAATATCACAACTCTGAGCAGGTGGGCTATAACAACAGTTACTAGCTAGCATCAGGATACTCTTGTTTAGAATTTTTTGAACAGGTCTAAGATATTGTTATCTTATAAGTACTTAGATTATTCTATTTTCTTTAAGGAATCTGTCTAGTCTCTTTGACTTTTAGATGGGATTATCTATGTTTAGAGTTTTTAAGTTTTATTCTTTTGTACTAATAATATTAAATATTCTGTAATTTGGAGCCTAGTCATGCATACTTAATTAAAAAGCTCTTTATAATTTCCTCTAAGATTTTTTTTTCATAAACTTTGTGGCGTATGTATGTTGCTAGTTGAATTGAGTTTAGATCATTCTTTACATAAATTACTTAATTTTAATTACATATGTAATATGTTAAATAATTTAAATACTTATTACAAAAAATTAGTTGAAGATTGAGACTACCAACGGAATAATAATAGTGCTGATCAAGAACAGCAAATTAAGTAGCGTCCATAAGATATATATCAATTTGAAACTGCAAATGGGCATAGCTCCATTGGTGCATTTGATGTACTGATCTGAACCAACTTTGCCTGCTCATATGGTCCTGCTCGAGGACTCAGGAGCAGTGTCCGTACGCATATTCTAAAATATAGCTAGATAATTTTGGTGTATAATGAAGAGGAAAAGGATAAAATTAAAGAAATTAATTAATTGTTTTTATATGATGATGTTATTAATGAAAAAAGATCGAGTGACTACAAGTCTACAACTCTTTTGTTTGGATTCGTAAAAATGAAATAAATATATTCACTTACACATTTTTACTGATTGACTATTGGTTCTTGTTATTATATGTTGGGATCTATTGTGCAACCATATAAGTTGAATATTGTTGAAGTTGCTGTTCTATATGACTTGGAATTTTCAAAGAAGAGCAGGTCAATCAACATGGATTAATGAACACATAATATGCGTGTTTGGATTCCCGTTTCAATGAGAAAAACCACATATCAATTCTTCTTAAAAATATGAGAAGCGCATATAATTCGGGATGAGGAGTTTCCATGGAATGATTACACTCACACATCACATGCAATGCACGCAAGCAGATAAATGAGAAGTTGAGATATAGAACTATATAAGGAACATTTGCAGAATCAGAACAATGGATTTTTCATAGAATTGAACCTCATGCAATAATTAATACACTTTCACATGCATATACAAAACGATAAAAATCGAGAGTTCTATACATATTGGAAGAGGAATTATATATCTTGGATATATACCCCTCCAACCTTGCTATTAATTAACACAAAATAAAAATATTGGTTAGAAATAACTTAAAACATGCACTCATAGTGATATAAACCTTTTATGTATACTTTTTTTACAATAATGTATCCAACAAAAATGCATGAAAACAATATCAAGGGCACAGAAGAAACCATGACATGTGTATCCTCATCTTTACCTTTGTGAATCTCGTTTCTTGCCCCTTTTTTGTGAACTTTTTTGCAGTATATAATTTTCTAGGGTTATTCACTAGTCTCAGTTATTGGTCATTGTTCAATAATAGAGAAGGATATCTGCCCCCAACGAACCAAATGTTTATTCACTATTGGTTCCTGCAGTTATATATCTGCCAGAGGTAGCAGCTATCAGGTAGAAGAACAAATCAATCCAAACATATGCCCTTAATATAAAAGTACAGCAATACCCTTCAATAGAATAGTACAACTCTATTAATTCAAAAAAGAAAAAAAACATTATACACTAACTTTGTAAAAAAATTCACATCATCATCTAATTATAACACATCATGCAAATAAGATTATTGATTTTTTTATGATAATTACTTTAAAAATTATATCAACAATAATTTTTTTATTAAATAATGGTATAAAATAAATTATTTTAACCATTAATGTATGATTATTAAACTCAATTAAAATATATATATATACACATAATAGCAGATACTCTGGCTCATGTCATGTTAATTTGTATATATTTCACTATTTGTATTATTATATTAGTGGCTAGTAATCATAAAACTTTATTATCAATATCATAAACATCTTTTTTTCCATTTTTCTGACACATATCCTTTCCATTAACGAAATGAAATTAATGATATATACTATAATGGGAGTTCCTTATAATTGATTGTCAAAATTTACATAAATAAATTATCACTTGAAAAAAAATGGTGCATAAAAAGAAATTTTTCATCTAAATTAAAGATGAAGCTGTTAAATAAAGACACTATTAATTTCTTTTCTTTGGACTTAAAGCATGAATATGCATATAAACTCAAAAACCACTTCATATAGATTATGATGCTTATATTAAAGAGAGCCACCTCGATATGTGTGCACCAGTTAGCAAAACCTTCATATTTCCTGGTAGAATAAATGCTAATTTAAATTCCCCTTAAAAAAATTCTCCATACAATAAGTAGCAGGAGCAATTACCTACCTCAATACAAAACTCTTATGCAAGTAGGTAAGCATGATTGCTGAATGGCAAGTGATGCAGCCAAACTCTTGGATAAGACATGTAAAGGCCCTGAGACAAAGTAGCAGAGATCTTTTGGCAATTGAGTTATCAATACTTTGGACTCTTCTACATAATAAATTATTAAATAATGTTAACACGTATCTTTAAAATATAGTAAGAGTATGACCAACAAATCTTCAAGAAATAATTTTATTGTTATTGTGATAGAACTCGCTTTTTATAAAAACTTGTGACCACTAACAGTTTTATCATGATTTTTGTAATTTTTAATGAAATTTTATCATCATTAATTCAATAACCAAGACCTTTAGAGCACTATGCATAATTTAACTTAGATATTATATACTTTCCTTCATATTCGTTTTTGGTTGCATGCAGGTAATGGAAACAAGCAATTGATTAAGATATATGACGATATCGATCAATGTAAAATAAATAATTTCTCCCTTGTTTTATTATTTTTTAAGAGGTGCTAAACGACAATTTTAAGTAAACTAAATAAATAAAAATATAGGAATTAGAACTAGAACAACAAGGGAGCATACCTCAAATTAATACAAATTAAAATTCAAAAACGGAAATTTACTGCATACCAACTTTGTTTGAATTATGTTTAACTTGGTGAGTTCCGCATAAATAATTGCCAATTCGGAGAATACCACTTTCAATTGAAACTACTCCTTTTCTTTAATGTGTCATTTTTCGCATAAATTTCATTCAGTTAATTTAGTAGACGAACACCGTTTTTAATTGAAATCATACTCTTCATTGATGTAGTATGTGACCATTATATTTTGTTTTTCTCAGTTAAATTGCTGTGAGTTTAAGGGAAAAAACCGAAGTCCCTTAAAATAAGTTTGATACACAGATTGTGGATACGTATCACCTCACTTCAAGTATATATAAGCATAATCGAAACAGTGCAAATACAGGGAAAAGAACTAAACCTTTATTTTAAAAGATAAGACATAAATTAAAAATATAGAAGTAATATGTTTATCCTTTTTAATTTTTAAAAATATAGAAAAGTACTAGACAGTTTATATTAAAATTATTTTTAATTTTTAGTAAGACTTTCATTAGTATCCTTTTTATAAAAATTATTTTTAATTTTTAGTATGACAGTTTATATATATACATTGAGTATATATATAGAATCGAAACATATTTAATTTAATTTAGAGTATTAATTAATCTAATATTCTCTTACAATATATTAATTTAGCATCTTGATTAAAAATATAAAGAATATACATGTAATCCTTTCTTTATTTGGTGAGTTGGAGAATCAACAAGAAGATGGTACAAAGTCTATAAGAAGAAATAAAGTTATTCAATTATTTATGGTCACAGCCATGCATGCATCAATCAAATCAAGCACTGTGCACACACTGCTGTGCGTGTAGTTTGTTGTGACTCTAAATGGTACAGATAATTGAATGATTGATACACCGACGTGATGGATCCTTTGAAGAACACAAAGACACACACGCGCACACACACCTAGTAGTAATTGTAGTGTGTACAATCAGGATGACAACAATGAAGTTTCCATAGATCTTGGTGGAATGATTACACTTCACATGCATATGCAGTTATGCACCATATATATATGATATCAATTGAAATGTGCAGATTCATTTTTAATGTTGAGAAAAAAACCCTTCAGCTAATAAGGATGATGGAGTGGTCATGGAGCTAGGACAATGTCTTGTGTATATATATTCCTCTCAATTCCCCCAACATTGGAGCCCTCTACTCGTACCAATCCACATGCATACATCAAGAAGGGAAGGGGGGCCCTGGGAGGGGAAGAGAAAATAGATGAACAATAAAGTTACTTTTACATGCCACACAAATATATGAAATAATTATACACACACATTTGCATGCTTGACTCAAATATATATCACAATTACATCGAAAGAGTAGAACCATGTAATTAAAAAAGGCAAAAGAAATTGCATCGTCCAAGCTAGTGCATTTCTACTTCTTGTATTATAGCTTTATCTCTATCAATTTTGAAAGGGTTTATCAAATTTTTAGTTTAACTAATTATTATAGCTTTTTATATTATTCAAAATTACATTCATCCCCACGATGGTAAGGAATACCACATGTTTTTCAACGAGGATGTATATCAGCTAAACAAAGGGAGGACCAAGAATTTAAACCTCGAAGTCGAGAGAATATGGAACGGAATGAAGTGAGAATGATATATACGCGTATTTTCATGTTGGAAAGGAAAAGAAGATTAATCAATATAGTTTAATATGTTTTAATTTAGTCTCTCAAAATAGAATAATGTTTACTTCTTATCTTTAAAGTAAAAACATAATTTTTTCGTCACTTAAAAATATATTTTTGTGTGTGTGTGTGTGTTGAACTAACTGTGTTAGGTTAAATACTGATGTGATTAATGGATTAACACATGAATCACTGTAATGTGTTATTTTCTGTTGTCCATATATAGTTGTCATGTTATATGTTTAAGAGAAATTAAAATCAGATTTTTTTTTTTACAGTTACTAAAATCAAACTTTTTCACGTCTGAAGAGATTAAGATTAGATAAACAAAAATCAAACTTTCTCATAGATAAATCAAGACCATATTTTACCATATTAAATGTTGCAAATTATGCCAATTTAGCTATTAGGTTGCAGAAGGATTTACCTTTAAATTAAAAGTCATGCACGGGAGGGTTTTCTCCTAACTTTTGTTGACCCATGATATATTATAGTGAAATTTTTGTATATGATCATAGAAGTGACAAAAAAAATTATCCAAATTTTCCTCTACTTCACCATACAATACACAGATTATTGCTTGAATGGTGCCATATTGTGTAACTGTGTAAGTAGTCCTCACTAGACAATTTTTCCCAAATGGCTAATAAAAAAATAAGCAAATTAATGACGAAGAGTAGATGTGTATAACACTAAATTAAAGTATGTTAATTTACAAGAGGCCTCCTAGGCATGTACTAATAATTTCTTCACATTTATAACTAGGTGGCCTGATTGGCTACTAGATCTAGGAATTTTTCGTCGTAAACCTCTACTTCATACCTTAGTTGATGCATTCTCTTTCTTAGTTAACTCATTCTCTTAGCCAAAACTTCAAACTAATACAACTCTCTTTCCTCCTTGCCAAACATTTCTTAACTTATCTTTTAGATATTCGAAATCCAAAAGGCAAGTTTTAATCGTCTTATTTTCTTGTCTTTGAGAAAAATAAGGAAGGCATATTGCAATACGTTGTTCCCTATAAATACATAAAACTTCAATTTAATTTAGTCTATCTAAATATATAAAAGTTCAATTTTAGTATGTTATAATAAACATGTAAAAGTTTAGTTTTAAAAATGAGGTGACACGCGATGATGAGTCAATCTATTAGCCATGTCATTATTTAATACTAAAAGATTAAAACGTAAATTTTTTTTTTCTCAAAATGGAAGAAAAAAAAGTTATTTTTCTAACTTAGGAAAGAAAAACAAATATTATCTTATTTTGATAAATTAAAAACATATTTAACCTGATAATTATTTTATCTTATTTCCCAAAAATGAAAATTGAAAAAGGAGTAAAATTACTAAGCAAATGCTTGATCTGGTCAGTTGCCATTCAACAAGAAATTAAGAGCAACGAAAACTATTGTGACAGGATTTTTTCCCTACATATAGATGTTGAGTACTTTGTGCAAGATGTGATGTACATAGTAATACTTCTTTAATTCAATGTAATAGAGGAACAAAGACGGTGGATTAAAACTCAGATCAATATATAGGAGGCTTGTGTAACTTCAAACCTTTATTGTATTTTATTAAATTTAGGTTGTGAAATTGATTGTTGGTTAAATTCAAATTAAAATTGGTATACAAGGATTCGTTTGATTAAGTTTTTTTTATATAAAAAATGATTTTAGAAATGTGTAATTAAGTTGTTTAAAAACACTTTTTTATTTTAGAGATTTTATAAAAAAATTTATTATAATTATAAAAAATAGTTTTTATTTTAAAAAAATCACTATATATATGAGTATATATTTTTAAGAAGTTACTGAAAAATAGCTTTTCAAAATAATAAAAACGTTTTTTTTCAAAAGTTTACAAATTACATTAATTTTATAAAGTATATTTTCAAAATAAAAGTATATATATACATACATATATATATATATATATATATGAAATATTGAAACTAATGGACTCTAAATTCACTGACTTGTGTACTGAACAGTTAGCCTAATTGTTTCTTAGTTGCATCCTTTTCTAGATTTTTCAAATTAATTCAAAATAAAAATAATTTATCATAAGTTTAAATAAATAAATTTAATTGTTTTAGAAGTATTTTTTAATAATACAAGTAATGTTCTTTAAAAAAAAGTAATATTTTCCATGAAAAATAGAAACAAATAGATTCGAAATTTATTGGCTTGTATTGAGCACTTAGCGTAGTTATTAATTCCCTTTTTCTACTGTTATTTGGTTTTGTTTGTATCTATTCCCCAGTCATCTGCTTGTAGTTACTGGTTTTGATGGCTTTGGTATTAACAGGTTTTTAAATAATAATATCTTTACAATAAATATCCAATTATTCTAGGACAAATTTGCATTGCAATATAGTGTTCGCATATAATTTGTTTCGACCACAAGATATATACTTTTATTGAGAATCAAACACTTGCAGGCACTCCAAGTAACACTAATCCTGCAATTTTCCTAGTGAACACCATGCCAAAAATAATCTATAGCATGGGCCCAGGATTCGAAAAGGATTGGTTATTATTTACAAGGGCCTAGCCTAATCGCAAATGGTTTCCAAAGATGTAACACCCTTGATTGGACCATTAACATCTCACCTCCAAATCCAGATACAGATCCCTAATAATCCAAAGGAAGTTGATATACTTGCAAATCAATGAAGCCTCAGGTGCATGAAAAATTAACAGTGAGGCACAATGGAAAAATTATGGAGCAATTTTCAACATAATGCTGTTAGTACAATTTTGTCCCCATATAGATCAACCTTACTGATAGTTGTGAATGTTTGAAACAATTTAATTTTAATTACAAACTGGGAGTATGTTTTTGCTGACAAAAAGAAACAAATTAGGAGTATGTTAGTCATTTTAACTAATTTATTACTTAATTGATGCTTGTAAATTAGTTTGACTAAAATAGAAGTGATTAATAAATAAACTTATTTCATTAATTTATTATGGATTTTAAACATTATATGGGTAGTTATTTATTATTATTAATATTATTATTCCACTTAGATAAAGTTTTAAATAAGAAAAAGGATGGAAATCTCATCTTATATACGGATGAAAATAAATTAAAGCAAGAATGATGGCCATGTATAAATTCCATTTTACCGAAAAGAACAAGAAATAAGACAGAAAAAAGAAAAGAAAAGAAAAGAAAAGAGTCATAGTTGAATTCAGAGAAGCTAGGCAGGTACAGAGTAATCCCATTAAAAAGAGTTTCCCAATACAATCTTTTGCTTCTTTTTGTAGTAAAAATGAAATGAAGCAGTCAATATATCTTTGGCGCTCAACACACTGAAACCGTGGAAAGCTCATCGTACATGGCCCATGACAATGATCATTCGGGGCAGCCATTCCAAAGCTATCTCCTCCCATCATAACCTTCTTAAATATCCATTTTTTTAATTAATTAATTAATTACTCAATGTAGATTCACCAAGAAAAAATAATCATAAGAAAGGATCAATTTTATTTTATGGGGGTTTAATTAGATAGGATTCCATATGTGCACTCCTCCAACTTTGTTTGATAGCGGATTTTGAACAAATTAAACAATGGCATTATTAAATTAGCACTATTTAAAATAATGAAACTTGAAAGGGTCGGATAGTTTATCATGTTCGTTCCTAAAGCTTAGGTGCAATGGATGAAAAGTAGAGACATGATAAACATAGTTCTTAGGATTTGGTTGTGGAAATAATTCTATCCGAAAATGATTTAGTGGCATAATTATCATACTTTTTCCAAAAGTCAGACCAACAAGATCAAACCTTAATTAAGTCGTTGATTTGTCTGTTAGCTGATTTGGTAGCATAATCAAATGCTATTATCAATTGAGGTGATGCACAGTATATTCTTATGAGTAAATTACTGCTCTTTTCCTTCTTTTTTTGTTCGTACACATTTAATGTTAAAGATATCACATCACCCTTTTATTAAAATAATCGAATTAAATTGAGTAAATGTATTTAAAGATAATAAACTTATTGAAAGTTGTTGTCTAAATGATTCAACACTTGAATCTTTGAAATAAGTATGGAGTTCAATTTCTAACTTATACATATCTTTTATCTCAAAATGAATTGATTTGGTAAGAGAAAGATTAATAGAGTATAAAATAGAAGTTCATATACTTTTTTAATAAAAAAAGATATTAAATCATAATTTCCAATACTTACTTGAACATTTAAAAAAATTGAATTTAAGAACCAATTTCCTTATCACTGGAACGAATTTTTTTTATCATATTATAGGTGTAAGGTAGTAGAAGGGTGATTCTTCAAGAACCTTCTCTAGCACGATGTTCTCTCTAGGAAGAATCTAGACCATTGTATTCTCTCTTCTTTAATTTTTGTACAATAATTAATCAATGGCTATGATTTGGCAGGATATTGGCTAAAGGATCCATTTTGAATTCTTCATGGGAGAATTTGGATGACTCTCTTTAATTGCAAAAGAGGGAAAATCGGCCACATTAAAATTACCTTCTGGGGGGTGGGGGGTTGGTGACTGCCCCTCTACCGATGCCTTCACGCTCCTTCTCTCTCCAGGCGGAGATGGAACCACTTTAGAAGCATCAACGCAAGAAAAAAATAAACCAAAAACGTGAAGTAGAGGGATCCCATCCTGACGAATGAGCTGCTCCCTCGTGAAATTTTTGTTCTCAACCACATTTTTCTATTTCATATATACTAGTAAGTTAGTTTTTAGGATTTAGATAAACTCAAATCCAAATTCTAAAAAGCTATCGAATCCTATCATACTAACTATTGTTGGGTGTATCGGATTGTCCATTATCAATTCATTACTGGATCACCTGCAAATATTAAGTTCCATAGACTAAAATGTCGAATTATATATCAAGAGTGTGTCAGAGATCTCATAATCACTAATAAGCCTAATCCCATAATTCTAGAAATACAAAAAGAGGCATAAAAAGGTCCAAAAAAAAAAAAGCGTTGTGATTTTACTTTGTGGAGGATCAAGGTGGTGAGTACTAAGGAAACATATTTTAACATCTAAAACTTTGATAAACAAAACATGTAAACATAAATTGGTTTGTTGAAAGGTGAGGAGTGAGATATTAAATGAAATGTTAAAGAAATATAGTTGAAAGCTAAAGCGTGAAATTAGACAAATTATAGCTAGGGGAAGCACATGGAATATATAACACTTTCACCCAGGAAATTGTCCTTTTCCAAAAGATATAGCAAACAATTGTCCTTTAGTAGTTAGGACCACAGAACAGTAACGGAAACAGGAATGAAGAAGGAACCAATAAGCGAACAGTTTCCGTTTTGGCTGTGTTCGGTTGGGGGGAAGGGGGAGAGAATGAATGACTTAGAAAAAAAAAAAAAGTGGAAAAAGAAAAAGACACAAAACTGGAGCAGTGTAGTGTGTACTAACAAAGGGCACCCACCCCATTGCTCGAGAAAACTTTGAAGTGTTGCTTTCATGCAGTGGAAAAAAGACATGGGAAACAGAGGAAGCAAAAAGGCACACACCCCCCTCACACATCACTCTTCACACACCCTCTCTGACTGATTCCATTTCTCTCTTAACCACGTATGCATGCAAGGGTCATTCATTCACTTCCCTTACTTCCAAAAGTGGTAGCATCTCGATCTCACTGACCTCATCATCTTCATCCACCACCATATATAGTACCACTCTCATATCTCATATATGTCTATATATATATCATCATCTCATATTATTATTTATATTTATAGTATCATTAAGTATTATCAATTTATCAGCTATAGGCATAGATCAAAGGTTCACTTCTCCTGCTCAAAAATAGATATGGAATCTGAGAGGCCTACCAGCACAATTAATGAGACCTACAAACAACAACAAGAACTAGAAGAAGATGATGATGATGATGATCATAATGAAGAAGAAGAAGAAGAAAACAATGAGATCCTCAAGAGAAGAATCTCCAACCACCCTCTCTATGGACTGCTGGTTGAAGCTCACTTGGACTGTTTGAAGGTTTTTAATTTGTCTCTTCTTTTTCCCTTTCATTTCCTTCCTTCCTTCTTCTATTTACTGTTTCCTGCCCCAGTTTTTACATTATTAATTTATGTACAAATGTATTGAGTTCAACCTAAACTCTATGTTTTCTTAGTTTCTCATCAAATTAATTATATAAAACTAAGCTGCGATTCAAATTAGTAAGTTTTTCTCAATGTGAATTGGTGTTAGAGAGGGAATTGTTTTTTCTTGCCCTTACAAAAGAGGCTTTCATCTTATGCAACTTGTTGAATCTTGAATCGTGATAAAAAAAAAAAAAAAAAAGGATTATCCAGCAGATTGAATTCTTTATGCCAATATAATATAGTGAAGGGAGCAGATTCATATGCAGGAAGAAGCTCAACTCCACTTTGGCCCATCTGGTTAATTTTATAGTTAAATATTGTATATTAAAACTTGTGATTATGTGAATGAGTTTAAACAATAGAAGTCATAAAAGATAAGTTTACTCCTCAAATTCAAACCCTATAGATTTAACCATTTATTGATGATAAACTAAGTAGGTTATATGTAAGTTAATTGTTGGTAATAAATTAACCCTATAGGCATGTGTCTGTGAAGTTAGTTCACATCAGAAACCAAAAGCTTGTCCACATTATTTGAACATGAATAATAATCCTCCTTTGAAAATGAAGTTTTGCTTATCTAGCTTTTTGGTATCAACCACTTATAGTTTGATAAACCGTGCATTGATTAACTTTGTTGGTGCACCTTGTGTACAAAAGATATCATGATATATATATATACATCAACCAAAGCTCATTTATTCTTTTAATTTAAGCATATGAAGCTTTGAAGATGCATGGTGTTAGTACTTGTTCTTTTCAGGTTGGTGACATTTCCAACTTGGAGAGAGAGCTGAAGATAGATCAGATGCAAGCAACGGAGAAGCAAAACTTGGGCATGTTCAGCCAATCTGAGCTTGATCTATTCATGGTAATAATAATACTAATACACTCTCTCTCACTCACTTGGGTGATGTGGTGGTTAACACAAACATCAATGAATGAATGAATGTTTTTTTATTTATGGGATATAATGGGTCAAGTACTGAACCAAAGTCAGTCAAATAAACTAACAACACACCATATTTTTTTCTTTATTTTGATGGACACTTCATGGTTGCCTAAAGCATGTGCATCCTGCTTGAAAGAGACTATACTCAGAAATGCGCATAGTTTTTTGTTCCAATTCTATGACTGTGACACTTTTCCCTATCTGTCTCTGTCTTTGTGCGAGTGTTCAGATTGTGTCTTTTCTCATTTACTTTAGGCCGCAAAGGTTATTAGAAGAAGGCTATTACTCAGCATATAAATGCCATAACCAGAAATCAATATATATTACTCCTTGAAATTTTTCTAATCAAAACATGTCATATAGATTTACTTCTTGAAATTTTCCCACATATATATTTTTTTGTAGGGTTTTTGTCTAAAATTTTAAGAGGACAAAGTTGAATAATATAGCAATATCTCAGAAAATTTATTGATAGTTTTGGCGTTAATGTAATCCAACACATCATAAAATAATACTCAGAAAAGTGCTGTCATCATCTCTGGGACATTAGTTTCTCATACTGTTTGACACAAGTATATCACTTTGGTATAGAACTTTGAATGGACTGCACCATCCACCATCAATTTGAATTATTATTGCTCAGGTTTAGGAGACTCATTAGACCCACCACCTGCAGCTTCATACTTCTGGAAACTTTTATCGTTGTTGAAAGAATATATAGGCCCAGTATACTTAAGGGAAGCATGTATTGTTAATTGCCAATGTGTTAAATTAATATAGAGACTAATATGTAGCTTTTTTCTATGTTAAGAACTAAAATGGAAAATGTTGTCTTCTGTAGGGACTAAACTTGACATTGTTATTATAACATTGGCAAACGACAGGAATAATTTGTAGACATTTTGTATATAGAGAGAAACCAAAATATAGGATTTTTATGGAAGAACGTAAACAAATAAACAGTACTTAAGTGTAAGGATAAAATCTTTAGTTTAGTACCTACAAATGTGATTGCTGTAAAAAGTATAGTGCTTGGTTCTCTTGGAAAACAAAAGTGGACACTTAACTGTGGAAGTCTTCAATTTCTAAAAAAGCTTCACAAAAGAAAGATCCATGCATCTGGAATTTTGGTCGCTTTTCTAATTGCGTTAATTTATTTCTTTTATAGTTATTTTAAACTTTGAAGAAAAACATCTAGTAAATCATTTCTTAGTGGTTGATCCATATTCCATTGGCTGTTTGTAATTATCAGATATCCACGTGTTGAGTAAGGTGCCAAATTATTTTGGTTATGTTGTTCTAAAGGTCAAGAAGTGGGGAAATCCTGATCGAACTAGCATATAATAAACCTTAGACATAAAGCTGGTAGAAGTAGATGTTTAAACATTTATATATATATATATATATATATATATATATATGTATATATATATATATATATATGATCTACTTACTCGTAACTCTTGAAAAATTAACATATATTAATTTTTATAATAATTATCTTAAAAAATATATTTAAAAAGATTTTCAATTAATTTACTGTATAAAAATTTACAATAACAATATATGAAATCTTTATATATTCAGGATTGGTGACCATATTCATTATTTAAGTTGTTACGAATATAAGAAAATCTTCTACATAATATATGTTTACAAGAAACTTTAGCATGGATACGTTGATAATATATATATATATATATATACACACACATGTGTGTGTGTGTCCGTCTTTAATTTTACAAAGTAATGATATGTGTACATTTCATCACTTCAAGCACTTCATTAACATGTATCACTTATTTTTAGCTTTTTCTATCAATCAAGTTACTTAATTATCTTATCTATATTTTTTCCTTTTCTCTCTTTATCTGTCTAGGATTCGACTAGAGTGGAATTGTCCCCCAATAATAACCTTTATTCAATTTTACACTTAAGTTTCATGAGATCTTTATAAACTTTCATTTTTTTTCCATCTTAGCTTTCCTTTAGAGATACCAAATTGCATTTCTATTTCGTAAATAAAAAAAGCTATACCAAATAAGAATGATAAAAATTAATTAGTTTACACTATAATGATAAAAAAATTATGACTTTTCAATTTTAAAATTCGAATTAATTTAAACTGGACAAACTTGAAAAATGATCTTAATTAATTATATCATGTGTAGCCGTGTCGTAGGTATACAATTATCATTTTCTGCTTCTTTCATTTTCACTAGCTAGGTATACCTCCCCAAAACAACACCATATTAATCTTCGTGGCAATAATATCGTAATATTACTTAAACTCTAGACATTATATACGAGTAATACAACTTACACAATATATTTTTATCAGCAAAAAAAAAGTATAGTAGCAAAAGTGCTCAAACGATACAATTCCTTACATTAATTGTTAGTAGTTAAATTAACTTGTCCAGTCACAGTCAGTGTGGAGTATTTTGTTTAATAACATAAGATTATGTTTGTTTTTTTGTTTGTACGTGTTATATATATAATTAAACCACATATTCAGAGAGATTTTATTAATAGTTATAATTTGGTAATGCTTTTGTTGAACCAATTACCATATGCAGGAAGCATATTGTTTGGCACTTGGCAAGCTTAAAGAAGCAATGGTGGAACCACAACAGAAGTCAATGGCTTTCATAAACAACATGCATTCACAACTTAGGGAGCTTACTAAGGCAACCTTGCCTGCACCTAATGCTGAACCAGCTGCAGCTACTACATCTTCTACTAGTGAGTGCAAATTCAGAAGAAAGCCAACTATTTAGCTTTAATTTTCAGTATGCATGGCATGCAGTGTAATATTTCGCAGCTAGGTTATTAATTAATTAAGGCTTCAATTATTCTCAAATTGCCAAATCCCATGCTTAAAGTGTACCTCATTATTATATATAAATTAACGGGCATGACTATTATGTATAAATATATTGTGGTTAATTAAAATCTAGTATTGACATTAGTTTTTCGTTTTTACCATAAAAAATTGTATGAATCTGGTGTATAGATTTATTATAAATACTGACACACAAAAAAATCAACAACTAAGATCAGAACCCATTAATATACAGATATATATGTATATATTTACGGATCAAATATACAGATATATAATTATTGAGTATCTCTTAAAAAAATATGATTAATTAATATATAAGTACTTTTTGTTATTAGAAATTACGATGAATATATATTGGTCATATTTTTTTATATTTTTCATTTCTTTTCCTTAATCTGACTAAATAATATGTATATATAAACAAAAAAAAATTATTACTATTAGTGGTTAATTGCGTATCATATTTTGAACTAATTAATTATGAGAAACATTGAAGCAATAACGATTTGATTTACCAAATGCTATATATTTGTTTCGTAACATACTTTTATTTCATCCAAAAATTATTCATGTTAACGATTTTTTATTTATTTTATTTTTCTAATTCTTTTATTTCTAGAATATATTTTAATTACTCGATTTAATTATCCAATCGAATCGTTGAATTGGATTGGGTTGGGCTGCTAAAAAAAGGAAAAACCCAATCCAATATAATTATATTAATTGAGTTGGATTATAGTAACTAAATTCAATTTGATTTGGGCTACTTACACCCGCTAATGTAAGATATATAAATTTTTATTATTATTAATTACATTCTCACTTTTTAATTCTGTACCTCCTTTTAACTTTTCTTTTCTAAAATTATCCTTTCTAGAAATGGAATAATTCTGGCATTTAGTTTTCTGAGTAGCAATGTATGATTCCTTTTACCTTCTCCTTGACCACGTCCCTCCTTTAATATATCAAGAAAACACCAACAATGCATGCCCTCTACTAATTCAAGTCTGACTCGGTGGTGATTTTTCTCTTGTCCAACACTATGGGACGCATCAAGGGTGTGTTGCTCATGCATCGGAACTGCAAGGAGATAATTGAGACATATTCTGATGATTCCAAGTGGGGTGAATGGTCCAAGATGCGAATGCAGTCTCCATCATCATCACACTATGCTAGGACCAAAGGAGACCCCATCAACAAGGTTGAATTGAACGAAATGTTTGGGCAAATAAGGGCCAAACAATGTTGCTGGAGGAAAGTGTTGAATGGTATGAGAGTGAGGTTTTGAGCTTTGGAATCACTTTGTTAAATAAAAAAATGTGAGATTAAGGAAGGGAAAAGGAATATAAGATGCACCCAATTGGATGAACCTGAAAGTAGGGCTGGGCAAAAAAATCCATATCTATAAAATAATCTATATCCAATCCAGTCTAATCCATTTTAAATTCATTTAAATTGATTAGTTTCATATCCAAATTCATTTTTATAGATTTTAAATCCAATCCAATTAATTTGATATTGAAATGGATATGAAATGGATATGGATTGGATATTTGGATTTGAATTTTTTTTATCAACTTTGGTTGAGACTATTTTTTTTGTCGACCTTCACTAATGATGATTTTAAGTTGTTATCGTTGAGTCTATTTTTCAGTTAATATTGGTAAGTTTTTTTAATCAACATTGATTGAGACTATTTTTTTGACCGACATCAGTTGATGCTATTTTTATACCGACGTCAGCTAAGTTTTTTTGTTGTCTGTTGAGATTATTTTTTATCGACATCAAGTAGGTTTTTCGCTCGATGTCGACTATAGTTTTTTTTGTCGACGTTAGACAAGACTATTTTTTGGCCGACATCGGTTGAAAAAATCATCGGCCGACATCATCCAAAAAAACCTAGTTGACGTCGGTCAAAATATTTTTCCAATTGACGTCGATCGAAAAAATCTTAGTTGATGTCAACAAAAAATATCCCTAGCTAACGTCAGCCAAAAAATCTAGCTAACGTTGATAAAAAAAAGTCTTGACGAGTGTTGGCAAAAAAATATCAATGATCGACATCGGCAAAAAAAAATCTTATCAATGTTAGTCACAAAAATCCTAACCAATGTCGACTAAAAATTAGTCATGATCAATGTTGATCAAAAAACCCCTAGTTAATGCCAGCCAAAAAGTGCATTGACAAAAGATCATGACCGACGTCAACCAAAAAGTAACCCTAGCTAAGATCGACCAAAAACATCATTGACCAATGTCGACTGAAAATGCACTGACTAATGTCAGCAAAAAATAGTCTTGGTTGATGCCAGACTAAAAATGTCTGGACTGATATCTGTCGAAATTGCTTTGGTTGAGGTAAGTCAAAAATACACTAACCAATATCAATAAAAAAATAGTTTTGACCATGGTCGGTTGAAAATAGCTCTTCAATGGACATGTACAAAATTTTCAATTTTTAGTATTTAATAACTAAAATTTGTAAAAAAAAAATCTTATAACATTTAAGTAGATATAAATTGGATATATCCAAATCCATATCCATTTAAATGAATTGGATCTTAAATCTAGTTTGTTTTTAAAAAAATATGGATATGGATTTAAAATCCAATCCATTTAATTAGATATGAATTGGATATGGATTAAATTCTTAAAAATTCAATCCATGCCCACCCCTACCTGAAAGGACCATAGGAGGGGGGGTATGTGTGTGTGACTACAATATGCAGGTCTGCAAAAGAGACAGGTTAAAGGATCTGAGGGTAGTTTTGTAATAATAATTTTAAAAGACAAGGCAATGGGTGCAAAAGAAAACAAAGGATTGTATTTAGCAATTGTCGAAATAATTTGATATAAACACTCATGTATGGTCAGCTCAAGGGTAAGGTTATTAAAACTCAACATTTATATCCACCAACAAAAAAATTATTAATTTTCATAAAGCAATATGAGACGTTGCCAAAAAAAAGTCCAACATCCAAATCTCTTATTTATTTTTTTGGAAAAGGAAAGCAAGGGAAACAAAGATGAAAGATCCCAACTAGGCTGGTATCCTTTCAAGCTAAGCACCCAAACAAACCCAAATATTATTAAATAAAAAAGATAAAAGCATTACCCTATAGAAAAAGGGACCAAAACTCCCCCAAAAGGAGGTTAGAAGCATCTAAATTTGTAGCTAGGTAAGGCTTTTCCTATTCCTATCAAATTCAATCTTGCAAAAAGATGGAACAGAATCCCACAAAAAAGAAGTTTGGAAAATTAAATAGAAAAATTTGCTAATCTATTGGTACAAACATTGTTTTCTTTGTAGATGTGAGATATCCTAAAAGGTTCAAGAGACATGTTCTAATAGAGTAAGTAACTATTAACATTTGAAAGATTGACTAATCTATCGCCAGAAACAATTAAATCATCTATTTCTAATAAAGTAAGGAACTATATTAACATTTGAAAAAAGCTTGGACCAACAAAGAGGAATCACATTCAAGCATAGTTGATGTCATCCTCGCTGATTGGAAAATTCAATGGCTAAAATTGCGACGAAGAGCTCAGCATAGTGGGTGGATTGAATCCCAATGAAGTGGGCATAGCTGCCAAGAGCGGCTACATGGGCAAAATTTTTTAAAAAAAATTGAAAATATGGAAGTAAAATTCGGGAGCAAAATTTACAAAATCATTAATGTTTCCACCTAAAGATGATAAGATATTTTCTCTTCTTATTGTTTTCTTCTTCCTTGTTGTACCATTTCTTTTGGAGTGGAATATCTGTAAAAGACACTTCAACACTTAAGTTAGATCTGAACGATGCAGAGACATTTCAACACTTAAGATAGAATAGTGAGTATAGTAAATGAGTAGATAGACTAAAAATGTGTGTCATCTTGATAATCTAATTTTTTATATATACATATTTATGAACTTCAAGGCTAATGGACCTTACCCCTTAATTAAGGGATGTAATATGAGATTTATTTCAGTATTAATATAATATTAAGATAAGATAAGTTAAAATCTTTGACCTCCATAGGGTGGTGGTTGAGAACTTACCAAGTCATGATCGAAAGAATACTGTATCATGATTGAGAGAATATTAGATTGTGGCCAAAGAGATCCCACGACATGACCAAAATAGGTCATGGTCGAGAGAATATTAGATTGTGACCAAAGAGATCTTACCAAATAATAGCATGTTATATAGTTAGTAAAACTATTAGCTTAAATATAATAACAAATGTAATATTACAAACAATTTCTATAAAAATTTCAATAAAAGATAGTAGGATAGCGGAATGCAACGTAGTCCTTATGTTAGAGGTCACACGGTTTCACACTCTTTATGTTAGAGGTCCTTATGTTAAAGGCAATCAGTAACAACAAAATCATTTTCACTCTTTTTTCTAAAATAAAAAGTTAGTCGTTATTTGAATTGATTGCTCAATTGGTAGACTGGTTCAATTCTCACCAGTTTGTGGCTGCTTGCCGGTCAAATTCGCTCTTCCAAACTATGAAAATAAGGGATTTATTTTTTAAAAAAATTGATAAAACCTTAAGCCAAGCCTAAAAATACAAGCTTGGTATTATACTGTTTGAGCATCAAAATTATAAATCGAAAGCTAATAATGTAAAAAAAATTATTAAAATTATATTTCTAAAGAATTTAGTTAAATTATGTTTTCTCCTTGCCAGTAAAAATTAAATGTGTAAACTATTTTTAAGTACTTCATTATATTAGAGTGCGTCAGCTAGAGATGAAAATAGGCTGGATAGTTTAACGGAAACTTATTTAAGATTCGAATTGATCTACTTAATAAAAAAGTTAAGTTCAAGCTTGTTTAGTCAAAAATGTATCATTGAACATTAGTCTATTAGATCCAACATGTTAATCCATTCAATATATTTTTAATAAAAATATTATTATTTATATGATACGTAATATATAATATTAGTTATTTTATTTAAATTACAAAATTATTTTAATAATTTGATTATTTGAATAACTTTAATTAATATTTGAAATAGATTGATTCCTATAAACATAAATGAATAGTATAAATAAAGATTATTTTCTTTTGGTAGAATTTAAAAAACTTTGATAACATCTCACATGTAATACTAGTAGACAAGTATTGTTTATATCTTATTTAAAATTGTCTCATTGTTTTTAATGAAAAATTTTGATTTTTGTTAAAAAATAATTTTTTACACCTTTTTAATATGAAGTTTTTGAATGAGCTAATGGATTAGACAAGCTTATACAAAGGTCAAATCTTGGCCTAAAAAATAGATTCATGATAAGTAATAGACTCAAATTTGGACTATAAAAATTATAAAAAGATCAAGTCAAACTAAAATAAGGTCCAGTCCAATCCAACCCATTTCCACATGTGTAGAACCGATCTAAGGAATAAAACGTTACCGTTTGTTGGCAAAAGAATGCTACATAAGTTAAGGTTAATTATAATCTTCCCAGAATTGTCAAGCAAAATACTTTAATTATTATTTTTTGAAATAAAATTCATCATACTGTTTTTAAAAAGATTGATATTCGTTATTGATAATAAAGGAATAATGTCCTTCACCTCCCCGATTTGCATGAAGATGTAATCATATAAGAAAGGCTACTTAAATGTGTATGGAAATGTAAAAGCAAGAACTAGTAACATTTAGATTTGAGAAACCATGTCCGTGGTCCATTTCCAAACACGCTATATATAATTTAACTGCACATTTTATTTTCAGTTTGAAACCATGCTTTCAGTTTCTTGCACAAAACCATCTCCTGTCCAGTCTTTGTCTGACTGCAACCCTTTTTTTATGGCTTTCCTCTTCTGAACTGCTTCCTTCTGCCTTCTTACCAAGTCAGTGTGAGTAGTAAAGTACTCAAGAGAAACCCTGTGATTTTATAATAAAAAAATAAAAATAAAAGGAGGGGCAAAAAGTCAAAACATGCATTTATTCTGTGTTTGTATAATATATTGGAAAATGGAAAACAACATATCGGTGAAAACCATACCCTCTGAAATCTTCTATGGATGTGAAATTGTGCTTTTTCATAAAGTCTTGAAGCTCAAGACATAGTTTCTTCACAAGACCATAGCCATGCATCATAACCCCAGTGCACACCTACAATTAAAAAGAAAATATAAGATTGGTTGGGTCACTTGGGTGGTTAAGGAGGAAAAGGTCATGGGCTCAATCTCTCCTGCTAACAAAAAACTAACAAACTAACAATAAACATTTGTTGATTAAAAAAAAAAAGACCTACAATTTTTTTTTAAAAATCATCTACTAGTGTGCGTTTGGATTAACTCGTATTTTCCATTAAACAAGTACAAACCTGAGGGGCCAAAGTATAGAATGCCCTATTGTGAGTATCAATTGGGCTTAAAAGGTTATTTGTTGATTATACCTGAACAGTGTTTGCCCCAAGAAGGATAAACTCAGCAGCATCACCACCTGTCTCAACGCCACCAATGGCAGAAAGTGTATAGTTCTCACTATCAAACTCCGACTTCATCATCTTTGCAATGCTCATCACCTTCCCAAGTGCTATGGGATGGACTGCCTTTGCAGAATAACCCCCAGGAGTTGAGTACCTAACAACAAAATTTAGACATGAGATGGTTGAAAAACCAAGGCAAAAAAACTGAATTTGTTGTGAGTGAGATTGCAAACCCCTCAACACAAGGCTCAGGACGTAGTGTATCGAGGTTGATTCCCATGACACTCATGATTGTATTTATGGCAGATACTCCCTCACATCCTGAACTTAGAGCAACCCTTGCTGGCTATAAGCAGAAGCATCAACAAAGTTATTAACATGGTAATAATGAAAGACAGACTGAGCAATACACATTTACTAACTTAACTGAAACTGGCATAAAAAAAGTTCACCAAGACATTTCACATGTAAAGGGCAAGAAAGATTGGCTTTAAAAAATAGTTTGCACACATGCATAAGTCAGGCTCAACAAACACATTTTTTTCCAGTTCTAAGTGACATGTACAAGTCCATTAAAAATGCATAAAACCATGTGCATGGTGCAATGGATCAACTATTCCACGAACAAAGACTACAAAATTTCAGTGAAAATCCATAAATTTGATAACTGAACAACTTTCCACTGCTTAAACATTAGAATATGGTTAGAGTATTATAAAAGGACAAGGTACAAAGCCAACCTGTGAAATATCAGTTATGTTGGGAGTCATCTTAGCCCAAACAGGAATTGTGGCTTTGGCGTTTATCCATCCACAAACCTCTTCCAGAAGAGCACAATCTTGCCCAACAGCAGCACCCATTTTGCGTTCTGGCATACCATGAGGACACGAGAAATTTATTTCTAATGCATCCTAAAGAATACCAGAGGTCAGCCATCAGAAAATTCAAGTCGGGAAAATGTTAAAAGTCACAAACTCAGCCAAGAAACACATCTTACAACTCCAGTTTGCTCGACTCTATCAATAAGCTCCTCCCAAGCAGCCTTATTGTACTCTTCCATGATTGAAGCAACGAGAATTCTGTCCGGAAACTCTTCTTTTAATTGCTTGAATTCTTTCAACATAATTTCAAGTGGCCTATCACTAATAAGTTCTATGTTCTCCCACCCAATAATTTCTCCTTTTGCAGATCCATTTGCACCTGCCCTTAGCCGGGCATATCGAGGAGTTACATTTATAACTTTTGCTGCATCAAGTGATACCTAGCGAGAGAATAAGATCAAATCCCACATAATCTTTCAAAATACAAACAATCAGAAGTATGGTATGCAAGAACATTCATAAACAAAATAGGGTCAAAAGGGAATATTATTTAAGTATATTCCTACTATACAGGGGTACAGTGTTGTTTTGTTACAGAAACAAAGCATTGCCTTCATTGAGAATCTGTTTATACATCGGCTTGATTTCAATTGAAAGCAAAAGTATCAACTACACCTAAATATGATCCAAGGATTCTTTCTGGAACCAGGTAGAATCTGCATTTTGCAAACAGGATAACGATTCTTTCTGGAACCAGGTAGAATCTGCATTTTGCAAACAGGATCAACTACAATTCAAGATTTAAGAGGCAAAATTGATGATATACCAGGAGCATCCAAGTGTCAACTACTCTAAACCATGAAGAATTGAAGATCTATGGCCTATAATAACTCGATAACAGGACAAGGACAACCAACAGAAACTCATAACTAAATAACTTAAAACGATGGCATAGTCCACAAGAACAGATCAAAAAGATTGGCCTCTTAGACCACAGACCTCCAAACTCTCCAGTTGTCAGCCTTAATTCCCAATTCACAACACAGTTTCAGGTATCTGTATTTACTATAACACAAACTCATTCCTACCAACAAACCAAACACTTTAAAGAGACAACTTAAGCTAATGCAGGAAAAGGTGAGGGAGTAAATGAAAGTAAAAAAAAAAAAAGCTTACAGTTTTTGCAATCACAGCACCCCAACCTTCATCAAATGCCCTCTTCATGACAGTGTAATTGGTCCCTGGTGGACCTGACCCAATAACAAAGGGGTTAGGCATGTGCAACCCATTAACAGTGACACTAAGATCAGGCTCTGCCTGAGTCTCTGAAGCAAACACCTTAAACCCAACTTTGCTGGGACCAACCTTAACCTTCCCAGCACAATTCAAGCCAAACCCAGATGCACAAGTCCCAGTTCCAATGTGGGTCATGCTCAAAGATGCCATATTTCTAAGGAAAAATCACAACTTTCTATAAAAAGCTTTAAGAGGAAAAAAGAAGAGAAGAAGCAAAGGTGAATCTAAAATTCTGAATGAATCAGAGTTAATGTAATATTCTATGAGCTGGAGACAACAAAAGAGAACGTGCAATTATTAATCTATGGTTTCGTCTGTAGCATTTGCTTGATTGTATCGGATAAGTTTGGGAACATAAACAATTGCTTCATAGGTTGGACTTGCATATGAGAATGACTGTGGGAAGATATTATAAGGATTTTGGGGAATATGATGTGAATTAAATATATTTTTTAATAAATTCATTGGTGTCGTTAGGGGTTCAGTGATTGTGTGTGGGAGTGGGACAATTCTGCATTTCGACAAAGTCACCACTATTTTCATTCTTTTCTACCTACGGAATCTATTGTAGCTTGTAGTACTGGGTTAATGTATTGTTATTACACTTGTTAGCGTCATTTTAAATATAAAAAAATAAATTATTTTTCAATTTTCAAACAAGTATTACTTTTAAATTAAATTAGTTATCCTAAGACTTCAAAATTTATCTACTCATATAAGATTATATATGACTCAGATTGATTATTGTCTTTTACTAACAAGATACACCATGATAGATGTTCTTTATTTAATTACAAAATTCATGTATTTTTTAACAATCACGTGTAATTTTTAAAAGATCAACTAAGAAGCAAATTTATTTTTTTGTGGAATAAAGGGGGTCAACCCAAGGTTCACTAGTAACCACACGGAAAAAAAAATTGAAGATACATAAGTCAAAACGGCATTAACAATAAAAAAAAAAGAACAAAATAAAAAAAATACGTAATTTTATCATTAATTGACTGTGCATACAAAGTTAAAGCATCAACACTTGATTTGTTTGACAAAGAATATGACTCCAATTAAGGTGCCTCCTTATTTATCCAAAATAAGAATATTCTGGACAAGAACATAAGAACTCAGAAGCAATATGAATCATCAATTTTTTTTTAATTATAATTTTAATTCTTTTATAATTTTAAATTTACAATTTTAATTTTTTATTTTAATTAAGACATTTAATTCTCCTATTTTTCAAAATAAATAATTGTAGTCATTCTATCCATTGACTGTTAGACACTAAGACAATTTTATTCATAAACAAAATATTAAATCACAAACACATTTGTTATGTTTACACATTTGTTATGTTTCATTATTTTCTAAGACCTTTTATTAATAGGAATAGTTTACATATTTTTATTTTTATTTTACCATTTTTAATTAAATTTCATAAATTAATATGTAAATTATTTACATGATTTTTTAAATTCGTTTTAATATACATATTATTTTTACTCTAATTATTTATATAAAATTATTCATAAACAAGACAATAAAACACTTGTTTTGTTCATTTAATTATATTAACATTATTTTAAATGTATCATTAGTCAAGAATTATTAATTAATTTTAAATTATCAAAATTTATAAATTAAAAATTTTAATATATAAATCTTTTCAATTTTACATAAATAATTAGAGTAAAAATAATCTATATATTAAAATTAATTTGCAAAAAATTATATAAATGATTTACACATTAATTTATGAAATTTATTAAAAATTGGTAAAAAAAATAAAAAAAATATGTAAACTGTTTAAAATAAAAACATGTAAAATGATATAAAATAAAATGCAAAAAATTTATATAATAAATATTTTTTAATTTATAAATTTTGATAATTTGAAAGTAAAAATAACCCTTGACTAATCATACATAAAAAATAATGTTAATGTAGTTAATTAAACAAAACAAGTGTGTTAATAGTTTCCTGTCTTGCCTATGAATAAAGGGTCATGACTTATGAATTCAATTTCTATTAAAATATGTTTTATTTTTTACTTCATTTTATATTTTTTCACATAAGTATTATGTCAATAACCTATACAAGTTTCACGTCAGCACTAATGTGTCACATCAAAATTAACATTTGACTTTTAACTGTCAACTAATCATTCAACTGATGGAATGACCAAAATTATTTATTTTGGAAGATAGGAAGACTAAATATCTTGATTTAGAAATAAGAGTGACAAACCATAATTTAAGTGATATTTTATGTAGATTTTCGTGTTATTTCATGTATTTTTTTGACATAACTTACATTTGGACATTAGTTTTTACCTTAAAGAAGTATAACTGTTCAATCAAGTAGAAAAGTTGAAAAATGCACAATTTCTTGAAGATCTAATGTGTATTTTTACTTGATTACGGTAGTGGTATCGACCATGGTCAACCAAGACGGTATTGATCAATCACAAGGGTCGTCGTCATTTCACAACATCTCAAGCTTTAGCGCTAGGATTTCGATAACGATCGTGATAGATATCACCATGACCGTAGTGAGCTTTATTAAGAAAATTATTTTTAGGTGTCTAATTAACTTACCTATAGAATGATAGGATTCATAAAGCTTGCACAATCAAATTGGTTGCATGAATTTCCTTTCTACAAACTTCTTTGTATTCATCCTTAACCCTAAATTAAATTTCAAATGACCAATGCAAGATTGATTTAGGGGGAAAGTATTTTCAGTCCTTGACCATAGTCTCATAATTAAAATAAGAGGTATTAAATAATTAATTGGTAATTGAGAATTCTTAATTAAAATAGGAATTAAGGGAAAATGGTACATCTGAAATCATAATTCTAGTTATTTCTATTCATACATATCTCTTCTTTGAAATTATTGTTTGTCTTTAGTTTTAATTTAGGAAAATACAAACAATCTCCAACTCAAGATAAAAACCCAAAATTATTTAATTTATGCGATTTAAATTATTTGGAAACATAATTAGATTCTAGGATACGATATTTAGACTTTCGGATCTATTATTATTAATGCGTAGAGAATATTTGCCTTTAACGAGTATATATTTTATGCGTTAAGAAATACCAAAATCATAAATTTAAAATTATAAGAGATAAAATTTATAATTTAACCTAATTTTTTTAAAAGGGGAAATAAAATTTTATTAAAGAAAACTAAACTTGACACAAGATGTAACAAAATTTAAGAACGATTATACGAATAATCAAAATATATCCATAAATCTCAACCCCAAAACCAAACCAACCATAAAATAGAAAACAATGTTGAAATCCCAACTCCCCAAGACATTCTTAATTTGCTGTCATTCAAAACATAACACATAATTTCCATCTCGAATAAGCTATTAGCCACAATATCCACATGACAGTCACATAATAATCCTTCTGACAGCAAAATAAAAGGCATTCCCACATATTATGTTACTTCCCCTCAACACCCAGATAGACATTACAGACGAAGTACCGACTCTGATACCTAGACATGGCAACGGGGCGGGTCGGGGACGGTTTTTACTTATACCACCCCCGCCCCCGCCCCTCAAAACCACCCCCGCCCCCGCCCCCAAAACCGGCGGGGCTAAAAAAATGTCCCCCGCTCCCGCCCCGCCCCCGAACACTTAAAAATTACTATTAAAAAATTAATTTTAAACAACAATCATAATATAAAATTTAATCGCGCTAAGTCTCAAATGTATGTAATTACAATAAAATTTCAACATTAGATGTTTATTGTTGGAAAATAAAATTAGTTATACTCTTAATTCTTGAATAAAATTAAGTCTTTATCCCAAGGTATTCCAAATATATAAAAATATTTTTGTAAATAATTAAATATAGCATGGCGGGGGCGGGGGCGGGGGCGGGGCGGTTATCAGCATTACCAAAACCGTCCCCGCCCCCGAATTCACAAGCGGGGAAAAATTGAACCCGAACCCGAAACCGGTCAACTCGGTTTTTCCCCGTTGACATCGGGGCGGGTTCGGACGGATGCCCACAGGTGCGGGTCAAGTTGTCATGTCTACGTGATACCCTCCTACGCTACACATATCACAATACACTTCCTCCCCTCATTAAACCATCTTAAGTGGCAATTTTGTTTTTCCACGCCCTCCACACAAACATGAAACATTAGCTGCATGCCAATTTATTCCAAACCTCCTTCCACCTTATCCTATAGGATATTCAATAATGTAAAGTACTCACTGATTTAGGTTAGGTAATCATTAATCTCAGTCAAAAATTGACCTTCCTTCTAATATATTTTTTTTATCTACAATATTCAAATTCAAAATCCTAATTAAAAAGTAAGAGCTTTATTGCTATACTAATCAAACTAACTAATGACATGCTGGTTGAATATTCTCATTTGATACGTGTCAATTTTTTGTACTTGCATTATTGAATAACTTTTGTATAATATGAAATTAATCAAATCCAATATAACAAAAAAATCAATCCAATTGTTGAATAACTTGATATTATCTTTCCGATCATATATGTGAAATTTTACGTAAATTGGACATTTTTTTCTATATTAATTAACAATAAACACTTATATTTTAAATAACATATTATGCACCAAAATAAAATAGTGCAATAAAGTAACAATTAATTTTTTATTTATATAAAATTTAATAAACTTAATTTAGCTTCTTTTTGTGAATATTTAATCTATTTTTATACGAACTTTATATGGATGAGTTTTATTATATTTAACGTATAAAATAGGTCATGTATTTTTTTTTATTTGTGATCTGATTCTTGTTTGTGAATAATTTGTTGTTGACTTATAGGAGTATTACTTTTACAATCTTTTTTTTTATTACGAACTTTATATGGATGAGTTTTATTATATTTAACGTATAACAACGTGTTATATTTTTATTTATTTTTCTCCATCGTATCCTTCCTTTTATCCTGCAGTATTTTTTTTTTACCATCTCTCTGACTCTCTCCCATGACAAGAGAATTGTACTGCTTTTTTAGGCAAGAGAGTAATACTAAAATGTTGATTCATGTGTTGTTTAAAACACCCCAAAAATTTTATTAAAAAAAACCTAAACTCATTACAGGCTACCAAAAACAAAACTCACTACAAGCGTTCTCCCCATCTTCAGAACAACAAAACTACCAAATTAGTAGATTTTGCCATTGGGTTGCCACCATATAATGTAGGCTCTTGACCAGGCCTATGTGAAATCCATATTGACACTTGTTATTTACACTATCAATTTTTTCTTACTACACCACATTCCTTCTGTTTGTTTTTAATTACTCATTATATTCTTTTTTTTCCTTAAATCGGTACACCCCTTTGGGATCCCCCTTCATCTTTTCAGACATCTTCCTAACATGATATTTCATGTTAAAAAAAATTATAAAAAAATAAAGTTGTGGCGAGATAAAAAAAAAAATATTATCCACAATTACTTTCCTGAATAATATATATATTTTGGAAATGTATTTTCTGGAACTACTATACATAATTTCATAAATATATTTTCAGATATATATTATAATTGGAAATGTATTTTCTGGAACTACGATACATAATTTCATAAATATATTTTCAGATATATATTATAATACTAATGAAATCTAGTTTAATTGGTGAAACAAAATATGTAAGTATGATATATCTCCTTATATCAGTGTTCAATTCTTATATAGTTCCAGAAATATATTATAAAATAGATATATATTCTTCTTCTTTTTTAAC
>PYAF01002719.1:1821394-1851818 GCA_007407185.1 Glycine tomentella | reverse complement strand
ATGTAATTATTAAATAATTCTAAATAATTAATATATGCGATTTTTTTATTAATTGTAATTATTAAATGTTGCTACAAAATTAATGTATTAATTTATTTTTATTAAATATAATTATTAAATACTGTTAACCAATTAGGATAATTTCCTATACTTATTAAATGTAAACCTACTGGTAATCGTTTTCAATTTTACAGATAAAAATATTATAATATACATGATTATTTAAATGAGTTGATTATCTTAAATTTCATGAATTTTATAATTTTACGACTACATAAATTTAAGTGCTCTACATGAACATTCATTTCGATACTAAAGTTTTTTAAGTGAATGTTTAACTTAATTGTATAAGTCCTACCATACTTGAAAAATATATTTTTTATTAAATAAATTTGGTTGATTAATGTTGCTTATATAAGTAATGGTACTAGCTTAATGCCATATGCTCCTCTCGAAAATAGAGGCCACATTGCTTAGAATGAAGCAACTCTCAATGTAAATATTTACATTGGAGTTGTTATTATATATTTTTTAGTATTATTAATACAATTTAAAAAATAAAAGGTTAAGGTGATTACATGTAATTAATATATAATTTTTATTAAATATTGTTTAAAATTATTTTTATTGATAAAATTACATAATTATATTAAAATTATGATCATAAAAATAGAGGGACAAAATTTGCATAAAAGTAAACTGAAAATAAGAAATACATAATAATTTACTAATAGGTCCGTATGATTTTAAGTGTAATATTACATAACTATTAAGATATATATATATATATATATATATATATATTATTTTACCAAATGTCTACATATTATTGGACAATATAAAAGGGACATATAAATATATTCGTTACAATTTGTATCGGAGGAAGAACCTTTGTTTTAATTCAAAGTTTATTATAAAAAAAAAAAAAAATCAAAGTTTAGAAAGAACAAAGGACTCTTGCACTAACAGGTTATTTTGACAGTGTGCCGGTGCACCATTTTTTTAAGGTTGGTGTACCTACAAGACTTGAGTAAATAATTTGACAACAATTATATATATATATATATATATATATATATATTCCTCTCTTTAGATCGGTCATGCTACTCATGCATGAATCCAATGGTACAAAATTGGTAATTTAGTAGTTCATACCAAACAAATCGAGTCATAGTCCTTTTTTTCTAAGAAAAATATATTTCATTCCCTTTCAAAAATTACATCATTTTAACAAATTGATAAAAATTTAACAAAGGCTAATGGGAAACGCAGGGTAATAAAAAAATCTAGGGAAGAAAAACAAAAATAAGTGTAACTACCTCTTTTTTGGACGATTAGAAAGAGAAGAAAAATAGTATTGGACTAATTTGACCAACTGAAATGCGACCATCCCCACCGCTTCTAACGTGTGCATGTCCTCATCATATGAGAAGTGTTGCATGTATGATCATTTATTTTTATCATTCTTAGATTTGTTTGAAATATTTATTGATTTTATATTTTTATAAAAAAATGATTAAATATTTGTAATGAAAATTTTTTTTATCACATTTTTTCAATTCATAATATTTAAATTTAAAAAATTACTCAAATAATTCAAATTCAATGCTATTTGGACCAATAATATATTAATATATGATTATTTTTATTGATTTTTATCGAATAATATATATTAAGAAATAATATTTCTTTATTTTCTTATTACAAAACAAAAATTGAAAAGTTGGTTTAATCCAAACTGCTTTACAATAATTTTGCATTACATCAGATCATATTTGATTTCAAAATTAAATCGCTTATTGGGTAGTGAAATCAATGGAATTAAAGATGGAATTGTTTCACTCCCTCAAAGTCCACACTAATGAGGGTTGGCTCTTGAAACATTAGCACAGACAACAAAAATTTTCCAAGATGCCTGGAGTGCCCTTTTATATAGAAAAATATATAGGCTTGTGTTTCCACTTATACTCCCATAATTGTTCGTGATCAGTCATCATATATAAGTGATTTTGTACTTATATATTAAACTTTTTTTCTCAAATTAGTTTTTTTATATATATAATTTGATATTTTTTATTGATCTATGTCACCACGCACCAATCATGTTTTTTTAGGAGTGTCACCAATCATGCTTAATAGAATAGGACTTAATTTTTTTTATACAATTTTATCAATAGAGATAATATAGTTAATGACTTTAGAACCCTTGTATCCTACAAACAAAGAGTGTCATCCTTGGGATTTACTTTTAGTATAGGCTACCAAAACTAATTAAATACAAACATGATGTGCACGAGTTTTGCTTTGAATGTTGATTTTATGGCTCACAAGGTTATGGTTCGAAAATCAGTGTAATATATCATTATAATTAAGCCAAAAAAAATTTTAGCATGTTGCTTTTTCACCCTCACTATTATAAACGGCTGCAACGGAAGCAGATTTTGAAATAGAAAACTTAGTGCTAATTAACGAAGCTAAAAGGAAAAGTTACTAACAAATTAAAAATGTTTGTGATTGTAAATAGCGATAAAATTTTGGAATTTCGTCTACTACAGTTCTTCCTATTTTAAGCTAAGCCTGAGGGTCTGTGTTGTCAGTTGTGGCCTCCTTTAATGAACACGTGCGATATATATTGTTGTCTAAAATATTTTAATTACGTTATGAAATCTGGTTTGATTGCATGACATGGTTCTTCATATTCCTTTTTTCAAAATTAGCTTTGCTATATTTTCTTAACTAAAATCTGAAAGCTTTATATGTTACACATTAAAACCTTGCATATGTTCACGGTACTTATTTATAGTTGGCTTTTTGAAATCATTGTTTCTTTTATATGCTAATTGCTTGTTTTAATGCTCAGTCAGGCCTCAGGGTGAAAAGTACTCTTCCCAAGTTCCCATTGTATGCTTTGATATGTGAAAAATTGTTGAAACCTTTGAAGTCCCGATGAATACATTGGAAGTCTGCATATAAATACCAGGGACCTGACCAAGATGGAATTGTTGAAACCTTGTCATCTCTTAGCTATCTTGTATTCAAAGCTCTAAAAAAATTTAAAGTTCTTTGTGTGTAGAAGAATTAAAACTTAAACATTGTACATCTGTCGGATAAACACGATATAGTCAATTAACCTTACCCTTACTTTTATCTTAAGTGATTTAGGTGAAGCTTGAAGAGGCTTTTGGGAGAAAGAATACTTGCTATGTTGCTCGGAGAAAGTTTAAGAGTAGTTAGATGTAGAGAAAGTGGCCAAAATGCCACACTTTTTAAAAAATATTCCAAGAATGTCACGCATCTAAAAAAATTTGTCAAAATGTCACGTTTCTTATTTCGCTGGCCACATCAGCGAAGTTCATGGGCTGACGTGACCTCATATGACATAATTCACTACATAGTGTAGCTAACTAGGTACGACACGTGGCATGGCGTGGCAGACATTCAAAATTGTGTATAAACTTCGAACGGTCATAACTTTTGACTGGAACGTCCGATTGAGGCGCATAATATATTAAAATGATCGTAATTGAGAAAACTAATTGAAAAAAATAAAAAATAATATTAAATTAACTAATTAAATAATTGAAAAAATAGATAAAAATGAATTTTTTGGATAATTGAATCTTAAATCCTAATTTTGAAGTACTTAGAGGCTTTTTTTTGGAAATTTTTTGACCAAATTCCCTATAGGTAGGTATTCTTCTCTCAATACGATCGTTTTGATATATTATACGCCTCAATCGGACATTCCAGTCAAAAGTTATGACTGTTTGAAGTTTATACGAAATTTTGAAAGTCTGTCATGTCATGCCACGTGTCGTACCTAGTTAGCTATACTGTGTAGCGAATTATGTCATCTGACGCCACGTCAGCCCATGGACTTCGTTGATGTGGCCAGCGAAATAGGTGGCGTGGCATTTTGACAAATTCTTTTGGATGCGCGGCATTCTGGGAATTTTTTAAAAAAAGTGTAGCATTTTAGCCACTGTCTCTTAGATGTAAGCCTAAAGAGGCTTGGAGCAAAGAATACTTGTAACCAATATGGTCCATAATGGAAACTTGGAGGTGTGTTCAAAATATGGTTGCGGTCACAATTAGAGATGAACCATTATAAAAAAATTGTGTGTTTTATTATCTTTTTTATTTCTTAATTATAACATGTTTAAATTTTAAGATTGCATTTCAAACATATATTTTGATCTTCATATCTCTTTATAAGTTTCTTGAGGTTAGAACATATTAAAAAATTGAGGCTATCTTTTGCATTGTATGATTGGCAAGAAGATACATATTATTTTGAAAAGATTTGCAAGAAGTTGTTAAAAACATAATTAACCTATATTTTGTGTTACTTCGTATTTTACAAGATGCACACAAATACATCTAAATAAAATGACGATGGTAGTGATTATATAACTCATGATAAATAAAATGATGATGACGACGTTTAGTTATTACTTTCATCCCTATATATAAGATTCTTTCAACTAATTCAAATCCTTTAAAAAATAATTAATCACATTAAATTTGTCAATTATTTATACCATTGTTTCATAATTACCATTCATTTCTCTCTTCTTGATTATTTCTCACTAAGGAGTAATTAATGTTTGAAAAGAGGATACTCTAGATAATTAAGATTATTATAGGTTAAAACTAATTAATGCACTAGACTTTTAGAATAGGGTCTTATAAAAAGGACAAACAATAAAGTGAAAATGATTTTATATATAGTGACATAGGTGGTAAATTGGAACAACCACACCAATTAATTCATGCAATTGATATTATTTTTGATTCATTGGTTAACAATGTGAAAATTGAACTTAATTTAGAATTGAAAAATAAAAGAGCCATACATAATTTTGAATTCTAAATTGCTTTATATCATCAAAGAGAATAGACGACAAATGGAATGATTCTCCTAAAACCAAAAAAGTTTGAATCCGGAGAAATATTCATCAACTTTAAAAGGTTTTCTCAAGAAAAAAAAAGTAATGTTTTCCAAACCCGATCCCAGTCGAAACAAAACTCGAGTCAACCCACTTAACAGGTTTTTGGGTTTTTGCAAACAAACGGGTGGTTCAAGAGTTGACTCGTTGTCCACCTTTCGCTAGACTCCTTCTTGAGGCAACACTCAACAAAGTTGCAAAACTCTGGCGATGCAGTCTTTGGGAGGCTCGGTGGTTCATCAAAGCAAATGGCGCACATAAGGGTGGCCCAATTGGGTCTTTGGCCCTCTTGAAGAAGTGGGAAGTGACCCACATAGAGTTCAAAAAGTGTTAAACCCAAACTCCATACATCGGCAGCAAAACCATTATATTTCCCACCATACGCATCTGAGTTGAACCGTTCAGGACTCATGTATGCACACGTACCGACATAAGAATTACACATTTCGAGCGTGTGACTCATGACTTTGCTGACTCCAAAGTCAGTAATCTTAACCTCCCCTTGGGTGTTTATGAGGATGTTTGCGGGCTTGATGTCACGATGCACAATGTTGTGTGCATGAAGGTATGCAAGTCCATTGAGGATGTCACGCGCCACTGTGACAAGTCGCTCTTCAGAGAATGTGCCGTTGACGGCGAGGGCAGTCTCAAGGGAGCCACCATCCATGTACTCCATGAGGATTGCCACATCGCCAGTAGGCATCTCAAAAGAACTATGAAAGTGAACCACATGGGGGCAATTAGTGGCACGACGAAGAATTGATGCTTCCAAGAGGGCACGTCGGTGTGTGGTGGCGTCAGTGCCACCATGGATGATCTTCAACGCGCAAGTGGTGGAGGTGGTTTTATGGTAGACCTTGTAAATGGTTCCGCCATTTCCATGGCCTAGAACAACAAGCTTTTCAAGGTCATCAATGGTGATATCATCATCAGTGGTGGGTGTGGTGGTGGTGGGGGCTAAGGGAAGGGGGAACTGGGGTCTGCGCTCAGCGAGCTCTGAGATGGGGAGGCGGAGGTTAGGGTGGCGGCGGCGAATAAGGGCCATTACAGTAGTTGAAGGGTAAAGAAAGTGAAAATGAAAATAAAAGTACAGTGCAAGTCTGATATGTGTAAGGGGTTTATATTGAGAAAACGGGATACATAGTGATGGCTTTAAAAGGAAAAAGATTAATACGGGAGTGAGATCCACTTTGTGAAACATTGTTCATCATAATATGTAATGGATGTGTGTAACTTCTTGAGCAAAGTTATTTTGTTTTATTATTTTGTATGCAAAAAATTTAGTATTCCTTCCACAATTTCCCGCTTCTCAATTTTATCTTCAATTTTAAATTTTAATACATGACTTTGAATTTGATAACATGTCAGGATTTAATTTTGAGATTTCCTACCTTTTAAAGAATTATTTTACTTTTTACGGAGTCCTGAGATATAAAATTTAATGAGTTAGTCCTAAAATGGGTGAATTCAGATCCTGAAGTAGACTAATGAAGGCGTTGCATATGTCAAGCACTTTACAAGCCTTAACTTGGGTTGTGTCAGAGTGGCATAACAGAAGAACTAGTGGGTATATAAAAGATTTTTTCTTTTAGAGTAAGAGTTAAAGTCTAAAAAATACTCACTCATCCCTAACCGTGGGATGATGTGTTAATATGTATCTCACTATTTGTTAGGACAATGTTGTCCTAATTTAGAGAGATGCATGTTTGATTGATCACTCGTGTTGTAATATCATTATAAAGTAATGTAAATCTTTATCATGCCAAAATATGTAACTGCAACAATGATTTGGTTATTTTTTTTAGTTGTATTAGAACAAATCAAGTTGTATCTTTTTATTGTTATGAAAAAAAATTGTGTTCCAAAAAGTTGTTTCAATTTGCTATAAAAAAATCTCTAAATCCTCTTGTTGAGCTAATGAAGTCAAAAATTGAATTACAAAATAAATGACAAATTAGATTGTTATAAATTTTGTTGTCCATAATAATTCTACACGACTCAAGTAACATTGTCTCACTAAAGAATATATTTGTTTATATGAAATAAATAACTATCTAACTTGGTTTTATTATTGAATGTAAAAATAAATACAATAAAATCTTATTCCTCATATTATTTTTCAATTAATATTTATCATTAATGGATATTTTTTCGTGAAAAGAAATTACTATAATTCACTAAATGTGATCCTAAATTAATTTTTTTAAATAAAATATTTTATTAACATATGTTTTTCAGTGAAAAGAAATTATAATGTATTAGCTATAAAGTTTTAAATTGCACTTGTAATTTCACCGTAATCTTTAATAATGAGAAAAATACTAAGAAAAAATGCTGTGAATATAGGCACAATTATGATTACAAAAACCTTGATGTTATGATTGGAATGATGATTGCAAATCATTTTTAAAACCTAAAATTAAAATAATCTTTTAGTTAGTTATGTTTTTAGTAATTTTTACTTTGGTAATTTATGTTTTAAATTTTTTGTTTTGGTTATTTAAGTTTGCAACATTATTTAAAATAGTCCTTCAGTTAGTTTGATATTAATATTGTTTTAGTGTTTTAAAATTTAAAATAATTAATTTTGATACAATAACAGTAAAAAATACTATAATTAATTAAACATAATGACAAATTGGCTCAAAAAGTAATGATAAATTTTAATTGTAGTAATTTTTTAATTAATTTTTATAAAATTATATCAAGATATGATTCTTTGATGCTCTCAAGAACCTCCGCCCAACTCAGGTGCGGGTGCCGATTCCTCCTCACCCTACCACCCTATTGCCAAACCCACCAACATCACCTTAGAAAATATCAACCTTGGCGCACACCACCAAGACACCAATTCCACACCAGCGCGCTTAGTGGAGAACGTAGAAATTTTATTGAGAGGGGATAAATATGAAAAAAAAAAATTATATAATATATAAAAATACTCTGAAGACAATATAAATTTAATATACAAAAAAAGAGACAAATCGTAAACCACATAAAGATGAATTGCAAATAGGGTGAGTTGATGAAAAGGCTGACAAAGTCTAGTAAGTCTTAATAAAATAATTTACAATTTAAAATCAAACTCAAAGTAATAATATGGAGATAAGAGATAAAGAAGACATAATCAATTTTAGCGTGAAAAACCTAATTGGATAAAAAATCAGGATGTCCAAATTGGATAATCAATCCAATGGACAACTCCATTATGATAATAAATAAGTACCTTTTAAATCCTGATGGAGAGTTAAGAATCAGACTTGTCAAACGTTTCTATATGATCTCATAACAATTATTTCAATGATGTAAATATAAATTCTTTAAAGTTCTAATATTATTTAGAATAGAATCCATATTATAAATACAAAAATATGTTTCTATTTATACTAATTTAAGCATATGATTTTAACCAATTTTTGAATGCAATCCTATAAATATTCTATCGTATTATACAATACAATCTTAAAAATATTTTATCTTATTTTTTAATACAATATTAAAAAGTATTCTATCCTATTTTTAAATGTAATCTTAAAAAATATTTTATCTTATGTAATGTAATCTTAAAAATTTCTATTATATTATACAATGCAATCTTAAAAATATTTTATTCTATTTTTAATATAATATTAAAAATATTATATCTTATTATATTATACAATACAACCTTTTTTTATTATAAATTATATTTTTAATTTTTAATATATATATATAAAATAAAATTTATATTAATAAAATTTTAAGGGACAGTGTCCACCTCTCCCAGCACTAAAATAACACAAGCAACAATTTTAAACGACATACCATTCCACAAAAATCCACCACACTCACCACTCACCACTCACTTACAATGTTATAAAAACTCAACTCGAAAGGATCGGTCTAACCAATTGGACCAAAAATCGATCACCTGACAAGTTTGAGCTTGTGTTGTTTAATCATAAATGTATTCAAATCAATATAGATGCGATTGTCATCATCAGGGTCTTAAAAATCTTGATGCAGCAACTGTAACTACATATGCAAACCATTTTCTAAAATCATGTCTTTTCTTTTTTTTTCTTTTTTTGTAAAGAAGTCCCAAGATACCTCCTAAAATCATTTAGAAAAAAAAAAACTCCTAAAATCATTATTAAATAAATGATCTGAAATTAATTCCAATATTCACATATGAAATAAAAATTATTAAAACAAGTAAAAATAAATTATCAAAAAGATCTTTCTTTTACCATAAAATAGTTAAAAATTTACAACAATTAATACACATGTTGAACCAATTTACCTTGATCTCCCTTTAACTAGTGACTCTACTACAAGACAAATTTTCTAACTAGCCAATTTGTCGCTTATATTCTCTCTCAATTTTTATTTTTAAAAATATTTCTCTCTGAATCTTTCTGGATGTTTATCTTGGTTTTCTATTGAAACTTTAAACCATTACTATCACTGTTTTTCCTTTATCCAAATATATCTCCCTTCTTTTCATCATTTTTCTTGTTCTTGTGACCGTACTTTAACATGTAAACAATAATAAAACATATCACTCTACAGTTTGAACAGTTATATTTTTATCTATTCTTTCTGCTATAATTTTTTTGAAAAAACATTTATTATTTTGTCCAAACTTGTGTCTTTCTTTTTTATTTTTTTTTCCCCTCGTTTTCTTCATTATCAGACAGGACAATCAATGTTAAGCACACAACAGGTGAAGTGGATGCAAACAAAAACTTCCAAATAAAGTGACGACAGCCATGATAAGAGAAGCTAATGGCTCTAGTGCTCATTGCTCATCAACTTGACACAAAACTAATAAGGATTGTTCCACGTTCATGCATTCCTTCCAAGCTTCCACCTTCCACTCACCTACAACTTCGTTTTCATCTCCCACTCCATTCATTCCAGAAAATCCTCCATTGCCCGTTGCTTTCATCATCAATCCAAATAATTTCTTACCCACCCAATATCAATCAAACAAATCACTCTATTTCACACTTCTGCACAACACTTATATGACTTAATTAGTTAGCTGTAAAAATTAAAATATAAAAAGACAAATTTTAAAAAATAAAATAATATATACTAACATTATAAAATGACTGGTATCTAATTGGTATTTATAATAATTAATTTTAAAATTATATTTATCATGATTTCTTATAAATTTCTTTGATTTAACATCAAGAATATTCTTCACAAGTAACAAGCATATTCGAGTTAGACAGAACTATCATAAGCAACAAAACCCTTGGTTAATGGTGTAAAAAATTAGACTCAGATTAAAATTGAAAACAAAAGAGCCAGAGATAACTTAGAATTCTAAATTCCCTTTTATCGTTGGCGAGCATAATTTACAAAGGCAATGATTCTCCTAGACTCGGTTTCGAATTGAAAACAAAAGAGCCATTCAGAATTAATTCCAAATTCCCTTTTATCATTGCTGAACATAATTTACAAAGGAATGATTCTCCTAAAATTGAAAAGGTTTGAATCTGGGGGAATATACACCTACTCAAAAAGGTTATTCCAAGATAAACTAATATCATCTACACCCGATCCAAGTCACAACAAAGAATTAAAAAACAACAATCGGGTCAACCCACTTAACAGGTTTCCGGGTCTTTGCACACAAACGGGTGGGTCAAGAGCTGAGCAGCCGTCCACCTCTCCCCAGACTCCTTCTTGAGGCAGCACTCGACGAAATCATGAAACTCCGGCGAGGCGGTCTCGGGCAGGCTCGGTGGGTCGCTGAAGCAAATGGCACACATAAGGGTAGCCCAATCGGGTATTTGACCCGCTTGAAGAAATGGAAAATGACCCACATAGAGTTCAAATAGGGTCAAACCCAAACTCCAAATATCCGCAGCAAAACCGTTATAGTTCCCGCCATATGCTTCCGGGTCGAACCGGTCGGGACTCATGTACGCGCACGTGCCGACATAAGAGTTGCATGCTTCAAGCGTGCGGCACATGAGTTTGCTGACTCCGAAGTCTGCAATCTTAACTTCTCCTTCGGAGTTTACTAGGATGTTGGCGGGCTTTATGTCGCGGTGCGCGATGTTGCGCGCGTGGAGGTACGCGAGGCCCTCGAGAACGTCACGCGCCACCTTGGCGAGTCGCTCTTCCGAGAACGTGCCGCCGGTGGCGAGGGCCGTCTCGAGGGTGCCGCCGTCCATGTACTCCATGATGATCGCCACGTCGCCGGAGGGCTTCTCGAAGGAGCCGTGGAAGCGGACGACGTGGGGACAGTCAGTGGCGCGGCGGAGGATGGATGTTTCCGAGAAGGCGCGGCGGCGCATGGTGGCGTCGGTGTCGGAGTGGATGATTTTCAGCGCGTAGGTGGCAGAGGTGGTCTTATGGCGGACCTTGTAGACGGTTCCGCCGTTGCCGTGGCCGAGGACGGCGAGCTTCTCGAGGTCGGCGGAGGCGATTGCGTCGCCGGCGGCGGGTTTGGCGGTGGTGCTGGTGGGAGGGAGGGGGAGGGGGAAGCGGGGGCGGCGCTCGGAGGGCTCCGGGAGAGGTAGGCGGAGGTTGGGGTGGCGGCGGTGGCGGTGGCGGACGAGGGCCATCACGGCGGTTTAGGGCGGAGGAAGTGAAAAAAGAAAACTTAAAAGGAAACATAAAGTGGGGGGTGAATGATGAGAGGGTTTTTATAAAGTGAGTAGGTTATGGAGAGTGAAGGCTTTAGAAGGAAAGAGGGTGGATATGGGAGTGGGACCCACTTTTTGAATCATCTTTAGTGATAAAATACAGTGCATATACTTATAGAGCTGAGTTTGTTTACTTTTCTTATTTTGCATGTGATGAAATGTGTAGCACGCCTTTTCTAGTTCCAGCTTCTCCCACTTTTATGAGTTTATCTTCAATTTTAACATATAATTTTGAATTCAATAGTGCAGGTATGAATTTTGATGTTTTTTTACTTTTTAAAGAATTTTAGCTTTTATGGATTCCTTTGTTTTAAAATTAATGGTAGTTACTGGTTATTCCAGAATTTTGGAATTTTTTCACCTTTTAAAGAATTTTAGTTTTTATAGACTCTTGAGGTTTAAAATTAAGAGTAAATTATATTAATTATTCTTTTAAAATTTATAAAATTATATAAACATCTTTATTTTTTAAAACATTACAATAATCTATTTTATAGAGAGTGTTAATATATTATATAAGATTGTTAATGTAATATTTTTAAACATTAAATGAATATAAGTGCAATATATATATGTATATATATATATATATATGTTACTCTAATATCTTTAAACTAAAGGATGTTCAATGTAAGAATAAAAAAAAAAAGAGAGTAGTATTATGTTAATTTTAAAAAACTAAGGAAGTGTGGGGTATAATTTTCTCTAAAATCAATGATATTTTTAGTTACCCTTAAAATTATCAAGGGGATGTTCTGATTTTAAGTAAAGTACCAAAATTGTTTTTCATCTTTGGCATATTTATTATAATTTAATCTTTTAAAAAATAAAGTTTATTGTGCTTTAATAGAATTTGGCGATTTATAATTTCTTTGTTTTTAAAAAAATATATATTTCTTACTTATTTATCATATACCATTAGGGATAAAAGTAGATCAGACCATGTGTCTATCGAGAATCTATGGTTCAACCTGTTTAAGATCTAGTATGGTTCAACTCATTTACTAAATAGGTCAAGTTTAAGTTTTTAAAATCCCTATTTAGTTAATTAGATCAAGTAATAGGTTTTAAGAAAAATCTATCGAGAATTACGGATTGACCTATTTAACAATAATATATTATAATAAAAATATTATTATTTATATGATATAATATTATAGCTATTTTATTAAATTTTAGTAGATTGACCATTTAAATCATTTTAATTAATATAAGTATAAATGGATAGTAGGAGTATAGACTCTTTGCTTTTGACTAGACTTAAAAAAATTTGGTACATAGCACATGTAATGTTTGTAGACAAATTTTGCTGATATCTTGAAGTTTAAAATTATTTTATTTTTTTAATGAAAAATATTTGATTTTTTTAAAAAATTAATATTTTTTACATTTTTTAATATGGAACAAACCTTTAAATAAATTGACAGATTATTATAAATATTAAAACTTAGGCCTAAAAATAGACTCATGAGAGATAGTAATTGTAAACTTAGACAATAAAAATATAAAATTTACCTTATTAAACTTAAGTCGGACCTTATCCAACTCAACCCATTTCTACTTTTATATATCATCATTAATGAATCAGAACGTATCATCTTTACATATTGAGCTAATTTCTTAATTATTTATTCAATCATTTAATATTTTTTTAAAAGTTAAAAGCTAGGATAATAAATATGGAATACTATTAATAAAGGTGTTATATGTAATTTGAAAGAAATTTAGAGAATCGGAGTATAAATTTTTCTAAAATTAATGTTATCTTTAGTTTCTTTTGAAATTAAGAGTAATGTTATGTATAATTTGAAGAAAAAGAATTCTGAACATGCGAGGATAATTTAATCTAAAATTAATGGTATTTCTAGTTACTCTTAAAATTAGCATGGGAGCATTCAGGTTCTGAATGTTTTAAGTAAAATATATACCAATTTTTTTTTTATCTCCTTTGACAAATTTATTATGCTTTCTTCTTATTAAAATAATAATATTTTATTGTGCTTTCATGGTGTTTGGCGGTTTCTAAGTTATTTTTATATAAATATTATACCTGTTTATCACATATCATCATTACATGTTAAACTAATTCTTTTAATTACTATTTTTTATTTGTAAGAATTAAACACAATATTATAAAATTTATAATACTCATACACCCTGCTCAATCAATTAAATAGATCCTTGCTAATAACTTAATTACTTATATTATCATTTAATATTTTTTAAGAAATTAAAAGCTAGGACAATAAATATAGTATATGATTAATGATTAATATAGGATTGAATACACGTGACTAGCTGTTTAAAAAGGTGGCTGTTACAAATAAATTATAATAATATAACTAATTATTTATTTGACTAATATATTTTATTTTAGCATAAAAAAGTTAATATATTTTAGAGTAAATTATAGTAATATTTTTCTGAGGTCTAGTGTAATTACATTGTTTTTGTTTTTAATTATTATACTTTTTCTTTTGTAGGAAGTGTTAATGTAAGATTTGAGATGTTAAAGAGGTATCAGTATAATGTTTTCAAATATATAAGAAAGTGTTAGTGTAATATTTTAAATTTTTATATTTTATTTAGTTAATATATGTTAGTTTTTATGGACTTATAATCTTTAAAATTTATGGTAGTTTGTAGTTATCCTTGAAAATTGAAATTAGTAGGGGAGGATTCAGGTTCTTCATGTTTTGATTTTAAGTAACCTATCAATATTGTTTCTCTCATTAATTGGCATGTTTATTATACTTTCATCTTCCTAAAAAAATTAATATTTATTGTGTTTTCATATTATTTGGTAGTTTTTAAGTTTTTTCTTTTTGAAAATATTATATTTCTTAGTTGTCTATCACATATCATCATTTCAAGTTAAACCAGAATCTTAATCACTTATTATATCATTTAATATTTATTAAGAAATTAAAAGTTGGAATAAGTATGATATATGATTAATATAGGGATGAATACACGTGGCTAAGTGATTAAATGGGTGGATGTTACAAATTATGATAAAGTAAGTAACTAATTATAGTTAATACATTTATTTAGTTAATGTATTTTAATTTTTATGGACTCCTGATGTTTTAAATTAATAGTAGTTTCTAGTTAACTTTGAAATTAATAAGGGAAGGATTCAGGTTAATTATGAATGTTTTGATTTAAAGTAACCTATCAAAATTGTTTTTCCTTGAAATTAGTAGGGGAGGATTCGGGTTTTGATTTTAAGTAACCTACCAAAATTGTTTCTCTCATTAATTGGCATGTTTATTATACTTTCATATATCTTCCTAAAAAAATTAATATTTATTGTGTTTTCATATTATTTGGTAGTTTTTAAGTTTTTTCTTTTTGAAAATATTATATTTCTTAGTTGTCTATCACATATCATCATTTCAAGTTAAACCATAATCTTGATTATTTATTATATAATTTAATATTTTTTAAGAAGTTAAAAGTTGGGATAAATATGATATATGATTAATATAGGGATGAATACACGCGACTAAGTGGTTAAATGGGTGGATGTTAAAAATAAATTATGATAATGTAACTAATTATAGTTCATACATTTTATTTAGTTCATCTATTTTAATTTTTATGGACCCCTGAGGTTTTAAATTAATAGTAGTTTCTAGTTACCCTTGAAATTAATAGGGGGAGGATTCAGGTTAATTATGAATGTTTTGATTCAAAGTAACCTATCAAAATTGTTTTCTTCCCTTGACAAGTTAATTTATTATACTTAAATATGTGTTTGATTTAGAGGAATGAAATAAAAATGATAGAAATAAAAAAAATGAATTAAAATAAAGTGTAAAAGATATGAATCCTACATGAGAAGTACAAAATTTCTCTCCTTTCAACCTAAATCAAACAAACCTTCATGTCCCTAAAAAATAATATTAGTGTTTGTTCTGTTTTAATAGTATTTGGTGGTGGTCATTCTAAAAAAAAGGTATTTGGTGGTTTCTAAGTTTTTCCGTATTTTTTAAGAATTATATTTTTTTAGTTGTTCATATATCTTCATTACAAGTTATAATTAATTTCTTAATTAATTATTATATCATTTTTATAAAGTTAAAAACTGGGATAAATATGGTATATGATTAATATAGGAATGAATACACGGGACTAGCTGATTAAAACAATACCGATAGATCGATTGTTACATATAAATTATGATAATATAAATAATTATTCATTTAGTTAATATCTTTTTGTTTCTATGGACTCCCGAGGAGTTTTAAAATTAATGGTAGTTTATAGTTACCATTAGCTATTCATATGATAAGAGATTTCAAATCTTAACGTTTATAACTATTTAATTTCACCTAAAAGATTATATGATTGTTAATTAGGGGTAAATATCTGATTGACCAAATAATTAATTAATTAACATTTATAAATTAGAAAATATTGTAGACAAATTAAGAAATTAAATCAAAGTGAATTAAACACATAAATTATAAAATGGACCTTAATCTAACATTTTTCTAATTGCATTAAACTAATTTTCTTTATGTTCTTGCATTTTGAAATAGAAAACCTAAAAATGTTTTTTTTTTTTGCTATCTTTCAACAATTCAATGTAATTTTTTTTAAAATCATTCAATTATAAATTATTTTTTAGTTCCCATTAAAATTGTGTTAAATAAATTATGAATAACCTTTCGATTCTTGAAAATAATATTTAGATTTAACCGAATTTAATTATTAATTGTAATGACTTGATTACCATTTACTGAGGTCTCTCATCACATAAATTAAAATGACCTAAAACAGCACTTTTAGAACCATCATGATGCTTTTCCAATTGATAAACATCCAAATTATTTTTTATTGCAGAAAAAATGTTCATGCTGCCTATCATTTTAAAACGTGGGAATCTTTTCTATCTGTTTTTACAATCGAGCGTATTTAAATAAGAAAACATATATTTGCTTGGATGAGTATATGGTATAGCCAGAAGCCATAGACGCCAGTTACAAGACAACTTTTATTTTTTCTTTTCTGAAAAAAAATATATATACAATAGTGATAGTAAATTATTATTGCGATAAACAAAAGTATTATCGTATGGTGTGGGTTCATCAATAATTTCTATAGGACCAAGATTCCAACTTCCAAAGAAGACAAAACCCGAAAACATATATCACTAATTACTAGTACAATTAATGTTAGGCAATGGAGAGCATGCACATATTGCAATAGAAAAATACTTCTACCAGCATTAATTCTTTGCAGCAGGCTATAAATTTAAACATTATCATCATCATTTAAAATACTGGCTAAAAAATTAATTTTTTTATTAGAGTTCGAACATTGAAAATACATTAAAAATGACGGTAAAATAACACTTTTAAAAAAATATTTTAAATTTCTCAACTAACGTCGTTAATTAAGACACTGACTAACATTTATCTATTTATTTATTATAATAGTTATCATCAAAAACTAAATAATAAGGAGAATAATAACTCAAAATTTAACATTACTCGATCCAAAAACTACCAACCTATCCTATTTTATTAAGTGCTGGTGATCAATCCAGATTCGAATTAGGTACGTAACTGGTGAGTTTGATTGTGCAATAATCAATAGTTTGCATAATCAATATCTGTGGACACTGGTCCCAGAAATCAAGTTGCACAACTTGGGTGAGGGCTGCTAGCTACTGGATAGAGGTTGAAAACCATGCATTAATATATATATATATATATATATATATATATATATATAAATTAACCTAATAAAGTTGCTATTTTGTGAATGGATATATGTATCACTTTTTTTAATTGAATAATGTTATATTTTTCTACAAATAAGAGATTATTAAATAAATAAAAAATATATTTAATGTTTTAAAAATATAAAACACATTATTACTAAGCATGTAGATTAAACGCACAATTTTTTTAATTTAACTAGTAGTTATAACTTCAGATTTTAAGTATACTACTATATCTAATGCGCTAGGAAGAAAAACCTTGTTATTTATAATATTTTACTCGACTTCAGTATAATTATGTTCTCTAGAGAAAATTTACAGTCTATAAAAAAAATAAGAAACACATTGAAATATTTAATAATTACTATGGAAAAGAAGTAACATGATGTTGCTAAAGAATTTAGATTTTTTTTTTATATGTTCTATAATGTATATCTTGATAATAACTACTCCTCTCTCTCCTTGTAAATTATTAACTAATGCCCACGATGCACGAATAAATGGAAAGCTATAGTACTTAAGTGCACAGTTTTTCTTAATAGAATATTTAGTTGAAGAGTTTTTATTTATTTATTTATAAATGTTAATAATTTGTTAGTTTTATTAAAAATATTAATGGGAGAATTCAACTTAAAATCTCTCTTCCCTCTCTTTTCCCTTCATTTTTAAGCCCCATCTTCTCAACCACTAGAATTTATATCTCCTACTTAGTTGAAGAGTAGTGATAACTTACCTTTAGTATTTCTAGATTTCACTGGTAAATAATTTGCTTAATTGTATTTCTCCCCCTTATAATGTCATAAATTTTGTTCCCACAAAATTCGACCTCCGACTTACAAAACATTGCGAATTGTGCCCCAACGTGAAAAAAAATGTCACAGTTAATGAAAAAATGTCACAAAATTATGAAGGTTTAAAGGAAAACCCATAACAAAATATTTTAATTATGGAAATTTTTCTACTTGGAAACAAAATTTGTGATGTTTTATTAATTAGGAGATAAAATTTGAAAAAAGAAAAAAGAAAAAGAAGAAAGACAAAATCTATAATATTGTGAAACTTTGGGGACAAAAATACAATTAAGCCTAAATATTTATATCAACAAAATGATACTAAAGAGTAGATGCTATTATAAGTATAAATAAGTTAAGTATGAGTTGAGGGTTTATTTATACATCTGAAATTTTATTATTAAAAAAACATAAAAACTTAAACTTGACTTGTTTGATTTATGTATACTTTAATTATTTCTCAATAATCATCAAATATATTTTGAATTACTAGTACTTTTAAGTTTATTCTTTTAAAAAAATCATATTTAATAAATATTAAAATACAAGATAAAAGTAAAAAATGAATATAGAAAGTATATAATGATAATTTTAAGATAACTTTTATTTTATAAAGTACATTTCATTTTGTATAATTTTTTTTATCATTATGTATGTATTTATACACATAAGTCATGGGATTAATCTCTTTTAGATGTGGATTAATAATATTTGGAAGTATTTTATTCTCTAGTCATACTCAAGAGTGTAGATATGCCTTGGTTATAATTTTTTTATTTATGAATTATGTTTTGATCAGAAGGTACAAAACATTTATAATGTAAGTGAATTATAATTAAATTCAAATAGAGTTTGTGTGTAATCTATTGTTTAGTTAGAACTTAGAAGAACTGAAGAAGGTAGGGGTAGAGTACTAGCTAGTAATTAACTTCTAGACTTGGGTCCATCCGTCCTTTAAATATCTGGCAGCTGGCAACGAGTTGCATCAGATCACAACGGAACCAATACTTTATGTTCGTTGAAATTTTAAATATATTGCAACTTGAGTTTTAAGAATGCATGCATACAAAAGAAAAAAAGACCAAAGAAATTTATGGCCTATTGTTTACGATTAAGGTGTCCCAATCTTATTTATATTGTTCGGTATAAAGTTCGTTGAGTTTGCAATAGCGACACGATTGGGATAGAAGTTACTACTATTTAAGATATGTATATATATCATATAAAATCATTGTAAATGGTGGGCGTAAATGAGAGTTAATTGAGCTTAAGACTTTTTGTGTGTGACAGAATTGAAGAAAAAGGAAATTAACCAAAAAAGATTAAATGAATGTATTGCAAATCCTACAAGCCGCCAGTGTTAGATGTAGTTCTTTGAACCTAATGTGCGCTCACTGTCTCGATTACAACTTTACAAGAAAACCAAAAACGATAACAGAGAAGGAAAACAGTTCATGCTTTTGGGAATTGCAGTTTTTATCTTTCTTGTACAAAAATTATCAGATATACAACATTAGTAATGCTCAACTACGCAAATATTTTTATGAATTATTATATGGAGCATGGAGGGAGCAAGATATACGCACCCATGACCCATCTCACCAATCATTCCCCCATTATCTTGCAGGTTTAACTCACTGTCTGCTCAACATATTTAGAGGTTTAAAGTAAATTTTAAAATGTGATTTTTTTTAGTTTAATAATTTTTTAACAAAAATTAATATTTTTATTAAATATTTATATTTTTATTAAAAATTTATTTTTCAAGCTTTTAAAGATACAAAGTTATTTATTATAATGAATTTTCTTTAGTACTTTTTTCAATCGATATTAAAGTTAATCCATTCAATCTTTTTTGAGACAGTGTTGATTCTAAATAAGATTTAATTAATTTTAATTTTGATATTATTGATTTTAAATAAAATTTAATTAATTCATTCAACCTTTCATATGTTCCACAAAATGCTAAGTTATTTTTTGTAAAAGTTTTAACAACCGCAATAATTCTAAATAAAACATTTCTTCAATGTTTCCTATCTCTATTTATTTGTTGTTGAACATATTTGTCAATTGTTTAATTTTTTGGTAACTTTATTTCTAAGTCAATTCATAAATTCATATTAACAATATGTTCATCAGTTATCTCATGATTCTTCAACTTATGACTAATATTTCTCCAAACTCTACTACCTTCATTAGCTAATTTACTTGTACTAGAAACAAGATTAAACAATTTGCAACACAAATAAAAGACTTTATCCAAATCTTGAGAATCAATTAACTATTTTCTTTCACGTTGTTCACTATTAGACAACTTCCGAATGTAAAATGATGAAGAAAAGTGCCTTGAGAATTCAACCTTAGGAAAATTTATTTTAGTAATTTTAATAGGATTTTTTTCTACTAATAAATCTCTCAAACTTGTACTTATATTTCTCTATTGACTTGGATCATATATATTTCTAATAATTGTTTCTTTTAATTTATTAACTTCTTCTTCTTTTTTTTTTATTTTGAGTTTGAGAATCAATATAATCTTGTTCATTAACTAATAATACTTCTTCGCTATCTTTATTTTCATCAATTACTACATTGTTAACTTGTTCATTAACTAATGCTTCTTCTCTATTTTCATTTTCATCAATTTTTACATTATTAACTTGTTCGTTCAACTAGCAATTACCTATATTTTTAAATTTATTTTTATATATGTTTTGATAAATCTATCAATAGTCTCTTTTTGTGATTCAATTAAAGCATATTTTTTTTTTAAGTTTTGAATAACATATTCAAATTTTCAAGTTGATATTTTGAAATAAAAGTAACTAATGTATAAAAAATAAATAAAAATTATAAATCAAGATTATGAAAAAATATTAAAACAATAAAACCTGATTGCCAACTTGCAAATAGATAGGTTTATGTACTTCTTTGAGTTGAGATATTTCATCACAATGTTATCTGAACTTTGAAACTAATAAATGTAAAACAAAAATATTTTAGAATTTCAAGAAATTATAAAAATAATAACATACTGAATTAAAAAAATATATAAAAATTACAATCGTATTTCAAAAAGCAAAAAAGATTCAAATGATTTAGGCAAATGGATAGAAGAACTACTAATATAACATATGTAATATCTTACATATGAATTGGAATAGGAGCAACAAAGTCAAATCACAATCAAAAACAAAACAAGGATTAATATTGAGAAAAAAATCAATAAACATTCTTAAGAGAGCCATAGAGAGTATAAATGAGAATGAGAGTGACATTTCAGCTAATTTGGGAGAGAATAAAGAATGACTTTTGGATTACTTTTGGTAATTAGAGAAAATAAGAAAAAATATTTCAGATTAATTTTAATGAAAATTGATATATTTAGATTGAGAGACCTTTGATATATCCAATCAAAAGATAAACTCATTAATAAAAATTAGTGAGTAATTAATTTTAAGTGGAAACTAAATAATGAAATTATGAATCTTACCGAAAATTAAAACGATATTGTTTTGTATTATTTTTTATGAGTATTATAAGAAAATATGAGTTTTATAATTATTAATATTTTTTTTGAGGCCTAATTTTTTTTGAGGCCTAAAGCAAGGGCTTTAATTATTGGACTCTTGGGCTAGGCTTGGTTGAGTCCATCCATTAAACTCACTCAATCAACCAAATCCAATTATAATGTTGTGAGTTAAATTGAGTCATTGGATGAAATTGAATTTATTTTAATGAACTTAATTAGAATTGAAATAAATAAGGGATTTGAAGTTTTGAAACTAAGCAAACTCAACCCAACCCAAATATACAATAATTATATAATGAAAAATCTTACTTGTCTACTAGTATAAAAAATCCCAAATATCTAAAGTAAACTCTCATATCACATACACGTAGAGTTTCTCCTAAAACTGTGAGTTGTTAGGAAAGTTATAGCTTTACAAGTTTATGTTTTATCATCGTGAATAAGTTGTTAGTCCATTTCGAAGAATAGTTGTAAAACAAATATTATTTTTTTTTAAACTTTTTTTAGTTTGAGTTATTTTTTAATGACTTAATTTGATAACTCAGTTCAATTCAATTAAAATTTGATTGAATTGAATTAAGTTAAAAAAAAAAGGTAAACTAAATCCAATCCATCAAATTAAATTTAACCGGATTAAATTAAAAGATATATTAAATTTGACTCAACCAGAGACACTTACACTCATCCCTATCATTAGTTATAAAAAAACTTAACACATTTGTGGAGCACGGATTAAAGTAAATTTTACAGTATTTCATGAATAATAAAAAATATTTATTTTTGAATTTTTCAAATAATGTAATTAGTCTTATATTCACTTTACACTATTTTATTCATTATTTTTCTTTCATGTCTCTCTATATACACACAATGTATGCATAATGCATCCCTTGATTGCAAAACAATAGTAATTAACACAATATTTTCTCTATCACCCAAAAGATGTGTCATAGCTAGCAAGTAAACGACATCCCTTGATTCAAATTTGCATAAGCCATAATAATGCATGTGAAGGTTGACTGTTATGTTCAACATTTCCTCTAACACCATTATTCAAATTATCTAATTAGAACAAGATTGAACCAAGATTACAGCAGCTATCAAACAAGAAAACGAAGAAAATAAAAAACAAAAACGTAGTGAAATCCATAGAATAAAAGTATAAAACATTAAAAAAAATCGATAGCAGATTCAACATATCAGGATAGGAGCTGAGTGAACTCCCCAAGCTACAGAGATAAGGAGGTGAAGGCCTCACAGAAAAAACAGTACAGTGAAGGGTAAGTGAAGCTATACGGGTGAAGAATCGTGAATTTAAATTTTTATTTCGAGTAATAAAATTCAACATAAAAAAACTTGGGAAATTTTAAAAAACTATACATCCAAAAAGTAATTTCATGATAAGGGGTCTTGAATCTTTTATATATTAGATGACCCAAAAATGAAGAAAAAGAATTACATTTTCTTGTACAGTTTTGGTGGAATCAATCCATGTTGATAGAAAATATGTTATGTTGCAGCCATAGTTATAGCAGCATTAACAAACAGAAGAACATTGAAGATATCAACAGAAAGGCAAAGTACAAAAAATAACCCAAAAAAAAAGATATTAGTAGAGTCTTATTCACCAAATCAATGCCCTGAAGAAAAAGAATGCCAAACTATAAAGCAACTTATTATACCCTAGGTCATGCAAAGCGTAGGAAAGGGATTTTGGACCACAAAAGTGAATGCAGGCTTGGTAGCTGAACAATTAGGAAAGCCAAGTCAGAATCAACAATCTATGGTGTATTTGAAGCCATTAAAAAGAAGCATGCAAATTAAAAAAATAAAATGGCAGTACAGGATTCTAGTAATCACAAACTTCTTAGGCGACTAAATGTCTCAGAGGACACTTTTATCTTTTCTGAGTTACAAAATAATGATGCCAATGAATTCCAGACAGAAATTTCAGGAAGCTTCCCGACTTATCATGTCCTCCAACCACATAACTGCCTCATATTGCCTACCTAAGGAGCAAAGACCCTTAATGAGTGAATTGTAACTGTAGGTACAAGGCCAGTATGATTTAATTGACATTTTCTCTAGAAGTTGGCTTGCCTCAAGATACCTTCTCTCACCACAAAGCATTTCCAGCAAAATGCCGTAAGTATCTCTGTCGCCTGTGCAACCGACCTTGCTAGACATCTTGTTCAAGCTCTCGAGTGCGGCTGTGGAATATCCAACATTGCATAGTTTTTTCAAGAGAATATTGTACACTTTAGCAGTTGGTAGACAATTGACTTTCATCATGTCCTCCTCAATTACCTTGATTGCTTCATCCACTTTACTAACCTTGCACAATGCAGCTACTTTTGCCTCAAAGATAGAATGTGTTGGTTTAAAGCCTCTGACTTGCATTTCAATGATGACTTTATTAGCTTCATCTATCTTACCCTCGCTGTGCAGATCCACAGCCATGGCATTATAACTAGCCAAACTAGGAACTGAGCCCTTGATCAAAGCTTCATTAATCATGCGTTTAGTGCTTTCTATATCTTTACCATCCAAGAGCTGGTCAAGATCAAGTCGGCTATAGCATCGCTTTGGAGCCTTCAGTCCTTTCCTCAAAATTTTACCAAGAATTTCTTCAGCTTCTTCAAATTTCCATCATCACATAAAGCATCCAAAAGAGTTCTACAAATCACAATATCCTCACCATTTCCTTTCTGTGAGATCCTCCAAAACATTGAATACAACAAATGGGTGGCCTCATGCAACCTCCTGTCTTGGCACAATCCCTTCATCAAAATTGCATAACTGTCCCTATTAGGATAGCAACTTTGATAATCTATCTCTTGGAATAATTGCAATGCCAGATCGGAGCGACTCTTTTGACAACGAGCATACATAAGCAAGTTCAATGCTCGAACCGAAGAACTCACTTCCCAACCACAAGAGCTCTCCATAAAAAGCTGGTGCTCAATTTCGAGCCGGTTCTCCTTGACCATTATCTGCAACATGGTGTTGAAGGATTCTGTCCAATTCACACAGTTAAACCGAGGAATGCTCTTATACAGAGAGATTGCTTATCTTTGCATTCACATGAATCGTCTTTCATCCGCTCAATCACATCCCTCATCTCATCGAGTCTCCCTGATGTTCCAAGGATGCTGATCATGGTCTTAGAATGTGGGTTTAGACCTAACTCAACCCCAAAAGCTAGCTCATAGGGTGAGGATTGTTCTCCACTTATATACTTTGACTTAGCACTATCTCTAGCCGATGTGGGACTTGGATTATTTCCAATACATGGTGGCATAAACAGGACCATTGTGGTAGTAATTGGGGTACCTGGATTTGGCTTCATTGAAAATGTTAAGAGCCTTTAATGGATTCTTTTGGGTTTTTATAATCTGAGAGAGGTAGGTTGGTGTCAACACTCTTGGCCATCTTATGCTCATGAAACTTTGAACACAAAACACTAACTAATTTGAAACTAGTCAAACTACTCTCTGTCTCTGAATATGCTTAAAACACTTCAGCTTGATAAAAATAAGTTCTTCTGATGCAAACACAAAAATAAAAAATCACAAACCAGGATTAAAAAATCAGTTAGATACAAAAAAAAAAAAAAAAACTAATTAAGCTTAACTGCAATGAAACTGAATTGTGATAAATTGGAGGGAAACAAAAAATAAAAATGTGATTTTTTTTTCAAATGAAAAAGAAAAAGACCTCAAAAGTGGTGTTTGAATTGGAGCAAGGTTTTGTCTTTTGCCTTCAATTAGGGAACTTGAGCAACAAATGATTGGTGGGTGGGTACCTGGGTTCGATGTTGAACTCAGAAGTATGGTGAAGCTGAAGGAGTAACAGCGTGGATGAACAACCGCTAAAGGAGTAACAGCGTGAATGGGCCAATTGGATCGCTTGAAGTTATTCATATGGGCCACTTCACGTGGGCTTAACCCAAAAGCGAACATCTAGTGTGGGTTGTGCCAATCTCACGGGTATTATTTAATGCACCTCATTATTCTAGCCGTTTTATATCATCACAAAAATTTCTTTAACAATAGGTCCCAGAAGTATAAACTGTAAGATTGATCTAATGGCATAAAATAAGAGAAAACAACCTTCCCCCGTTAAAATCACTGAATCCATAACCAGAGCATCCTGTTATGAAACCTCTTTAACCTATGGATATATGGATAATATCTGAGTTGTTGATGTCAGTTAATTTGTACATAATTTTTCCATTACCTCAATCTGCAGTGCTATGCATGTAAAAGTGTTACGCGAATATTATATATATACATATTATTATATAATAAAAAAACCCACATGCTCTATACAAAAATAAAGAAAAATTCTCATGTTATTTATCACTTCGATTTGCCAAACTGCTGTTATATGCTATTTCAGTTTTAATTGGTAAATTTGAATTCACACACACAAAGATTATATAGAATTTTACATGCATGTCACTTGGCCATAAACTAAACTTGACCAACCAATGTTCCTCTACGATTCAACAACCATAATCCTTCTATGACATTATATATATATATATATATATATATATATATATATATATATATATATGAATGATTTTATTTTGATGTCGACATGTTGTCGGTTGAGTTTAAAAAGTCAAAAATCGAACAATTAATTTCTTCACAAATGAGAATTTTATATGAAACTTGTTTGGAAATGGTGTTAATTGACTTATATTTACACATCATTTTTATTTTTATTTCAAATGAACTCATTTCAATTTCCTATTTGAATATTTAACTACTGTTCCATCTTCCAGCTCTGTCAATAACCCTCTACATGATAAGGATCGATCAACCGCATGCATGTGATTAAACATTAAAGCATGGAAGCTAAATTACTAAATGATTATGACTCTGTTAGTTCTTTATTTTTTAAAAATTATCCATTTATCTTCTATCGTATAAAAAAAGCACTCAAGTTGTTTCTTGTTTCAACATTATATAGGTACAACACGAGTTACATATAAATCACACATAGTGTATGGTTTCTCATAAAGAAAATAAATGGAGCACTAGAATAGAAGTCTAATGAGTGCCACTAGAAAACTTTACAAAAGCAAATGTTAACAAAATTCTACCAAGTTAGAAAACAACTTTTGGTTACATCTAGATCTTACATTTTCCACGTTTAAGTTCTTCCATTAGTAGATGTGCCACTGATTTGTATCCCATTTCCCGAGCTTCATTTCAGCAGATCAAGAAAAGAAAAAAGAAAAACGTACCACACTCAGTACAAAGATATTAGCATTGAAGAAATTAATATCAACAACAACAATAAAGATGAAGTGACAATTGAAAGACTAATGTCTGTATAATGCTATTCCAGTTGGAGGCATTTTTCGTTTCCTCAGGCAAATTGAACTACATAAAAAGGAGACAACATCTTGAATCAGAACAAAATAAATTCTCTACACATTTAATAGTTCTACCTCTATATTCTCTACATCTTGTAGTTTAATATGTGTCTTAACTCTTAAGGAATTCTGCACACTAATATATTTACAATATCAAAACCCAAATAATTAAGTAGGAGGTAAAGTTTAATGGCTCTAACTGTTACATATCCAGTGAGGGTTTATTTGACTTTATTCCTTTTGCTTCTATGCAATGAGGGCACCTCCATCCCTTGTTCTTTCTCAGTTACTCTATTTCTAAAACAGAACAATAGTGAACAGTTTCAGACTATCACCATGAGTCATTTTTAATAAGCCTTGTTATATTTTAGAAATCTATCACCGACCCCAATTAACTTTGTTAAAGGTGTTGTTGTTGTTATATTTTAGAACATCACAATATTGAGTTCAAAGCTTAACTTATAACTTTCTGATGAAACAAATTAATAGCATAAGATAGTTTTATGTCAAAAAGAATGAAAAATAAGCAATAACTTCTGACATCTAGATGCAGGTATGAGGGTGGGACAACTAAGATTATTTCACTTAAATATATATCAAACAAATGTAAAACCAAGCTCTTAAGATTGGCCAGGGATGTACAACCAAAGTTAATGTGAAACCAAGGGTTTTTCTTAATGCAATTTTAATTTGTTTGCCATGTTTAGCTGCCCCTTATCATTGGCTGGACTATTTTTTCTCACCTTCTCCGTATCGAGTCTTGAGACAGGCTCTAAAAAAAACACCAGTGCTAGAGCGACAGACAGAACAATCAGTCTTTCATGTTAGAAAAACATTGTCAAACTGTTTTGAAACGAATGCAAAAAGAAAAGAACTCAAAATAAGACCATTAAGTCTGACCCAGGCATGGTTCATTCACATCAAAATTGCCACATCTCTTGCAGTCTTCTTCGCCACACAATTTCTTTTGCCTGCATTTGTGCATATAGCTCCACATTAAACCTTTTACCAATCAGGGCATTTCTCTAACATCGACCAGATTGAATGTCAAATTGTAGGCAATGACCAAACACAGTATCATAATTTTATATTAGCTTAATATAAAGCATATACCACCAAACTGTGAACCTTATACCCCAAATAACAAACTAAGTAAAGAATTTGTGACCAAAGATTACTAAAACATTAGTTGTTAACAAAAGGGAGTGAGAAAATGGACCTGCAAAAATGGCAGCATATCCCAAAAACTGGATTGTAGACACTACCTCTGCCCTTGCTATCACAGCGCCGAGCAGAACTCTCTGCTGAAAGCAGAAGATCTGCATTGCTTAGGTTTATGAAAGGAGCATTGGCAGGCCTCTGCTCCTCTTCTTTCTCTTCACACACAGTTACCTTCTTCTCTGTCACAATTCACAGAAAAAGTCACCAAAACAGGCAGTGCTTGAAGAAAGAGTAAATAGCAATCATGGTCTTCCAAATATATACCCCTAGCGGTCACATGTTACTTCACTTATAAAATACATCACACATACTAGTCCTTGAAAACTAGAGAATAATGTAAAATGATGATTCCTTATGAAGGAGTAAAAAACTAATGTCATAAATTTTCAAATGAAGAACCAATGTTGCAGAAATGCCTATTGGTAAAATGTGAAAATATTTAAACCCATTATATTAAAAAAATGTGATTATAAAGTTAAAAAAACTAACTTAACTTTTAGAGGAAGTTTGGTAGTGAGGAAGTTTTTAGATATCCAAGAATTATGATTCCAGGAAAATTCAATTATTGAAAATCATGATTTTGAAAAATGTGTAAAATATGTTTGGTTAGTCTTAATATATTTCTTGGAAAATAAATAATTTCATGTTTGGTTACATTTTAACATTCTTGGTTATATAAGAGTTTTTTGCAAATATATTTTTCATTAAAATAAATGCATCCTAATGATTGAACCATGTTTTCAACAAATTTGACATTTTTGATTACTTTTTTGACTTTGTATTCATATAAACACATTATGAAAGCCAATGAGTGACCTTGATATGACAATAGAAAAATAAAAAATACAAGTGATTTATATCACATAATACTTAACAAGGACAATGTCAAATATAAAAAATTTAGATAATGAAAAACACCTAAAACTGTATAAATATAAAAAAAATAAAACTTACCATAAACACTACCATAAAGTATAAAGTAGATAGAAGACACTGCAAGACTCCAGAGGAGTAACACACTATAGTAATAGTGGAGACATAAGCTTTTAGATAAACAACAATCCTACTGGATTCTAATTTGTAATTGTAAACAAAAACATAATGCAATCATTTTGTGTAATTACAACTTTTACTACATTTTGTGTAATTACAACTTTTACTACACTAAGGAAACTTGGATTTCAGCCTCCCTCCTTGATAATATTTTTGTGAAAAAGTGGACTAAAATTAATTTATGAGAATCATAATTTATTAATTACATACTACACTTGCAAAACATAGTTTTCCATAAAATTTCCAATTCCTAAGAAAATAAAAACTTTTTGGCTACCAAAGTCCTGTTAGACTTTATGATGTTATTTAAGTAAAATAAATTAAAAGTTAAAGTAGAAGAAGAAATTTTGTTATTGTTAAGGTATTTTTAGGGGGTGGGTGTTCATAAACCGATAAAAAAAATCAAAAATCAAATGGATAAAATAAATTAAAAAATCAATTTTTTTATTAGATTGAATCGAATTTCATATTTTATTTTAAAAATAGATTCAAATTGAACTTACACACACATATTTATAAATTTTTAATATCACTCATTTTTATTTTATATTTTCATAAAATAATCATATAACTTATATTTATTTATGAAAATATATTTCATTAAAGATAATTTTATTAATTATATGAGTTAAGATATACAATTATTCTATAATTAATTATATAATAACATATAAATTAAATTTTTGAATTAAATTGATTTAATAATAAATTATTAAAATCAAAATAATTGAATAAAATAATTTTTATCTTTAAAATCGATGAAATCCAATTCATAAACACCTTCACTATTGTAGGTGGATGACCTAACGACCTTCCATTTTTTGAATAACAGCCGAAGCTGAAATCGGAGTAAACCGAACTTTGATTTCGATCTCATAAACACAATCCATTGCTATTGCTATTGCTTGCTGCCAACACATAAACATAACAAAATGTCGCTGCCAACAAGGTTAAGGTTTTCTGTCTCTCTTTCCATTCCCAATTTTCCCTCTTTTCTTCCAAACCCCTCACTCTCAACCTTCCATTCTCACTTTCACTCTCAGCCTCCATCCTTTGAAAATCTTGTCTCTGAATTCAATCGCATGTTGTGTATGCGTCATACCCCACC
>PYAF01002719.1:1775860-1821294 GCA_007407185.1 Glycine tomentella | reverse complement strand
CAACACATAAACATAACAAAATGTCGCTGCCAACAAGGTTAAGGTTTTCTGTCTCTCTTTCCATTCCCAATTTTCCCTCTTTTCTTCCAAACCCCTCACTCTCAACCTTCCATTCTCACTTTCACTCTCAGCCTCCATCCTTTGAAAATCTTGTCTCTGAATTCAATCGCATGTTGTGTATGCGTCATACCCCACCCATTATCGAATTTAACAAGATTTTAGATTCCTTTGCGAAGATCAAGAAGTATCCCACTGCTGTTTCCCTTACTCACCGATTGGAACTCAAGGGAATTGTTCCAAGCCTCGTTACTTTGAACATTCTCATTAATTGTTTCTGTCATATGGGTCAAATCACTTTTGGCTTCTCTGTATTGGCCAAGATTCTCAAGAGGGGTTACCAGCCAAACACCATAACCTTTAATACACTCATCAAAGGTCTCTGTCTTAAGGGACAAGTCAACAAAGCACTGCACTTTCACGACACGCTATTAGCACAAGGATTTCGGCTCAACCAAGTTAGTTACGGGACATTGATCAATGGAGTCTGTAAAATAGGAGAAACAAGAGCTGCCATCAAGTTGCTGAGAAAGATTGATGGACGACTGATTAAGCCTGATGTGGTGATGTACAGCACAGTTATTGACGCCCTGTGCAAAGATCAACTTGTAAGTGAGGCTTATGGTTTGTTTTCTGAAATGACTGTCAAGGGAATTTCTGCTAATGTTGTCACTTATACTACTCTAATATATGGCTTCTGCATTGTGGGTCAGTTGAAAGAAGCAATTGGTTTGTTAAATGAAATGGTATTGAAAACTATCAACCCAGATGTTTATACCTATAATATACTGATTCATGCATTATGTAAAGAAGGAAAGGTGAAAGAAGCCAAAAATGTGTTAGCTGTTATGCTGAAAGCATGTGTGAAACCTGATGTTATTACTTATAGTACTTTAATGGATGGGTATGTCGTAGTTTATGAAGTGAAGAAGGCAAAACATGTATTCAATGCTATGTCCCTAATGGGAGTGACTCCTAATGTTCGCACTTACACTATCCTGATTAACGGATTTTGTAAGAGTAAAATGGTGGATGAGTCATTGAATCTCTTTAAGGAAATGCATCAGAAAAATATGGTTCCCAACACAGTGACATACAATTCTCTTATCGATGGCTTGTGCAAATCTGGGAGAATCTCTTATGTTTGGGATCTTGTTGATGAGATGCGTGATAGAGGTCAACCGGCAGATGTAATCACCTACAATTCCTTAATAGATGCATTATGCAAAAACGGTCATCTTGACAAGGCAATTGCATTGTTCAACAAAATGAAAGATGAGGGAATTCGACCAAATGTGTACACATTCACTATACTTCTTGATGGACTATGTAAAGGTGGAAGACTTAAGGATGCACAAGAAGTTTTTCGAGATCTTTTGACTAAAGGATATCATCTCAATGTCTACACATATAATGTTATGATCAATGGGCATTGTAAACAGGGCCTGCTCGAGGAAGCATTGACCTTGCGATCAAAAATGGAAGACAATGGTTGCATCCCTGATGCGGTTACTTTTGAAATTATCATCAATGCTCTCTTTGAAAAAGATGAGAATGTTATGGCAGAGAAAGTTCTTCGTGAAATGATTGCTAGAGGCTTGTTGTAAGACCAAAACTATGTGAGAACTTTCTAGTTACACGTGAAAAAGAAGGGACAATCCAATGGGCTCAGTTCACTTTACTTTTGATTAAAGGTGATATGTACTTAGCTTCATTTTTTATGTTATAAATATAACAATAGTCAAATGATTATTGTCTTGATTTAACAATCATTTTCCTTCTCAATGTATTGTGGATGCTTGCTTTAATGATTTACTCAGTCACTCCTCATTGTTAGTGTTTCAGTTGTGAAACTAATCTGAAACTGACATGATTATTTGAATCGCTTTATCTCTTACAGTTGACTTTGTTTACCTAAAAGCATAAAAAGTAAAACTGGATTTTATTTTTTTCTGATTGCTTCTTGTTCTCTTTTTACAAAACGAAAAAACATAAGCATAAGACAATGCTGTCATGTATGAGTATGATACAAACATGACAGTTTTCAGATGTTAAATTAGCACAAAGGAGGTGAACATATGGTGAATAGGCAAAACAGCTTGGTGAAGGATGGAAGAAGACCCATTGTTTCTCATGCTTTCTTCATACATGGATTGCCTAGGCCTCTATTCACATGTCCAAATGAAGGCATTTTAATTTCTCCTGGATTATATCTGCACCAGGTACTCACAACAACTCAAAGAAAAGAAGGCTGGTCAATTCAAAAATCATATATCAGTAACCATGCAATTTTAATGGACTCTGGGTGTAAGCCAATTTGCTAAAGTCTGAATTTTTTGTTCCTTTTCGTTTGTGTGCTAATACTTTCATAAAAGGGGGGGGGGGGGGTAAGTAGTGCTATAAAGTTTAGGCAATTCTCACCTTATAAACTCTTTTTCTGGGGTTGAGTTTGACCCGAAGCCCAAATTCTAATTCTAATATGTTACATACAAGATTGTTTGTGTCAGTTTCATTGCTGTATGCTAAGTATCAATAACTTTATATATTAGCATTATTTTATACTACTGCAAGAGCTTTTAAATTACATTCTCTATCTCTTGGGTTTATCTCTATCTACATTGTTTTGTTGAGAGTGGTACAACATTGTTGCTTAGAATCATCAATGCACCTTTCATGACGAGCTCTACTTTGCTGTTGCTAATCAACCTTGCTTGCTTGATATTCAAATTGATGCAATGTATACAAAGCCTTCCAATCAGAGCAACTTCATTTGCAGACATGAAATTAAAAAAGTTATGCTAGAGCCTAGAAGGAAAAATAGCAAGCACAAGGTTGGTTTCTGTATGCTCACACTAGGGTTAGTTGAAGTTGTTAACAGGTAAATTTAACAGTGATTTAGTAAGAGATCCTAAATTGAAAGAGAGGAAGAATTCAGAAGGTATAAACAGGAGGAAAACTATTGAGTTAGATTGGGTTTGGCGTGTTGTTGGTTGGAAAGGAGAGCTAGTTCCCCTGGAGTTGTGTGAGTTACTTTTTTTCCATGTTTCCACTTGATTCTGCAAACATATTGATTTAGATTCAGGGATAAAAGTGATTTTCAACATAAGTCCTATTTACTTTTGTCATTTGATTCCTATTACAATCATGGTTGCTTCTGGTCTGTATATATTAGATTTTTAATGTAAAAATACACCAGGGCTAAAAAATACAAGCATCTATATTTCTTCTAATATTGATATTCTAAATCTTAATAAATTTGAAGATATATCATGTAGCACTTTGATTCCTCAGAGAGGATTGCAATGGCAATTCGAATTTATAGTGTAGACATCCAACATGTTAAAAGTTGCATGAGATTAACAGGTCAAACTTGCCAGTTGCCACAACACATAAACATAACAAAATGTCCGCTGCCAACAAGGTTAAGGTTTTCTGTCTCTTTCCATTCCCAATTTTCTCTCTTTTCTTCCAAACCCCTCACTCTCAACCCTCCATTCTCACTTTCACTCTCAGCCTCCATCCTTTGAAAATGTTATCTCTGATTCAATCGCATGTTGGTTTGATGAGGCATTCACTTTGCGGTAAAAATGGAAGACAATGGTTGCATCCCTATTCCCTAATGCTATAACATTCAAAATAATTATATGTGCTCTCTTTGAAAACTGAGACTGATAAGGCAGAGAAACTTTTTTGTGAAATGATCACTAGAGGCTAGGTGAAAGGATATAAGGTCACACACCTCATTTCCATATTAAATGACATTTCGATTGTTGTTTACTTTACATGTGTGGTTTGTAAATTTTGTATTTGTTTGATCAGAGGAGTTGGGTTATGCACTGGCCTCATTGCTGCTGATGTTTTTAGCATTCCACATTGGATATGCAGTGACACACATCAGTTATATATTAAGTTACATTTCTATTGTTGTTGAATTTAATTACATGAATGGTTTGTATATCTTTTATCTGTTGGATCAGAGGAGTTAGGCTACACTACACGGTGGCCTCTCTGCAGCTGATGCTTTCCTAGTTCCATGTTGGATGTGAAGAGTTGATAATTTTTATTTCTTCTGTGCATTTTGATTGCTATAGTTGATTAGTCATATTTTTTTTTATTATTCTGGGTCAAAGATCACAAGTATTCCTTAACCCATTTGGTCAGAGACTAAGTTCGCTCACGATGCGTGACTGCCGCTGGTCCAAGGGAATTTTGAACACGGTGGAAATGGAAAGCGGGTTCTCCCGCTAAATAGATTGTTTTTCGCTCTTGTGAATGCAGCGAGATCTTACACTACTGCACCAACCCTTTGGGTTATTAAATGATTAGTAGAGGAGTTGAAAGCAGTGACTTCATTGCCTGTCATTAAAAGTGTAGAAGTTGAAACTCTTTAGTTCCCTCTGAAATTTCATATGCATTGTAGAGTTCGTTTTAATGATTAATAGAAGAGTTGAAAGCAGTGACCTCGTTGCCTATCAAGTTTATATTAACCTGTTTTTAATTGATTCTGATCTTGGGTTGTTGGTTGACATTTTGAATCTTGAGGTGGTTTTTATTCATCTTCCTTTAGGATCTTCCAACTCACTCATTGCTTGCTAGATGCTCATGGGGATAGTGTTTTAGATGTATTAATAATAGAAAAATTATATATATCAACCCTTTTTTATCATGCAACAAAGTATATAAATTGAGTAGCTTCTTACACAGTATTTTATCTTCGCTGCTTGGTGCTACCCATTTTATGCAGCTCTTTTTAAATGCTGAAACGCATTTGATTCGCCATTAAAGCAGTCATCGGTAAGAGGATAAATTATTATTGAAGTGTTTGTTGCACTAGTCTATTGTTCATGCCATGAAAAGGGATTGTTTTCCCTTTTAAACTTGGTTTTTTTCTCTTAATCCAGTTACAGTTCTAGTGCAACGATAAATCAATCGATGGCAATTTACCAGCTTGAACCTCTGAGTCTAAATAGCTTTTCCTTTATATGAAGTGCTTTTCTGCTTTAAGAAAGTTAAGCTTTTGTTCGGATGTAGAGTTTCTGGAAATTCGAAATACAAAGTTATTTTATTTAAAATTACACTTAAGGTGAGAAGGTGGTAATTAACAAGTAGCAACAATAAGGTTTGACCATAATATGGGTTTAGTATGGTCTCAGGATTAGCCACGAATGGGCTGGAAACGTGAAAAATTAACCCACTCTAACCATAATAAATCCAAAATACAGTATAACACTTGAAATAACAATAATAATAATTAATGATGGGTTTGGATTCTCATCATTTCTTTTATTATTAAGTTTTTAAGAAAATAAATGTCATTCTTCATCAAACACGTGTTTATCATCTTCATTTTATTTGTCTTCCTAAAACTTGTGAAATTGAAGATAAAGAAATGAAGTTCATTTTTGTTGTTGATGGACTTTGATTTCTGTCTCGTAAAGACATAAACACAATCCATTGCTATTGCTATTGCTTGCTGCCAACACATAAACATAACAAAATGTCGCTGCCAACAAGGTTAAGGTTTTCTGTCTCTCTTTCCATTCCCAATTTTCCCTCTTTTCTTCCAAACCCCTCACTCTCAACCTTCCATTCTCACTTTCACTCTCAGCCTCCATCCTTTGAAAATCTTGTCTCTGAATTCAATCGCATGTTTTGTATGCGTCATACCCCACCCATCATCGAATTCGGCAAGATTTTAGGATCCTTTGTGAAGATGAAGCAGTATCCCCTTGCCGTTTCCCTTTCTCACAGACTGGAGCTCAAGGGAATTAAGCCTGACCTTGTTAATTTGAACATTCTCATTAATTGTTTCTGTCATATGGGTCAAATCACTTTCGGCTTCTCTGTATTGGCCAAGATTCTCAAGAGGGGTTACCACCAAACACAGTAACCTTCACAACACTCATCAAAGGTCTCTATCTTAAGGGACAAGTCAAGAAAGCACTGTACTTCCACGACACGCTATTAGCACAAGGATTTCGGCTCAACCAAGTTAGTTACGGTACTTTGATCAATGGAGTCTGTAAAATAGGAGAAACAAGAGCTGCCATCAAGTTGCTGAGAAAGATTGATGGACGACTGATTAAGCCTGATGTAGTGATGTACAGCACAGTTATTGACGCCCTCTGCAAAGATCAACTTGTAAGTGAGGCTTATGCTTTATTTTCTGAAATGACTGTCAAGGGAATTTATGCTAATGTTGTCACTTATACTACTCTAATATATGGCTTCTGCATTGTGGGTAAGTTGAAAGAAGCAATTGGTTTGTTAAATGAAATGGTATTGAAAACTATCAACCCAGATGTTTATACCTATAATATACTGATTCATGCATTATGTAAAGAAGGAAAGGTGAAAGAAGCCAAAAATGTGTTAGCTGTTATGCTGAAAGCATGTGTGAAACCTGATGTTATTACTTATAATACTTTAATGGATGGGTATGTCGTAGTTTATGAAGTGAAGAAGGCAAAACATGTATTTGCTATGTCCCTAATGGGAGTGACTCCTAATGTTCGCACTTACAATATCCTCATTAAAGGATTTTGTAAGAGTAAAATGGTGGATGAGTCATTGAATCTCTTTAAGGAAATGCATCAGAAAAGTATGGTGCCTGATACGGTGACTTACAATTCTCTTATTGATGGTTTGTGCAAATCTGGGAGAATCTCTTATGTTTGGGATCTTGTTGATGAGATGCGTGATAGAGGTCAACCGGCAGATGTAATCACCTACAATTCCTTAATAGATGCATTATGCAAAAACGGTCATCTTTACAAGGCAATTGCATTTTTCAACAAAATGAAAGATGAGGGAATTCGACCAAATGGGTTCACATTCAATATACTTCTTGATGGACTATGTAAAGGTGGAAGACTTAAGGATGCACAAGAGGTTTTTCAAGATCTTTTGGTTAAAGGCTATTGTATAAATGTCTACACTTATACTATTATGATCAATGGGCTTTGTAAACAGGGCTTGCTGGATGAAGCATTGGCCATGCTGTCAAAAATGGAAGACAATGGTTGCATCCCTGATGCTGTTACTTTTGAAATTATCATCAATGCTCTCTTTGAAAAAGATGAGAATGTTAAGGCAGAGAAAGTTCTTCATGAAATGATTGCTAGAGGCTTGTTGTAAGACCAAAACTATGTGAGAACTTTCTAGTTACACGTGAAAAAGAAGATGGACAATGCAATGGGCTCAATATCACTTTACTTTTGATTAAAGGTGATATGTACTTCGCTTCATTTTTTATGTTATAAATATAACATGAGTCAAATGATTATTGTCTTGATTTAACCATCATTTTCCTTCTCAATTTATTGTGGATGCTTGCTTTAATGATTTGCTCAGTCACTCCTTACTCCTTAGTGTTAGTGTTTCAGTTGTGAAACTAATCTGAAACTGACATGATTATTTGAAATGCTTTATTGCTTATAGTTGACTTTGTTTACCTAAAAGCATAGAAAGTAATGGATTTTATTTTTTTCTGATTGCTTCGTGTTCTGTTTTTACAAAATGAAAAAACATAAGCATAAGACAATGCTGTCATGTATGATACAAACATTCAGTTTTCAGATGTTAAATTAGCACAAAGGAGGTGAACATATGGTGAATAGGCAAAACAGATTGGTGAAGGATGGAAGTAGACCCATTGTGAATCAGAGGTCTGTGTCTTAAGGGAGAGGTCAAGAAAGCCTTGTACTTTCATGACAAGCTATTGTCACAAGGGTTTCAACTCAACCAAGTTAGTTATGCAACTTTGATCAACAGGGTATGCAAGATAGGAGAAACAAGAGCTGTCATCCTGTTATTGTGGAAGATTGAAAGACGATTGTCTAATGTGGTAATGTACAGCACAATTATTGATCGTTTATTTAAACATTAACTTGTAACTAAGTGAGGCTTATGGTTTATTTTCAGAAATGGTTCTCAGGGGAGCTGTGATGGTGAAATCTAGTGTGGAACCCGATGTGATTATTTATAATTCTTTAATGGATGGGTATTGTTTAGTTAAAGCAGTGAATAGGGCCAGAGAAATATTCAACACCATGTCTCATAAGGGAGTGAGTCCCGATGTTCAGAGATATAATATTGTGATTAATGGATGAAGCCATGGTTCTATATAGAGAAATGTATAGCCCAAGTATTGTCCCTTCTACTGTAACTTACAATACATTTATTGATGGTTTGTGCAAAGCAGGGAGAATGTCTTGTGTTTCGGAACTTCTTGAAGAGATGTATGATAGCAGATATATTCACCTACAATTCGTTACTAGATGTTTTATGTAAAAACCAGCATCTTGATGAAGCAATTGCATTATTCATGAAAATTAAAGACCAGGGAATTGAGCTCAATGCGTGTACATACATCATACTTATTGATGGATTGTGTAAGGGTGGAAGACTTAAGACTGCACAAGAGCTTTTTAAGTATCTTTTGATTAAAGGCTATCATGTAAAGTCCACATGTATAATGTTATGATCAGTGGACTTTGTAAAGAGGGCTTGTTTGATGAAGCATTGACCTTGAGGTCTAAAATGAAAGACAATGTGATAGAGACAGAAGATGGAGACAAGTGTACTCTAGGAGGGTCCCTTGAAGCTTGGCTGTTAGTTGGTTATTTGTTAGGATAACTAATAGTTAGTTACAACTAACTATTAGTTATCAGATTGGAGAGAAAGCATAAATAAGTGTAGAAAGTTCAGGAAAGGAAGGCAGAAAAGGAATAGGAGGGTGGTGAACCTCGAATTCCCTTTGTATCAGATGGAGTATTCTCCAGAATTCAATAAAGTTCTGTGTTCTCTTCTCTGCTGACAGTGTAGCTGCTGTAATTGCTATCTTTTTCAATAAAAATTCTCTCTTTCATCTATCTTTCTGGTCCAGTTTCTATCATTGATATCAGAGCCTCGATTTTGGGGCTGTGAAGGGTTGATGGGGACGAAAAACAGCAACAAAATGGATGCAAGAATGGAGGCAATCGAGCGTGCAGTGGAAGAAAACTGTGAGGCGATGGAGGTGAATAGGGAGGTGATCGAGTCGCGATTGGGCTCAATTGAAGCCATGCTGCAGAGGCTAACAGTGGCATGGGAGAAGTAAGCACCTGTAGCCAACGGCCCCGGGAGCGATTCGATGGGAAGAAACAAGGGGAATGCAGCGTCTGGTGGAAATTAGCGCCTGTTGGAAGCTGATCAGGGTTTGCTGGTGGAATTAAAAGCAGTAGAAAGAGAAGGAAGGGCAGAAGAAATACCTGGTTCAGTAGGGAAGGTATTGGCAGAGTGTGAGCAGGTTTTTCAAGAACCCCAAGGGCTGCCACCCCCATAGAGAAAAAGATCATGCCATACCCATTCAACCAGAGAAAATCATGCAGAATAGGATTTCAGCTCGACAGGAAATACTCATCAAATGGCAAGATTTACTCCACCATGGAGATAGCTGGGAACTTGCTGAGGAGATGAAGAAGGCTTTTCCTGATTTGGACCTTGAGGACAAGGTTCATCTTGAAGGGGAGGGTATTGATAGAAGCAGAAGATGGAGACAAGTGTACTCTAGGAGGGTCCCTTGAAGCTTAGCTGTTAGTTGGTTATCTGTTAAGATAACAAATAGTTAGTTACAACTAACTATTAGTTATCAGATTGGAGAGAAAGTATAAACAAGTGTAGAAAGTTTAGGAAAGGAAGGAAGAAAAGGAATAAGAGGGTGGTGAACCTCGAATTTACTTTGTATTAGTTGGGGTATTCTCCAGAAATCAATAAAGTTTTGTGTTCTATTCTCTGCTGACATTGTAGCTGCTGTAATTGTTATCTTTTTTCAATAAAGATTCTCTCTCTCATCTATCTTTCTGGTCCAGTTTCTATCACAATGATTGTAGGTCAAGTGTTGTAAATTTTGAAACAATTATCCATGCTCTCTTGGCAAAACACAAGAATGACAAGACAGAGAAAATCCTTCTTGAAATGATTTCTAGAGGCTTATTGTTTAAGAGTTACACCAGGTGACATATGCTCTAGTTTAACATTAAGTTGTTTTGAATTTTGATGATGACAAGCCCATTTTTTTTATAGTTGAACATAAAAAAAGATGGACTATGTTATTGGCTCATTGCCACTTTAATTTTCACTAATGTTGTTAGTTTCATTTTGATATTGTAAAGATAAATAATATTGGTGGATTGTTGAGAATTGAGATAACTATCCTTTTTCTTCCCAATTTACCATTGATATGCTTCATCTACTTTTTTATGATTTTTCAGTCACTGCTTACTGTTTGTGTTTCAGATCACACATCATATTGAAACTAACATAATTATTTGGAATTCTTTATCTCTTATAGTTGATTCCGTTTACCCATGTTATTGAGCGTAGAACTGCTTTATTTTTCCCCCTGCATATTTTCTTGGCTTTTACATAAATGGGCGAGTTGAAAACAAATAAAGTTGCTGATACTTTCCTAGAGGGTAATTGTGGTATAATTAGTTGTAGCTTTTTGAAGGACTATGGTTTATTCTAGTCAAGAAAAGAGATATAAGAAATGAGATTTTTACAAGGCTTCACATTTTAATAGTTTACTTATATGTGGTACTAGTTAGCTTTCTAGAGTAGTAGAGCTTATCAGGTTCGTATATTAAGCTGTCTCTGTTTTGGATGGAAGCAAATGCAGGTTCTCATAGTCTTAGATTTACTTGACAAATTGCTTTAGCATTATTCTTTAAGTAGAAATAACCAATTTATCCTCCTATTGATAGTATCACCTTCTTCACTAACCTCTGTTCTACTTCTATGGTATTTTCAAATCTATTTTGGAATTGGCTTGTTACCAGTCAAAGCTTGTGGTATCTTTGTCAGTTTTAGGAAATTATTCAGAAGCAGTTTTTCATACAGCTTTATTTTCATACAGGATGAATATATTCTCATCCTTGTGAAGTATTCTTAGGCAATTTTTTTATAATTCAATTTAAAATAAAACTATAACTATAATTATATAACCATTCTTTTCAATAACAGATAGCACAAAAAATTGATTCTTTAGTAAATTTTATTTGCATAGATAGAATATAAGTATTTTATTTAAAGGAAAAACTTATATATATGTATGTATGTATAAATCTATCGAAACTTTACTAATCATGGGGCAGGAAGTCAGGGACCCTTGATTTTTTTATGATAACTCCTTTGTCATTTCCAAATTAAATTATGAAAATATATTCATATTATATATTTAGAAAAAAGAGAAAAGGGTGAGAAAAATAACAAAAGCAAAAATAGGACTCTTCAGTTACTCGATCATTACTTCAACTCATTAAGCATATTATACTACTCAAGTATTGCACGTGTTAACTTTTTTTTTTTTTTTATCAGGAGGCCCCATTAAACATATCTAGAAGCTCACTGATTCATTTAGCACAAGTCCCTTCGGTTTTTAAAATGAAGCCAAGCCATATATACGTGAGTAAAACCACTGGCTTTATTTGGAGGCTTTGAACACTCAGTTTCAAATTCAACACGAGCTTTTCTTCCCCTCTCTGCAGTGTGCCTTCCTGTCTCTTATAAGTTATAATAGAAGTTAATAACTGATCCACTAAAAATATAAAATATTGACAATATGTAGAATCTATATTATATTATATATAGAAGAAATTTTCAGAACTTTTTGTTTCGTCGATTTTTTTTTACTTATTCGGTTATTATTAAGTAATTAACGCAGTTTTGTTTGTATTATTAATGTTTCTTAGATTTTTAACATCAGTATTCCACGATGAGAATTTTTGCTAGGAGATCTACCGTGTTTCAAACAGAAGATACTTATAAAAACAAAAACAGAAATAGGAAAACACAATTTTTATAAGAATTTAATATTTATACACTTATAAAACAGTTTTATAATATTATTCAATTACAAATCAGTTTAAATTATTTTAAAATAATTATTTTAAAAATTAACAAATTTATCATATATAATAAATTATGATTAATGACTTTTTTTAATCATTTTATAATACTACAAATAACAATTTATAACTGAATATTGAATAACAGTATAAAAAGAATAATAACATATCCTTCTAAAAATATTTCTCATACCTTATAAAAAATATTAAATAAAAAAATTAGTATCTTCGAATAAAATGTGTTCAATATTTATCATACAAGATAAATAAGAGAATTACTAAGAAGATATTGAATGGAAATTTAAAATTATTCATCTAAAATATCTTTATATTTTGAATATATTTGAATTTAATTCCGAAGTTATTTGACGCATTGAATGAATTACTGTGGTAAGAGAAAATGAATGAGCACACAGTAACCTTGCATGGAAGCAATATGTAACTCAATGTTGGAAAGCCTTAACGACAAAGAGAGCCTCTAACTTCCACACGGTAAGTTCTAAAGTAAAGATATATATATATAGCAATGAATACAGTCTCTCTCACACCCCATTAAATCTCATTCTCACAGTTGGGTTTCCAGGTCCAGAAAACAGATCCAATTTGCATTGATCAATCAAGAAAAGTCCATCCTAGTGTGCATAAATATGCAAATATGATATTACAATGAGGTTGTGGGGAATGTCGCCTTGGCTCGAGAGAGATATATGATGTGTCCATGCATTCACCAATATAAATGAATCAAATGATATTATTATATCAGTTTCAATTGTGAGTGTTTTCTCGGACCAGGCTTCATTCCCCTCACTCCCTCCTCTCTCGTTAGCTAGATCTTCTTTTTAATTCTTCATCATGCTGCATGTTACGCACGTATAATGTATTCATGCACACTCTCTTTCCTATTCCCAATCTCTTTAAATTTTCATATATATATATATATATGTATGTATATGTGGGTAAACTGCATATCAAGAACCAGTGATGTATACCAAATTTGGAGATTCGTGCTTGGTATTACTATATATTATTTATTTATTTCTCATCTCATTATTATTGCTGAAAGGCATATAATAAACTTAGGCTGAAGCTCTGTAATGTCATATGTAAATCATTGCCACACAGCTTCAGAAAAATCATTGCTTATATATATTGAGGAATGAATGGAAATTAAAGATGAGAATGAGAATGACAGGAAGATAATTGCTGGTATCAGATGAGTGTTGTACAGTAAACGACGATATTGGGCTCTGATGAGTCCGGGCCATTTAAACCATAGTCAAGTCTTTTGTGGGGTGAATTAATTGATGAGAATATATATATTATTTTAACATTATATGAAAATTAAACTCCTTTTACATTGCCAAAAGAAAAAGGGCATTGCAATTCTACCATAAGCAAAATGGTACATGCTAACTTCAGTTTTTTTTTTTAATCAAACTCCTTTCATTATGCAGGTCAAGATATAACAGTTACTTTTTTCACCAGTATCCTAATTCTTAAGGTTATTATTCCTAACAAGTGCGTGCTTTTACAGCCTTAATTTGTTTCTGAATTTCACACAGCTAATTGAGCTAAAGTTAACCAATATGATGCTCATTATTATATATATATATATATATATATATATATATATATATACACTTTGTTTTTGCTTTAATTGTTTCCAACTGTAATGTGTTACATGGCAATCAATAATCAAATGTTCATATAACAAACAAAAAAATGGTGGTTATGTTTATAGGTAATTTCGTAATTCATTGCTGCTTGTTTATGTGAAGGCTGTAGAACAGTAGAAGTACTTCACTGTGAAAAAAGACTGCTGGGTGGAGTACTATACAACTTGGCTTGCTAACCTTTTCAAAGAAATATCGGTTACGGTGGATCCAATAGATGATGTAAGTCGGATGGTGTTGTATTCTTACTAAGGTCTTAAAAAATGATATGTGATTAAGATTTCGGCCGTAGCGTCAAGATTTTAGGGATCTTAGGGATCTTTATAATCAATTAGGGTCATGTATTTTTCTACAATTAATGTATGCATCAAGACAAAATTACAACCGCAATTTAAAATCTTGCTTCTTACAAATGATTTTTGCTATTTGTTTAATAATAAGTGTATGATGAATGTGAAGAATCCGAATTTGCTCAAAATTTGGATTGAAAGCTACCCAAAAGTCTATCACTCATGAAGTCAATGAAACCGAGGAGCCCTCATATATGTTGAAATCAAGATAGTTGATAGCACAAAACAAAACTAGTTCTAGCTAGGTTCTAAGAGAAATACCCGATGAGGAAAGCAAAGGTGGAATGTATCTTTTACTCTTTTAACATTATATTTTATCGTAGTCCACGAGTTGTTTAATTTTGTGTGAGAGATATTTAATCGTTGTGAGATCATTCTGGTTCCTCTTAATGTTAGTGCGGTTCCGTATTTGTTAGTGTAAAACAAAATAGCAGTATGGTTGTGCTTCAAAACAATTTATTAGCATAGGTAACCTTTAACTATTCATTAGGTCAAATTGGTAATTTGACTAGTGAGTTTATGAGAATATCAAGTTTCATATTATTCTTAAAATTGTAATTAGTAATTGCAAGTTCAAGGAATACATAACAGATGTCATGTTGCATATTTATTTTATTTATTATAATACTTGCTACGAAGATTCTTCAAATAAATAAAATGTGTGATATTTAAAGGAAAAATATGTTTGTACTTATTTACAAAAACAAGGGAGATATTTATAATTGTTGTAACTATAGAGACATTAAATTCATGAGTCATACTATGAAGTTGTGAGAGAGAGTTATTGTCTTAGTGATGAATGAATTATCAAAAGATATTCAAGAGGAAGTGTTTTGATGTATATTTTTTGCAGATGATATTGTATTTATTGGTGAGACGAAAGACGGTGTTAATAGAAAACTTGAATTGTGGAGAAATACTTTGGGTCTAAAAGATTCACGATAAATCAGAGTAAGATTGAGATATGAAGTGTGAGTTTTCGCTGGTAAGAGATGGTGATCAAGATCCCTGCATCTACTTAGTCAAGAGGTACCCAAGAAAGATATTTTTAGATACTTGAGGATCAATTTTGCAAAAAGGTGGAGAGATTGATGATGATGTAAATCATAGAATCAGAGCATGGTAGATGAAATGATAAAGTGTATATGAATTTTTGTGTGATCGTAAAATTCTCCTTAAGTTAAAAGAAATAGAACAGTTGTAAAACTTGCAATGTTATATGGAGCTAAATGTTTGCCAACACATAAGCAACATGAACATAAAATATGGATAGTAGAAATGAGGACGTTAAGGTGGATGTGTAGTTATACGAAGATGGATAAGATAGAAAATGAAGATATTCGACGAAAGGTAGCAACAATACCGGTGAGTGAAAAGATGAGAGAACATAGATTGATGTGGTTTGGACATGTAATGAGACGACCTTTGTTACCAAGAGTTTGTCACAAAGAGAGGTAGAGGTAGACCGAAACTTATCTAATGAAAGATAATTAAACAATATTTAATGGAGTGATATATAGATTGGCGGAAAGTGTATCTTAGGATGGAATGGAAAAAAGCTTTAAGTTTGGTGGAGGGTTAGACTCGTTATTATCTCTATGTTCCATACAATCACTTTTTAGTTCTTTTCCTCTGCATTTTTTCCCTCGTTCTTCATCCTTCTTTTCTTTTATCTTATTTTCTTTTCTTTTGTCTTATTTTCTCTTTTTTTCTTCCTTTTTTTTACCTTTGTTCTGTAACTCAAGAACACGAATGTCCAGCTAGATTGCTGGTAATTTGATGTTGGATCAAACTCTCTTTCAAGGTATTTATATCGAATAAAATATCTCTCAAAGATGATCACTATGCACAAAGCTATACTCAACCAATGGTGTGAGGTGTGTACACAGTGTGGATGGAAAGAGAGAGCAAGAATGTCGGTGTATCTTTTTCCTATGCAACCATCTCATATTTATAGTGCACATACCTCTTTACTAGCTGTTGAACGTACCCGAGAATCTCGACTGGGATCTCTAACTGTCTTGGTACCATGACCTCCGTGGTTGACATGATAGAGTGAGTGAGGGTGATCCAAAATAGGGTTGAATTTTTTTTTATTTTTTTATCATGGTCTCTTATATATTCAACCTGAAATCTACTATACAACTATTATACAGATAGACAAATTCAAATCTTTAATTAACTTGTCCTCGTGTATCCATAATAAAGTCACCCTACGTTTATATACGAGAGGTTGAGATATCTTAGAATTTTATTTTTCATAATGATATTGTATTTTCAACAATCATATTACTAAGAAAATTATAATAAAAATATTATTATGAGAACATTTAAAAATACCTTTGGCTAGATTTTAATATTCTAAAGAATATTTTTAATTTTTAAATAGTTAAAATAAAATATAAGAGTTGGAATTGGAGTTATAATTAGGTTAAATAATATATATATATTTAATATTTTCATGGGAATGACGTTTTCATCCTTCATCTTAAGAAAATAAATGACTTATAGCATCTTTGGTTATGTGCTTTTGTCTTTTTGACCCACCTCAATCATAAACTAATATACATAGCTTTTGCGTGTATTACATACCACATATTGAATCCACATTTTTTAATATTTTGTTCCAAACACCCACTTCAATCATGCTATAACTATTGTTTAAGGAATAAACAATAAATATATATATATTTTAACTCATAACAAGAGTAAGAATACTACATTTTTCAATTTACATTTCTTAGGAATGAATTTATAATTGTTGAAACAAACACACTTTTAATTTTAAAAAATTCTTCTTAATATCTCTAACTTTACAAAATAAAATTTATTTTAACCTTTTAAAATGAAAATAAAATAAACTAGAAACTAATTTTTTTAAGAAACACCTTCTTACTATAGTAAAAATTAGTGAAAACTTTTAAAACTTTAAAATTAATTTTTTTTTAGAGTATTGAGAATTACACTCCAAAGAATTTACTCCCAAAAATCTTGTAAAAAATCTAAGAAACTCCGCCACACAATAGCAATTAAGGCATTCCGATCTTAACCCCTAAGAAAAGAATCGAAAAAACAAAATCTTGACTGCAAGAAAACAATAAAGACTCGTAAATTCATAATCATCACCCAGAAAGAAAAAGAGAAATCGCAAAGGCAGAGCAATAACACAACACAACACATCGAAGCAGAAGAAGACATGGCGTTGCAGTGGCTGATTCTCACCTACGTGGTCGCAGCTGAAGCTGCGGTGGCAATTCTGCTAACCCTTCCCACGCCCAAACTCCTAAGGAACCGTTTCGCCTCTCTCGTTTCCCTCATTCTTCAACCCGCGCTTTTCATTGTACCCTTTGCAGGGTTCCACCTCTTAGGTACGATTTTCTCTCTTTTCCTCAAATGGGTTTCTTTAATTTCATCTTCCAACTACTGGGTTTGCCTCAAAATCATTTCTTTTCTACTTTTGGATTGGTGGGTAGGTGGTCGTCAATTGTTGTAATTGCTCTTTATTTTGGGGTTTATGGATGAACACCCATCTGGGTGTCTCTTGACAGTGGGAATTTCTCACTTTCTCACTTTCTCTTTGAGATGGATTGTGCTGATAGTTAGATTGGGAGCTTCAAAAAGGCTTAGCAGAGGGTGGGTTTTTTTTTTATGTTGGTTGTGTCTTGTGTGCTATTAGTTCTGTTTATGTGGAGATCGATTGAGTAATTGTGTGTAATCTACTGTTGGTTTTCCTGAATTTTGATCTATGGTTGTTTGTAGATTTATACTGGAAAAATGAGCATCGCTTGATGTGTAACTCTGAAGTTTGTACTGCTACAGAGAGAGATCGATATGAGAAATCTGTAAGTATTTTCTATGGATGTCAAGATGGCTTAATTGGGGAGTTTATGTTTTGCATTGTAAATTGTGGTCACTGAGTGTGTTTATACTTTATACAGCTTTTGATTGTTTTGGACTTTTGGTTGATACTGAGAAGGATGCTTTCATGATTTGAGGAATATTGGCTTCAAATTTAGAACAATCTTGAGAATATTGGATGGAAATATAACTTTAGAAGCTATTGGTAATTGGTAATAAAACATTTTGCAGCATGATTTACATTGTTAGCAAGCCTGGATTGTAGGGTATGGTTCTTACTCATGGGTAGGTTCTGAAAGCACCTTTCAATGTGAGCATATCATGATTTTTTCATACAATTTTTACACAATTTTTCATAATTTATGTGTTTAACCATGCAACCATTTCGCATTGATGGTGAACATAATCACTTATTGTTTGTTTAACCTTCATTTACACTCATCAATACAAAATGCCTACTTCATTAATATTTTTCTTGGGATATTGTTGATTATTTTTGGGGTTCCTCCTTTACAATTTAGAAGTATGTCCTTGAATGAATGAACCTTTTGGATCCTTTCTTTTTTGCGAGATGAGAAAGGAGGATGGAGAAATGAATGAAGGGTTGAGAATATAAAATAGATTGTGGTCTGAGTTGAAAAAATATTAAAATTATATTATTGTTAAGCAAATGAATTGTAAATCCTCATTTTTGTTTATGTGGAAATGATGATTTTAGGTGTTAGAAACTGAACATATTAGCTGAGCTTTTCTCAGCATTTGGCTAGTATTATTTTTAATTTCAGTCTGAGTTGGTCTTGCCTGGCCATGTTTATTAACAAGCATGAGCATAATAAGATGTTGTAATAGCATGAACTTTTAAAATAAATAGGAGCAACTGTATCTTAATCAGCTTATCAAATTGAAAGGATAAGTAAATATATGTCAACATATTAAAACACACTCAATGACACTCTAGTCATCATTTATATTTTATAATGTTTAAGACAAAACTTTACTGTTTATGAAATTAAACTAATGTATTGCTTTTTATTCCAACATTATGGTAGAATCATCAATTGCAAAAAACTGTAAATGATAATAGAATAATATATGATAGATTTGTTATTAAAAAAAATCAGGAAGGAATTAAAGTTTGCTAATCTTGAGTGGGACAACATTTTTATTACAAAAAAGCTACTGTGATTGATAAGGTTGTACTTTCTCAAAATGAAATTATCAAATATTTTGGTGATTTAAAAAAATCATATGTTTTCTTTGGCATTTTAAGCAATGTGTTATAAACTGCACCTAAGCAGCTGATTGAAGTGGTCAGACCATAAATTGGCTGTGTCCTTGGTTTGAATATCAATATTATCTTGTTCGACAAAAAAATAATAATGGAATCATGGCTTGAAGGTTAGGTTTGATATTAAAACATTAATTTTAAGGATCCTGACCAGAGTTACTAAACTCATGCTGATTGGGTCAAAGCATAATGCTTTGGTCTGGTGGTAGTGTGTTTCAGAATGCAAAAGAGAAGATGAAAATAGCAATGTGTATACTATGACATTTACACAGTAAATTAAATGAGTATGGATTGTGTGTTACTATATGAACATTAACTATTGTCCCCAGAATGCTATTTGTTATTGAGTTTAGTAGCACAATGAGAAACTCTACTGCTATACCATCTTAAAATTTCACAATCAGCACTCTTGTAAGGTTGTGAGATTGTGAACTGTATGTGAGAAGATGAAGTTTTGCTTGATACACATGCATGTTTTAGCTTTTAAGGGGGGAAAGACAGAATAATTTTTCTTTAGTGGACCAAAGTATGCTTTCTATATTGTTTGAACTCCATTACACTTGGACGAGATGTTTTTGTTCATGATTTCAAAGTCCTCCCACATTCTGTAGTGCGGTGTGAGAGATATATAACATGATAGAGCATTGAGTTAACCTGTGATGTGAGAGGAACCAAGTGTTTTGCTCAGAACTTTGGCTCAACCGGTTCATTAAATTTCATCCAACTCTGGATTAATCAGCTGAGTTTCAACAAATGCACACCAGACTGTTTATATTTCTGGTCTATTAGATGGTTCAAACTGGTTTACTGGTTGAGATCAGTCTGAGCCGTGCTTTATAAACCTTTTGAGATGCTTTCTCATCCAAAAATATTATCATCGATGGTTGGAACAAAAAAAAGAATGGACCAGTTTCCTAAGTGAAATATGGCATGAGAGTGGAGAGAATCATTTGGGAAAGAAGTGGCTGGAAGCGTAAAAAAAAAAAGCATTTCCGAATATTCCAAAACATCATTAACTATATTTGATGTGCCTAACATCAGTGACATGGATGTAGCATACACAAAACTTTTGGTTTGAATTTTGAACTTTATTGTTAGGGTTCTTTTGGTTAAGTTGGACTAACAACATCACATGTTTCCTTTAGGCTTACTTTATTTGAAAATATGAATTGCCATTTCTCTCTCCTTGCTAAATAAAATACTTCACATTGTTGATTACTTGACTCATTGACCATTTATTGGTGTTGCACAGATATACAAAGCTCAGAGGAATGTAATACTGTGTGTTATAGCATGTCTTCTCTACTGGTAAAGTAACAAACTAACAATATTACAATGGAATCTCTTTGTTCTTTAGGAATGGAATGGACTTATCTGTCTTTGATCTTGTTTGGATAAAATTCTCTATAAGTACTTTTCGAGAAAGAAAATAAAAAGATAAAATGTATTAGACTTCTTGCATAAGCCAAAATATTATGTACTTCAATTCCAACTTTTTTTAAAGTTGACGTGCATAAGCAGATTTTAACTTGATGAAAGAATTTTTTTTCCTTCTATAAGTGCCTATGGATCCTTACATTGTAAGTCCAGCTCAATGAATGCATGTCGATGTGGTGACAGGTCTATCAGCCGCATCTGCAAGTATCTGAAGGAAATCCAGAGTCTGGAGGAAGTGGAGAAGAGAATCAAGGCCCAGTAGATTCTTTTAGTCATGATTAGTGGATTGAGGCTACTTTAGTTGAGTCTGGTATGGACATGCCAACATGATGTACCAAATTATAGTGTGATGTACTCATGTGATTCAGTTCTAGACTTTCAACTTCCAATCTTTCTTTATCATGATGTTTGGATCTGCTCTTGACTTGCATGTTGTTTAATGGCTTTTAGCCTATATCGGTGAAATATTTTTCTATTTTATATCTAAAAAAGGATAAATCCAATGGAAAAGACAACCATGGTTTGTAGAGAATATGTATATATATTCAGCATTAGATTGCATTGAAAAATCATGGTAGAAAAAACACACGTTGATGATCGACAGGCTGGCTTAAGTGGAATGCAGTTTAAAGCTTAAATTTTAAGTACAACAAAAAATATTTGCTATAAGTTTTTCAAAATTAAAAAGGTCACATATGTTGACAAAAAAACTGATTTATAACCTTTTTATTTAAAGTAAAAAAAATCATTCTCAAATTTTACTCTAGGCTTTTCTGTCCATCGAAACATGCTTTCTAGTTTGAGTTTTCAGTTTTCACTCCCTCGATTTTTCTGTTTGTTACTTCTTATTTTGCACAAAAATTTGCTTCTCTTAAAATCTAAATTATTTTTCAATGTGACAGCAAAAGGTATAGGTGAAATTGCATTTAGGATTAATAGACTATCATTGCCAATGTGTTTCTAAATTAAATAAACTAAGTCATTGACAAGATTTAAAAGTTAAGTGAACATGATTCATTTCTCTCTTTTTTTCATAATTCTTTTTAAGTTATAATAAATATATTGTTTTCTAGAATGCTTTAAATTCTTGTTAAAAAGTAGATACGGATAAATAAATGTTTTCATTCATTCTTCTTCCTCTTGAATGATGTTTATTTATAATAGTGATATAACAAATATCCCATAATAATAGAAAAAAGAATAACAATTTTATCCTATTTAAACAGAATGTTAACAATCAATTTAAATTTAAATAGTTTTTATTCCTATATAAAATAACAATATTTTAAATTCAAAAACTTCTTTTCAACATCTCATCAAGTTGGTGCATGAATATTTTAGGAGGTTCTTCAAGATAGTCTAGTATAGGTGCTTAGAGTTATATAAGGTAGAAAGAGAATTGAGATACGAGAAGGAATTTAGAACAATCATATGTTCTGGTCATCAGACTTCAGGATTGGTCTGTGTATAATTCAGAATAACGCAACTGACTTCACATCAATATCTTTCAAATGAAATTCTTACATGGAGAATTGCTTCAGCAAATCAAGAACCATCAAGAGTAGAAGCTAAACAATGTTTAACCACTCAAGACAAAAGTAACTAAAGCTTAACCATCTATGGCAGAAGTTAAAACAGTACTTAACCACCATGAACAGAAACAAACAAAGGAACAGTATTTAACCACCACACATGGCAGAAGCTACAATCATCGAAACAAGCCTAAAAAGATGAAACCAATAAGCCAAAGGATCACGAACAGAGACAACCAAATGCAGAAACCACGAACAAAAGCTTGAATCAGGAACAAGCTGTACTATCAGTGCAAAAAATTGATTTAAGCAAGGACCGAAGATGCGAAGGTTATGTGAGATAAAGATGAAGTTCATGATAATAATAATCATAATTTGTAGAGGAATCAAAGAAGGTGAATGTCGAGGAGAAGAAATAAAAGTAAAATCTATGCATTGATACGTGAAAAAAAAAAGAGATATAAGTTTGAAAATGTGAAGAAGAAAAATTCTTATGGTAGAGTAAGATAATTTTTTTATGGAAGATATCATGACTCTCATTCATAGAGGGAATCATGATACCATGTTAAAATTTAATACTATGATAAATCACTCCTTTCATTCTTTTTCTTCCTATTGAATGAGGTTTATTTATACAAGTGGATATAACAAATATTTCATTATAATAAAAAAAAAGAATAACAATTTTATCCTATTAAATTTAAATAACTTTTATTCCTATCTAAAATAATAATATTTTAAATTCAAAAACTTCTTTTCAACTATTCTTATTCTCAAATGATCAATCTTATTTCAAATGACAAATTGTAATCCTAGAAAATACTGTAAGTGGCAGTCAATTAACTCATCAACTCAAAGCTGGCACGCGTGGTTGAAAGTTGAGACTAGAAAGTCTGGTAAATGAAGTTCCAGACTTAGCTTGATCCACTAAATTCTCTTGTCCAGCGTGTCGGTGGAATATTTTTTCAACCTTACGAGTTGTAACGGTTATTTTATTCATAAGGAAGCATTATTTTCTAAGTCATGTACGTGTTCTTTAATAAAGACACAAGTTTCATGAATATATTTTATGTAATACGTCAATTGTCTAAGTTTAAATTACTAAGTTAATATGATGATTCAAATTCAAATCTCAGGTTACGTTTAAGAATTTCTACATACATGGTTGATGTAATTTTGTGCTCAGGGTTCTAGAGTATCTCTTTGAATGGGATTTCAGTGGCTATTCTACAGTGTGAAAACAAACAAATGTTCCCATTTGCACATTGTTTGTTTCTGTTTCTCCACAAAAACTTGCATATATCCCTTGGTGTCATCTTCTGCCCCTCGTTTCTTTCATCACGTTCTTCACATTCTCAATCCTCCAAAGTGTTTTGTATAAAAAAAGGCTATGTGAAATGGTAAAAACTGATTTCAAATTAAGTGATACTATTCACACTAGTCTTGGACTTACAACTGAGCCAACTGCTGCATTGTTGTATTGTATGTAACTATTTTAAGGTAAATTATGTTTTAAATTGTTCTAAATTATAACTAAATTCTATTTTAATTTTAAAAACAATTTTTTGGTTCTAATTCTTGTAAATTTTAATTTTTTTTACATCAAATATAAATTTATTTCTTTTTAAAATGACTCTAACTACTGCTTATAAATGACATAATATGTATCTAAATACATTACGTCACATAATTTCAAAATAATCACTTATATTACATAATGGAATTTTAAACACGTATCATATATATTACCACACAAAAAATTATGAGTGGTAACGTAACATATTTATATACATATCTTGTCAAAATTATTGCTAATATAACATGTTTAAATATATTTCGCATCACTATTAAGTATACAAGTAAGTTTAATTAATTAATTTATTTTTTATGTGCACATATGCTAGTTTGATTAGAGTGATTTGAAATTGGGGATAGGAATGTTTAGTGGGAAAGGATTAATGAAATCGCTAATGAATACGACTTGTGGAGTTTGAAACTCAAATGGGAAAATATAATTCGTAAAACTGGCATGGCAAGTAAATATGAATTTGTGGGTATTCATGTGAACCTAACTTGATTTTGACAGGAAAAAAATGTTTTGATTAAGATTGAATTTTCTCCGGCTTATAATTTATTTTAAAAGTAGTAAATTATTTTTTCAAAAAAATATTATAGATATCGTATTGGTTTTCTCAAATTTCGATTGGAATGGAGATGAGTATTAAAATTTTAAAATTATATCTTTTAAACATGAATGGCTCTTTTTTAGCTGGAATGGGAATGGAGAGATCTAAATGTAGCAAGACTTGGATAGATGAAGCATTTTGGACTCATGCTTTCAAGTGACGGAGTTTCCAATGTGAAACCATATGCTACGAAAATGACCTCCTATTGGTTTCAAGTCTTACATTCTATGCAATTTTAGAAGGATCTTGAGAGAGTTCAACGTAAATGGCTGTTCCAGGAATGGATCTCTTGTCAATGTTAGCCGTAAACATCAATAATTGCTTGTTCATTTTAAGATGTACATGAGAATTTCATGACGGAAAATCATTCTCCACAGTTTTCTTTTTCTTTTTCTCTTGCAATATAAAGTTTCCTGCAAACTCCTACATTACCTAATTTCTTTCAAACTAAACTGGCAAAATCATCATAGTTGTGCAACGTATTAAGAAAAATGGCTCACAAGAATAATTAGTTTAGCATGAATTGTTTAAACAGAGTTTACACGCGTTTTGACTCGTTGATCAATGAAAAATGCTTGTCACTTTATTACATTTAATATTTATCCTTGAATCCAGTTGAATTTTGTATGAATGATTTATTCAACTTATATAGCATTTATTTAAAAGTATATGTATCATTATTTTACTTAACAATAATGCAGGATTTATATCTTAAATAAAATCACGTTTGAGAAGATAAAAAATCAATTATGATACTTCCTAATTAATGTGAAACCGCATACACGATAAATAGGTATTGGAATAAATGTGGTATTTTAGGTTTGATTAGGTTGGATGGGGCCTGAATGTAGAAGCTAACTTTTGGATCATAAAGGATCCGTTTATTTGTGGGTTTTTTAAGGGAAAAAAGTATATTTAATTTCAAATATTTAAAAATTATGATAATTAGATAAACATTTTAAAATATAAAATTAGATATAAAAGCTTCTTGGGCTTTTCTCTCAAGGTCAAAAGAGTAACCAAAAACTCTATATTATAACAACTCTTTTTTCCCAAAGATCATCCAATTATATACATAACTCCCATTCACATGTCAAAAGCTTTCATGTCAAACATACTCAAATGATTCCACACTTCAACCATGCCTTTCTCTTAAGTTGGAGAGTCTTAGCTTAGAATAAGCGTGTTTGCCAACCAAAGTTTTGAAGAAACACATAAAGGTGTCACAATATAGTATTATGGCATATAAAAGAAAATTTGTGGTACATGAAGTTTCATCTAGTTTCAATATTCAAATCATAAGATTTGATACCACACATGCTCAAATGATTCCAAACTCTAATGTTTTTGTTTTGATTTGGAGAACACCTTTGTGCCCAAATATTCCCACACTTCAACCATGCCCTTCTAATTTGGAGTATGCGTAATGATGAAGTGGATGAAGTCCTACATTCAAGAAGATTAACGAGATCCTTTTAGTATTATGGTTAAGGAAATATTTTAATAAAAAGAGAGTCATGTTATTTATTACCAGACAAAATACATTTGCATAACAAGGTAAAAAAAAAAAAAGAAATCAGAAATTAATAAGTGGGAATAAAACGTGAGAAGGATAAAAAATTATCAATTGGTATAACTAAAAAAAAAGTACAGTGCCAGTTCTGTTGATGTTGGAAGAATCTAATGACCTTACAAAAGATTTCAAACTTAGATCAGAATCATGACCTAAAAAATTACCTAAAGTTTTGTCTTGTTCAAGCCTTATATACCACAGTTTACTTTAACTAATTTCTTCATTCTGGTATTTCAAAATAAAGTGTCAAATCATTTTCTTTTGGAAGACACTTTTCTAGTATAAATAATATATATTTTACCAAATTTTTGGGATATTATATTTGTACAACTAGGCTGTACAATTATTTTACAACAATAAGAGAAGAAAAGAGTACTGAGATAAGATATGTAGTTAATGTGATAAACAAAGATATCAATATGTCATTCGTATAAAGAATACAATTTTATACGTTCCATTCGTTGAATCCCATGACAAAGATGGCAGAGATCCATTCGTTGGACAAAATTTTTTTACAGCACAAAATTACTTCTAATAAAAAAAAATACTAATAATTAAGCAGCCAAAAAGTTAAAATGATCTCTTAACATTCTTGTAATCTGAGTCTATGCATTCCAATTCAGCCCTGGAAGGATTGAGCAATTTGAGAAGTTCCGTTGCTTTCTCCTTAGTCTCATCACCACATCCAACTTGCAACACCAACAAGAGCTTCTGAAAGGCACCAACTTGAAGGGCCTCAACAAGGGTTCTCCCTTCATCTTTTTCTCCAAACTTGCACAGTTTCCAAATCGCAGAAACAGAATAGTCTGTCGTCAAAGGTGAAACTCTCAGAATTTTCTTCACCAAAAGAGGAATTGTTAGATCATTCCCACAAGCTTTGTTCCTTCCTTCTTCAGAGCTGCATAGAGAGTCCAAAATGGCCACAGCCTTCTCACACATGCTCTTGTCTGAGTCAATGAGAATGTCAAGCAAAGAAGAAACCAAACCCAATTCAACAAATTTCAACCTCATCTTATCACTTAAATTGGAAGAGGATGAGACCAAGTACCAAACCACACTCAATGAGGCCTTTGTGATGGTTGGACTAATCCTCTTGTTGATGAACTCCACCAAGAGTTCATTGACCCCTTCAATTTGTGACAAGGCCTCCAAATGCTTCACATCACCAAATTTCAGAAGCTCTTTCAATGCCACAATGGACTTCTCTTTCCCTGAGAGATCTTGGTGCTTTAAGAACCAAACCATGCATCTTAGAGAAGCCAAAGACCCCAAAGACTTGTGTGCCTCCAATTGAAGTGGAAACATCCAATTGAGTGCTGACAAAATCTCCTCAAGAAGCACCACATTCCTCTGAATGGAATCATTGGCAAATGCATCAAATGATGAAGCCAATGCCACAGGTGCTCCATTGTCCACTATGCACCTCTTGTTCCTCTCACTCTCACCACCCCACCTCTTCAATTTCTGCACCAATTCAAGGCAACCATATTGGTCCAAACCCGTTGATGAGGCCTTCACTAGCATCAGAAGCTCAGCAACCTCAATTGGGCTAATTGGTATCCTTGGTGTTGGAATCCTCTCCACCCCATGTTGCCTATTCTCCACACACCAATCTTGAATCATTACCCTAAGGGAATGGTTTGGAATCATGTCAAAGTTCCTCACAACCTGGTTTGTGACAGGACATGTGATGTTCCCTTCATCAAACCACCTCTCCACACTCTCCCTATCGTAGGTTATCCCTGTTGACAATGTCACAGGATCCTTCATCAAGTCAAGAGAAATTGGACACCTGAAGTGGTTGGGAGTCACCAACTCAGCGATGGATTTGCCACCTTTGCGACGGTTTTTGTTGCTGCCCTTCCTTCTCCTCCACCCCAACACCATCTCTTCTATAGCAATTAACCAAAATTTGTGTTTTTTGTAAGGTGAATTGTGCTTTTTGGTTATCAAGTTTGAAACAATTTGATGAGAAATATTTTGAAAGGGTCTTCAATTCAATTGGGTTTGTTCATGTATGTACAATATAAATATGAATATATTTATAGAGAATCAAACACACAGAGATATGTCATGTCTCATGTGTGTGTTGTGTTATATAAGTACAGGGTCATGGTCAGGGTCATTTTTTCATACATATGAATGTGTTCAAAGTTAGACCACCCCTAAAGAAAATACTATTATTCTAAGAGAGAAGCATTCAAATTTGAAGAGAGAGAGAGAGAACATTGACCATTGAAGAGTTGAAGAAAAATTATGAATACATGGTATAACCGTCAAAAGGGAAGAACGAGTAAAAGAAAAAACCAATATTGTTGTTTTGTTTTGGCTTCGGCTTTGTTGGGGTATAGACTCGGTGACACACGCTTTCTACTAAGGAATAAGACCAACACAACACGAACAATATTATGCTACACGTTGACACACTTTTTTTCTCTCAATTTTATTTTTTCTTGTTACTGCTACGCATGTGGTGTTGTTTACTTTATGCTAAAATTTTGAAATTAGAGTTCAATTATGTTTGATTAAACTTACTGTATATAAATTTAAATTTTGGTTTATTTAAAAAATATACATATTTTTAATCTGATTGCGTGTATTAGTATTAAAATATGAATTTATTTAAATTGAAATTAAATTTAAGTATTAGACTTGAATGGAATATAAAAATAAAAATAATTATAGATACAAAACAAAATAAAATATTTAATAGTATAATGAAAGTCAAATGATTTACTAAAACTGTAATATTGTTTGAGTGAGGAATTGGGTTTCAGTATAGAGGTGATATATAATTCATTTAATCAACTTTGAATTTAATTAAAAGGAAATAATAGTTAAATTTTTTATGTTATTATTTAATCATAAATTTTTTTATGATAAGATGATTGACTTTTATCTAAATTATTTTAAAAGTTATATTTATTATGATTTTAATTGATACATTTTGATAATCTATCAAAATTAATATTGTCTATTAAGTATATATTCAGAGTTTGATTCTTAGGTTCAAGAGTATGGAGTGGCTTGAAAGATTGGGCCAAGTCTGATTCTAAATATTGTGGCCTAAATAGAATCGAACAAATTTGATCGATTGGTCGAGTTAAAGAATTATAAGTTAGAACACAATCATACCCATTTTGATTCAATATTATTATTTTATTTTTATTTTTCTTTAAAATTGGCAAAATAATCACCAATTTGGCCCAGACCAACTAGCCACAAAAAATGCAACCCAAAAGAAATTTGAGATAGACCAAATTGTCCTACTTTTCATGCTTGACCTACAAGGCAAAACCAAATAACTCATTTTAACGCCTCTAATCCATATCTAAATGAGTCTCAAACTTATAAGGGATACCTTTGGATTATAAAAAATAAAATAAAGTTAAAAATCCATCAACTTTTAGAATTAATAGATGACTGGGTCCCAAAAACGGCGATGTGTGTTGATTTAATTTTTAAAAGTATGTATGTATATTATTCAATCTCCAAATCTGTCAATTTTATTAAAAATTAATCTTTATATGTTAGCTTAGTCTCTACATTACTCTAATTTGTCACAATTTAGTCTCCAAATTTATTAATTTTATGATAAATTTAGCCTCTAAATTTAGTCATCTTCACATTAAAAGTACTAATTTATTACGCAGTTGATAGATTCGAAAACTAAATTATAAACATTGAAAGTTTTATGAATGAAATCAACATGAATTATGGCATGAACTAAGATTAATAAAAGTTCTTCTTTGAAAAAAAAATTGATTTCTAATTAAGGAAAATATTGTCACTTAAATTAAAAGATTTTTTTTTTGTTAACTTATCGTGATTCAATTGGAAAAAAAAATGGAACGAGACAATAAATTTGAATCGAAGAACAGTATTATTTAAACTGTCAAGCATTAGTTTATTAATTACTTTTTCACACTATTTTTAAACAAAAGTGAAATCATTGCGCAAGATTTATTTTATACATATCTGAATCTTTTATTCATGAAAATAGATCAATTCTCATAAAAAGAACTGGCAGTGAGGATATTGCACTAAGATTTGAATGCATGAATAATCCTACGTAATATACTTCGTAATAACAGAGGAAGAAGATTCGATAAGAAATTGATTGCTTAATAAAATTGTTGAAGGTGGAGGGAGAAGTTGACCTCTTCAATGATGGGTTTTCATAATCTAATAGTATTTGTTTAGGGATATAATATTGTTTAATTACTTTATTAATTTGTTTTACTTGAATACAAGATCTTAATAAACCATGTCATATAGCATGTGAAGATTATTTTGTTATTCTTTGTATGATGTGATACTTCGTAAATATATAATTTAGAACTTCTGCATGTTCAAGGGAGGATAGAATTAATGTTTTTAGGTTTGGAATATAAGAATTGAAGTCGGTGGTACGCGTTGATGCATCTATCATTGAGTTTGAAATTTTCGGTTTTCGCGTTATTACGGTAAAAGATTTCTATGTTTCATTTGATGGGTTCATAAGAATTTTATTTATCAGTAGCTCAACGGATGACACGTGTCAAATTTATAATGAAAAATTTAAATTTGATTCTCATAAAAAAATACTCTTGAGAAATAATGATAAGTTTAAATGTAATTAAACTCCAATAAAAAAAATTAATATCATAATTAGTAAAAAAAATTGAAAGTTATGAGGATAAGATTCTAATTACGATGACAAAAGTATTTTTTTTATGTAAGTATATAAAATCGAAACAAAAATATTTAAAGCAATTAAAAAATAGGCTGTTTTGAAATTTTCAGGATCAACGTTAAACTTATATTCGTCTAATGCTTGATATAATTAACTTAAGTTTAAAAACAACTATAGACGTTCTACATACTAATGCATAGAATTGACTCTTGAAAGTTGAAACTATAGACATTACCACCACCTGCTTTTAAATTGCTTTGAATTCAAATAACTTCGTTTGACGCTCGCATGCATTTTCTATTCGATGTTGCACACTAGAAGTAATTGATTTTTGTCTTATATATTATATATATTTTCCATATTAAAGAAGGTAAAACAAAAACACAATTCTTGGCTAATTTTTTTTATTATTAACAAAAGAATCCAACGTAAACATTATACATTCTAGTTGAATTTATTATAGAATTTTTATCTAATATAAAAAAGCTAACTATTTAAAGTTGTTTCAACTCAACATCAAATTTAAATCTAAAATAAATTTCTCGAACATATGACTAAATATGTAAACATTTATCCAAAATTATGTTATTTTTATATTAGTTTTGAATTAATCAACACGAATCCAAATACACTATTAGTTGTAGATATATGGAATCTTCTTGCATTAATACCCTACTGTATTAAGTTGCAACACTACAAAAATTACGGAATTACTAAATTTTGAATATTTTAATTTAATGTTGTTTGATTAAATTATATATATTTTTATTTTAAGCGACAAATAAAAATACAATACTTAAACAGATCAGGAATTTTATATTGGTGAAAGTCCAATAAATACATAATGTATATCCTTCCAAGTACTAGATTGCAGCGATCTGGCGAAAGGACTTCGGAGTCAAACTGTGATAAATAAAAAAATACATATAATATAGAAATGAAGTTAAATAATGGAAACGGTGATCTTGAGGCATCATATCTACTTTTATAACTTAAAATTTATTAGGATGATTCAATTGATAGACCAGTTTATAATAGAGAAAATTCGGTAAAAGAATTAAAATAATACAATTTAAATAAAAATTATAAATTTAGGTTAATTTGAAATTATTTATAAATATGGAACGTCAAATATGTTCAAATTAAGAGTGATTAAATACGTTTAATTTGGACTTGTTTCAGTCCCATATATGCCAAAAAATTTATCTTTTTATCATATTTATCATTTCACCTTCTCTCTAAAAGTTTTTTTAACTTTTTTCTATAGAGTTTGTGAGTGGGTTATTTTTGCGGCTAAGCTCTGCCGACAAGTAAGTGAATTTAATAATTTTGCATATTATTTTATATGTTATATTATTAAATTAGAAAATTGTTAGAGCCATATGAAATGTTAGCGACGTAAGTAATTTATGGCAACGTAGATGTTAGCTTCATAAAAAATTATTAGGGACTGTTACATAGTTGTTAGTAGGGTTGTCCAAAAAACTATTTTAGTATAGAACTAGTTTTTGAACCACTGCACTGAACTAGTTCAATTTCTAAACTAGTTTAGTTCCTAAACGAGTTTAATTAGCAAAATCAATTTTTGAACTAGTCAACAAAAAAAAGTTCCTTGAACTTATGATAGTTTAGTTTAGTTTTAATTTTAGAATGATTTTACTTTTAGTTCAGTTTAGTTAGAACTATTTTATTAAAGTTATAGTTTAGTTTAATTTGTGATTAATAGTAAGTAGTTTAGTTTAGTTTTTAGAACTTTTTTTATAGTTTAATTTAGTTCAGTTTAGTTTTTCTACCAAATTGAACTATGAACAACCCTAGTTGTTAATGACCTACAAAATTGTTAGCAATGTACATTAGGTTATATTTAGTAAGTTAGGATAATTATTTTTAATGTAATTTAATTTGAAGGTATTAAATTATTAATTATAATTTTGATTTATTTATATTAAGATAGTCATTAGATGATTAATTCATCATCGTCTGATTTTTCACGGTCTGAATCTGATCACGAGGGTGATCCCAAGGATCTGACAACCCATGTTATCCCAACCCCGTATCAGTGGGGCATTTTGCGGAGGTGTACCCAGCACACCCACGTTTCACTGGGGGGACCAAATCATAGCGATATACCTGACATCGTTGCTGAGTTGTTAGGACAGACTGAATTTCTACATGTCGAACGCATGCGGCATATTCAGGTATGCAATTATGAAGTGAATCAATTAAATTGTGCTTTAATTTAAACTACAAAAATGTTATTGTTTATAATTGTACATTAAGATAGTTTATTGTGATTTTTTGTTATTGTTTATATTAAGATAGTTTATTGAGATTTTTGTTTTAGATCGATCCTGCGCTTATTAGTGCTCTGGTTGAGAGGTGGAGACCATAGATCCATACATTTCATATGATGCAGGGAGAGATGACCATCACGTTGGAAGACGTAGTTGGTTTATTAGGATTGGCCAGCGACGACAATGTCGTCAGATGATCCACCTCAGACGATTGGGTGACTGTCATTGAGGACGTATTTGGTCATCGACCTCAGGCAGAGGGTGAGCTGAAAGGTGGATTACTGCGTCTGTCTTACTTTGATAGACATTATGCGCATTGGGGTGAGGTAGCTACGAATCCCATGTATGTCATGCGGTTTACGAAGGCGCACATTGCATGTATTATTGGAGCATGACTCCTATGCGACAGATCTGGGGGGGAGTCATCGCTCGCTAGGTCTCGTTGCTTGGAGGGGACTTCGAAGAGATAGGTAGATATAGTTGGGGCTCTGCGGTCCTTGCACATTTGTTTAGACAAATGTGCGAGTGTACAAATCCACGAAGAAGCGACATTGGTGGGTGTCACGTGCTTCTTCAGCTATGGGCGTGGCTCAGATTCCCACCCATTGCTCCAGTTATTCCTCAGTCTACTCAGCCGGAGTGGCATTACGGATACAGGTATGTGTTATTATTTTCTATTATTAAGTATGTATTAATGAGTCTTATAAGTATTCTAATGTCAGTTATTTTGAAATTAGGTTTAATGCTTTAAGCCGATTTCGAACACACGAGCTTCTTTGGTATCGACTTAGATTAGATTCCCTTTGTTGGGGTGAGGTATGTATTGTTATTTATAAGAGTTTTGGTCACTGTACTTTGATAATTTGCATTTTTGGTCCCTGTACTTTCATAATTGTGTGTTTAATTCTTTCGTGCAGGTGGTTTGGCAACCATATGCAGACTACCACTTCCTTGGTGCATTTGATGAGCAGCGACTGTTGTGGATTGCTAGTACTCCCACTATATGCTTCCACACAGATAAGTATTCTCAGTCAGATAGATGCTTGCGGCAATTTGGGAGGGATCAGCCAATCCCACGTAGGCCTAGGAAGCTGAAGGGTGTGCATGACCTGTCCTTGCGAAATAAACCACAAGATAACTGGGTCGGTAAGCTGAGACCCTATATACGACGATTGGAGGTTAGGGACCGGCACATCGACCTGCCCCCTCTACTGCATGGCTTGATGTCACCAAACCATGAGTACATGGTTTGGTTCAGGGAGAATGGGAAGCGCAATGTGTCGAAGAGGGCTGCCAAGATTGGTCGTGGTGTAAGTTTTGTTTAATTATAATTTGTGTACTTATATTCATTATGATGGATTTAATGTTTGGACTAATGTATTTATTTTTTAATTTATAGATTGATGGCCTGGAGATGTTGTACTTTGCGACTGGTTATGAGTAGTGGCCGAGCTACACCATCGATTGGATGTATGAAGAGATAGGTCGCATCATTGCTATCTTCAGACCGCTCGCTTGGAGGAGGCGGGCCCACATGCACCCCCATCCCAGCTTCAGGATGACCCACAGGTACATGTTAACATTCCCAGTGGTAGACATGAGGGACATGGGATAGAGCGTCAACGGAAAGCCATGCACCATGTTCCTAAGCCCATAGAAGCTCCCAGGCCTCACACTGATGGTTGGTTTAGGCCTCACACTGTTAAGTTCTACCTACGGCAGCCAACCTTTGTATTATGAGGCTTCTTAGCAAGGGGACATAGGGTATGAGGGATTAAGTATGCAGAGTCATATTCCTCCACCAACAGACTCCCAGATGCAGCCTATATATTATGCTACTGCTATGGCCATGGCATCAGGAGATGTTGGAATTGCAGATTCTAGAAGCAATAGTCACTTACCTGCTGCGGATTGGAGTGGTGCCGATATTGACTGCATGCTCTCTCAGGTTGATTATTCTCCAGGCGGTTTTGGGGATTGGCCATCACATGTACCACATGCCACCCCACCTCCTTATCATCTGTAACGCCCCAATTTCTAATCAGGGCCATTACCAAACATACACCACAATCAAGCAGATAAACAATCAGAGTTTAAGCAGTTTGGAAGCATAATCTAGAAGTGACATCATCAAAGTCACTATCATAACACTGTACATCATAATATGGTGAATATACATCAAAGTTCCACTGTACAATACAAAACTGTACAAATATCCCATCAGGGTACATCAAAAACCAAAACCAAAACAAAATCAGAACATCTGAGCAACATGCTCATGTCCTCTATCCTAATGTGTCCATCAGCAGCTAATCTTGCACAGGCTTCTTGCCTTGGGATCTCTCTGCTGCTTTGGAAGAATCACCTGCAAAATATAGCCCCACACAAGGGGTGAGATATAAAATCTCAGTAAACTCAGGGCCCTTGAAGGTATTTCCTTCCCCTGGTTCACTGACCACATATATATATATATATATATATATATCAACCATAATCATCAGTGAAACAGTAAAGCAGGCATCAAGCATGTTAATGCACAATACACCTGACCACAATCAGGTTATACAGGTCATCAGCCAAAACCAAGGCATAAACATGGCATAGAGCCATTTATCACATCAATATTCATCATGCAGAGGCTACATCTAAGTATCTAAGACCATCTCCATACAGGGAGGCTATCTATATATACTTGGCACATCTCTGGCATGAATCCCTAGTGGAGGCTTCCTCTAGATATATAGGTACATCTCTGATCACGAGGCATCAACTATATATCTGGTACATCTCCTTTTGGTGAGGCTACCTCTGTGTACATAGGCACATCTCTGATCACAAGGCTCCTCTATGTATCACGGGCCATCTCATCCTCTATCACAATACAATTACCTGGGAAGGCTACATCTGTGTATATGGGATCATCTCCACGTAGGAGGCTGCCTCCATATAACAGGCTCATTTGTCACTAGGTCTTTCTCAATCTCAAGTCATCTATCCTACTACAATAGGATACTATTCAAGTACAACATGTGTAATCAGGTTTCACATTCAACCAACCATGCCACAATTCAATCACATCAATTCCCTTTCTCAGGGATCACATACATATCAATTCCCTTTCTCAGGGATCACAAATCAATCAACAGCACATGGCCATACATAATAATCACCCATCTCTGGGCTCAGATCACATATCAAGCATCAGTTACCCTTTCACAGGGTTCAGGCCACATGTCAAACATCCAATACCCTTTTTCAGGGTTCAAATCACATATCATCAGTCAATCATAGCATTATACATCATTTCTCTGCTAACATACGTACATAACAGAACCATAACCCCACTGGGTTTATGGTGGAACACAGCAGAGGTTACACAAACAAGAACCAAGAGCTTACCTGCTCTAGACAGATCACTGGCTCTCCCGGTCTCGTGGTCAACACCACCTGAGCTCTCACGCTCACGTCCTACACAGGAACAAGCATATAATGTATCAGATACGGTTCTAGACCGATCAAGCGAAAGGAAACTCTCATCCTTTCTATAAATATAAACCAAGTCACTGTACAAGTGATCCTCAGACCCTCAACAGGATCCATCTTAGCCTACACAAGGCTACAGAGCCTCAACACAAGCTCTGATCAACTATGGCCAAGCATATCTCTGCTTACAATGGCCTAAATCCAACCTCTCATAATGATCAGTTTCAACCGATCAGACTCATCTATATAGTCTCATGAGCAACTTTGTCAACTGCTCTAAGGTTCAGACTAGTCAATTAGTCAACCTTTTGTCTCTGCTCAGACTGACTCAGAGCCAAAATCAAACTTCATCACTAATGATGATTCAAGGCTCTAACTTCCTCAGGATACCTTTCTGAGCATAAGACTCTACAGAGTCCGAGCCTAATAACGGCTCTAACACCTCCAAAAACACCCCTCAAGATAACCCCAAAACCCCGAAATCCAATACACAGAACCAACGGTTAGAGCTCGAGTTTCTTACCTCTGTGATGCTCAGAAGCACCAGGGAATAGTTTTCCCTAAGATAACTCGCCCAATCACGGCCTCTTTCGTCCTTAGACTCCGAGCTCTCAAGGGTTCTCTCAGAGAAATCAAACCTCACTGCTTCTCAGCTTATCTCAGAAATCGATCGGGGGTTTACTCTCCTTTCGGGGCTCTGATCACTTTCTCAGTTGGGTCGGAGGTGTTTAGATGAACGATGAAGAAAATATGAAGCTCTAACGTTCATCAATGGAGGTTCTCTCTCTCACTCTCTTCTTTTCCCTTTCTCCTTCAGCCCTAGGGGCCTTTATAAAAGCAAACGTCGATCCCACGCATCTCGCGCCACTTCTCCACGCGACTCGCGCCACTCTTTCGGGCCTTCCACGCGACTCGCGTGGATTCCAAGTGACTCGCGTGGAGCCCCAGAGGAAAACATGATTCCTGGCCACTTCCCACGTGACTCGCGTGGATTTTCACGTTACCCGCGCCATACTCTCGGCCAGATCACGCGACTCGCGTGATCAGTCAAGTGACTCGCGTGGCATGGCAGAGCCATCTGCCCTATTTTACACATATGGCGCGTGTCGCGCCGTACCCCAAGTGGGTCGCGCCGCAGGCCAGAAAACCCAAAGCTTGCCTCTTTCAAAGAATTCTAAAGCATGATCATATTCCCTTAGCCCATAAACCTAGATTCGTGCTTAATGTAAGCTTAAACACGTGATTAAGATTCAAGGTATTACATCATCCCTGACCATCATCTCCAGATCAGGCAACTCCATGTCCACCTCCAGATGTAGAGCCTTCGTAGGCAGACCCTTCTCAGGTAGGCCCTTCTCAGATAGAGGTTACCTGATCGTCAAGCGTGTCATTATCAGTGACCACTAGAGTCTTAGATTTAATTTACATTGTGTTTATATTTTTATGGTTTGTAATGGACTTTATTTGATTAGTTATATTAATTTGCAAGACTTTATTTAACATGTTGTATTGATGAGTCCTATATTTGTCCAATTTATTTGTTAGTTAGTTTTCCATTTTGAATAGCTAATCGTCGTATGTATAATCACAACCAGAACATGATGCATAATATAACAATGAAATGTCGTACATGGGTAATAGAACATATTTATAAATGAAATACATTAACATACCACTAATTAAACAAACATCATTACAAAATCATGAAATACCATCAAGATTAGGACAAGCTCTCCGATTATGTTCAACTTGCTTGTAAATGCCGCATTTAATGCGTCTTTGACTTGTTTCGACTTCGTCCATCTTGTTACACTATTCTACTGAACCTTGGACGACCCCTTGCATACAACATTGACCTGTCAGGTGGGAATTGGATCTTCACTCGGTGGAATAACACCTTCATTAGCAATTGGCTGCCATGGCAATGAGTAAGCCTGAACCAAGTTACTTACGAGGAAGACATCATCCACATACTGAAAAGGATTATGACGAACATGTAAAGCAGCAGCTGCAGCGTGATTACATGGGTATTTGAAGGCCTTAAACTTGCTACACTGACTAAAACGCTCTGCAAGGTTGACTGAATATGACCTCTCCCAGCCCTCGTCCACCTCAAATAATGTTTGATCAACGTTATATGTGCGTACATGGTGGCCTGTAGCAAGGGACTGATTATGCCTCATAGCATCAATCACATTTTTGGAATGTCGTTCTGAATGGTGAAGTTGTGAAACAGCCGCCGAACCCCTGCATACAAATTAATGAACCAATATGTTGTACGTGTGCTTCACCAAAATAGTGATAGACATATTTCTTGCTCCCTTCAACACCCTGTTTACTGATTCAGACAAGTTTGTTGTCATATGGCCATATCTTCTCTCATCTACATCGTATGCACGTGCCCACTTTTCCTTAAGGATACTATCAATCTATTCTACAACCTGAGGACTGGTATCACGAAATCGTGCAAACGCTATTTCAAAGTCAACCATAGAGGGATTTGTAACCTGCAAAATAATCATACCATTAACAATATTTCGTTTACAGATATATCCATTTAAAATATTCAAAATAGTTGTTAAGCATACCTAAATTCATCAGGGTCTTCTTCAATTTTTCATTCTTGAACCTTTGATTAAAATTACTAGCAATATGACGAAGGTAAAACACGTGATGCGCATAAGGTGGTTGCCAACCAGCATGATTCTCCACAGCAGATAATAAGCTCCAGTGCCGATCTGAAATGAGACATATATTTTGCATTTGGGTAACGTGCAAGCGAATGTTAGCAAGGAAGTATTCTCAGACTTCCAAAGTCTCCCTCCTCAACAATGGCAAATGCCAGGGGCAGACATTCATTATTTCCATCCTGAGTCGTGGCAATCAACAATTTTCCTTTATACTTGCCATATAAATGAGTCTCGTCAATTTGAATGATGGGTTTGTAAAATTTAAAAGCTCGCAACACTGTCTGAAAGTCCAGAAAATGCGATGAAACACACGCTTTGCTCGTATCAATCGATGTCCCACAAAATAATCATTTGTTTGAATATCATAAAAAGAACCTGGTGAAAAACGAAGCATGTAGAGACACCACCTGGGCAAAAATGTATAAGATTCTTCCCAATCCCCATAAATCATTGTCATTGCTTTCTCTTTCGCATACCAGGCCTTTCGATATGAAACTTTAAATCCATAAGAATGAGTGATCCTCTCCCAAACCAATGCAATTGACACAAATGTTTTTCCTAACAATGAAATTGTAACATTCACATTAAGAACATACCTTAAAAAACCATTATTTTTTCATATAGAGAAAATTGAATAAAAACATACCTACTACAAGTGAAGTAATAACATCAGCATCAAGCTGTCTGTGACCCTGTGTAACATGGTCATTCAGGCAATTGTGTTTTCCACCCTATTTTGAAACAAGCCACTTCTCATCGTACGTTGGTTTAATTATCCTAACCCTCCAGGGGCAACCCTCGTTATGAGCAATACACCTCATGCTAAACTTGTTAGGCTTGCTCTCAACCACAATTGTTTCTTGATGCTCCTTCATGAGGTTCTGCTTAATTGCAAATTGTGCGTCCTTTTTGGATGCAAATTCCTATTTAACAAACAACTCATCCCCTAATTGCCATGGACCTGCACTGAACCCGAACCCGAACCAGAACCGGTAAAAGATTCTTCTTCGCTTGGATGACTAAAATCAATATATGTGTATTGTGTAATTTCATCCCAAAAAGGAGTGACCTCAGCACCTGCACATACAAAATTAGTTTAATAAACATATCAAGCAAATAAAATACTATAACATACAAATATACATATATGACTACATTTTCATTGATTTCCTCCCTAACATACCTTCAATAGGTTGTACTAATTGAGTAGATCCAATGTCAGGATGATGACGGATTTGAGACGACCCCACATCATTATCTTCTTGAAATTCAGTCACACGCACCACAATCCTCATCATTATCCGACGAACTAGCATCCTCCTCATGAAGATGATCTTCCATTGCAATATTTTCATCATCGTCACCCTCTTCATCCTTATCCATAACCCAAGTTGGGTTATGTTCATCTTCCTCAGACACGTTTACAACTGGAGCAGCATATGATGATGTATTATGTGCAGAATTTAAAGCAACTGAACTCATGGGTTAAACAACATCCTTCGCTCTGATAAAATCCACGTACAACTCTAAAAAATCTTTCTTTGACTGGTTGAAAAATTCTTCCATTACCATTTTTATGTCTTTATCATCCAGTACTTGAAACCCCATATATTGTTCATGTTGCCATAATTTTGCCGTCAACAAAGTGATATATTAGTTGTCTTTCAGAGCTAATTTTTGTCGTATCTTCTCATGCAATTCACTCAGTGTTGAATTTTACTTGATACATGTTGGTCTTTTCTCCCCTTAAAAACCAACACCCCGTCGCCCTTCAACTTTCTTTCCATTAAAAAATAACATAATATAAGCACACTCACCCTGAACTAATTACAAAATATATCAACCAAAAGTTTTTAATAAACAATAGAATAATACGAGATTTAGAAGAGAAGGGGTAAAGAAATGGTGAGGAAAGAATGTTTAAATAAAGTGGGTCAGCTAAAACACATCCAAATTGAGTATGTTTGACAATCTCATATTTATAAATAATTTCAAAACCGTTCTAAATTTATAATTTTTTATTTAAATTATATTATTTTAATTCTTTTATCTATAAAATTCTCCTGAATAATATTGAATTCACAAACTAGTCTCTTATTTTATATTTTTTTAATCTAAGAATCAAAAATACCATTAAGAAGTTTATACCACTTACGCAACTCATTCAACTAACTAAATTAGATGTCATTAATTTTGGTGGCTTATTGAATAGCAAGATGATGCATAACGCAACCTAGCTACCACAGGTGAATGAAAGAAAAGACACGGTGGTGGGTTGTATTGTGGTGTTGTGTGTTGTGTTATGAGAGTTAGTTAGTCTCTTATTTACCAAACCAAACTCCATTCTTGACACCTTCAAACCCAGCAATTGCATTGCAAACCAAACCATAGCCCCTCAATTTTTTCATTCATATTAATTATTAATTAAGCCACCCATTTATTTTATTTTTATTTTCTTTTTGGAGACCAAAGGCTTTGACCTCCTTGCGTGTGGGCGAGACCATGATGCAATAATAATTTGAATCCTTTGCATAACGAATGAAGGCTTTTAATTTGGGGTGTTAATTTAGTTTGGACTAATTCTTTTGCTGAGATTTTTCTTTTTCTTTTCCTTACACGATACTTTATCAAACGAAAAATAGTGTACTTGAAACAATTACTCATTAATTAATTAGATGTACTTGGGCTTTTTTATTTATTTTATAAATCGAATACTCAACCAACTAAGCCTCTTGTGTTATAATTGGTTTAACATTTGCCATAATTAACCAAACTTACATTTTAATTGTACGTAAGCTATTTTTGTATTGATATGAACATAACGCTATTTTTAGGTATAGTAAATTAAAAATAAGAAAAAAAGATTATGTATTAGTGCAGTAAATTTTTTTATACTATCATTCAATCATAATTTATATCATAATCTATTATGTATAGTAAATTTATTGATTTTTAAAATAATTATCTTAAAATAATTTAAATGTTAGATTTACAAGAATGAAAATATAAAATTATTTTCTTTAGTATATAGTCATTAAACTCATTAAAAAATACATGTATTAAATAAAGAATACGAAGAAAGAAACAAAACAATTGTAGTAGAAAAATAAGATACATAATTCACAACTATTTCTAGGCTAAATCTTCTTTCATTGTTCCAGTCAATTTTATGATTAATTCCTCTTCGTTTTTCCGACCCTAAACTTAGGCACGCCTCCTAACTAACAGATTTATATTATACTGCTTCTGAATTAAACTAAGAAATTTCTCTTTCTCTTACCACAAGTCAACAACAATCAACTTTAATTTATAGGATTTCTTAATTTCATTAAATCCTATATATATATATATATATATATATATATATATATATATACATATATATGGCTGGATTAGCCAAAACTGCCTGATATAGTGGGAGAAGATTTATATACACATGCTTTTTATTAAAGCTTCATACTAGAAAATGCATCTAATTAAATCTGATTTTAACATAAACAACTCATGCATTTTTTGCATTGTGATGAGAATTTTATCCTGTAAACTTATTTTTTTAAAGAAAAATTTCAAAATACATATCCATTTTATTTCAAACTCAATCTTTATAAAGTAAATTAACTTTTTTAAAACTAATTAGGTCATCTAAAATCAAGTTTGTAAATAGTTATTCAAACACACTTTTAAACATTTGACTGTCACGTGGTTGTGTAAGTAGTTGAGAGGACATGTTACATAGCCTACATAGGGCAAATTTTTAAAAATAATACAATTAAATATTTTAATTTGAAAAAGGGGGCAAATTGGGGTTTAATTGGCAAAATGGGGCAGCCAAACACGCCCTGCCTAGGCGTGTTTAAACACGCCCTGGCAAGGCTTGTTTGGCCCCCTTTTGCCTATATATACCCCTGAAAGCGACATTTGGTCCTTCACGCCTTCTCTCTAGAATTAGCTCTGCCTTCTCTCTAGATTTTGGGTGTTGATTTATCTGCAGCGAAGCCCTGTCGAATTTGAAGCGCTGTCAACTAGTAAGTCCATTTAACTGATTGTGCTTTGTATTTTATTTGTTGTATTTATAAATTAGAAAATTGTTAGGATCATATGAAGTTGTTAGCGACATATATATTAGGTTAGTGAGTAGGATTTTAGGTGTTTCAGTTTAGTGTAGGATTTACGAAGTGATTAGGGTTTAGGGGTTGAATAGGGTTTAGGGTATGGACTAGTGATTAGGGTTATGTTAGTCGGTTTAGTATCAGGGTTTAAGATCGGATTAGGGTTAAGGGGGTGATTAGGGTTTAGGGGGTGTGGTATTGATTAGGGTTACATAATTTGGTTGAGGATTAGGGTTGTGATTATGATTAGGGGTTAGGATCTGATTAAGGTTGAGGGGGTGTTAATGATTTAGGGCGTGGGCGAGTGATTAGGATTACGTAACTCGGTTTGGATTAGGGTTTAAGATCTGATTAGGGTTCAGTTGGTGATTAGGGTTTAAGGGGGATCGAGTGATGAGGGTTATGTAATTCGGTTTATGATTAGGGGTTAGGGTTTAGGGTCTGATTAGGGTTCAGTGGGTGATTAGAGTTTAGGGGGGGCCGAGCTATGAGGGTTTTGTAATTCGGGTTGGGATTAGGGGTTAGGGTTTAGGGTTTAAGATCTTATTAGGGTTCAGTGAGTGATTAGGGTTTAGGGGGGTCCGAGTTATGAGGGTTTTAGGGTTTAAGGTTAGGGTTATTTAATTCGGTTTAGATTAGGGTTTACGCTCTGAGTATGGTTTACCGTGGTTTTAAATTTTTGTTCATGATATTACTGATTAGATGGCTGATTCGTCCTCCACATCGTCATCACGTTCTGCATCCGATCACGAGGCTGAGCCGATGGATCCCACTGCCTATGTTGTCCCAACCCCATACAAGTGGGGTGTTTTGCGTAGGCGAATTCAGCGCACGCACGTTTCACAAGTTGTGTGGAACGGTTCTGTGCCACCTCGGGTATTGAAGACTCGACGTGGCAAACTGGGTGGTGGACCAGATGCGGACGATATACCTGATATTGTTTCTGAAATGTTGCGCGAGGCTGGGTTTCTTCATGTCGCACGCATGCGACATATCCAGGTATGCAACCACGCATTTATGATATGAGTTAACACTGGTTACTTTGAACAATAAATTTGTTTAATAATTTTTTTGTATTTCAGATGGATTCTGCGCTTATTAGTGCTCTGGTCGAACGATGGAGGCCAGAGACTCACACCTTCCACATGCCGCAGGGTGAGATGACCATCACGTTGCAAGACGTGGCTGGTATTCTGGGATTGCCCACGGAGGGCAATGTGGTTACTGGAGTGACGGTTGACGAGTGGGCGGACGTCATTGACGAGGTGTTTGGTCACGAGCCTGCGGACGGCGAGCTGACAGGTGGATATTTGCGGCTGTCTTTCTTTGACAGACATTTTGCACATTGGGGTGAGGTTGTTCCCGAACTTGTGCATGTGACGCAGTTCACGAAGGCCCACATTGCACGACTTATCGGGTCATGGCTGCTGTGCGACCGATCTGGAGGTAGCGTGGTCGCAGCACGATACATGTCGTTGCTTGCAGGGGATTTTTCGGACATCGGTCGATATAGCTGAGGCTCCGCTGTACTTTCACATTTGTTTAGGCAAATGTGTGAGTGCACAGATCCAGACAGGAGTGACATCGGTGGGTGTCATATGCTTCTTCAGGTGTGGGCGTGGCTCAGATTTCCACCGATCGCCCCAGCTATTCCGCTGCCCACACAGCCGGACTGGCATTTCGAACATCGGTATGTGTTATTATATGTTGTTTTTTTTACAATTGTAACAATTATGTGTTATATTATACTAACATTACTTGTTTCAAAATTAGCTTTAACGCTATAGGTCGACTAAAACCTCATGAACTGGTCGTCTATAGGATGGCACTGGACTCCCTTACCCGAAACGAGGTACATATGGTACTTTCTCAATTGTTGGAGGTTTGCATATGTATGACATGCTGTGAACTAATAAAGTGTTATTTTGTTATGTGCAGGTCGTTTGGCAACCATATGGGGACTACCACTTCCTTGGTGCTTCTGAGCACGAATGACTGCTGTGGATGGCTACCACGCCTATCATATGCTTCCACACAGTCGAATATTCGTAGCCTGATCGATGCATGCGGCAATTCGGACGGGATCAGCCAATCCCACGCGCTCCGAGGAAGCTGAAGGGCGTGCATGATCTTTCGCTTCTTGGGAAACGAGAAGCCAACTGGGTTCGCAAACTCAGACCGTTTATTTCTCGATGGGATGCCAGGGACCAGCACATTGAGCTTCCCCCATTGATTCAGGGGTTGTTGTCACCACACCATGAGTACATGGTCTGGTACAGAGAACACGGGAAGCGGTTCATCACAAAGAAGGGCGCGAAGATGGCTCGTGGTGTAAGTTTTT
>PYAF01002719.1:1759746-1775760 GCA_007407185.1 Glycine tomentella | reverse complement strand
TAGGCATGTTCCTTGCTCCCTTGAACACCTTGTTCACTGATTCAGACAAATTTGTTGTCATATGGCCGTATCTTCTCCCCTCGGCGTCATATGCACGAGTCCACTTTTCCTTAGGAATGCTGTCAATCCATTCTGCAACCTCAGGACTGGTATTGCGGAATCGTTCATACGCTATGTCAAATTCGGCCACGTCGGGAGTATAACCTGCACAATTATAAGAGCATCAACATTAGGTGGTTAAGACATTTTTAAACATGAGTAAATTACAAATAATTTGAAACATACCCAAAGTCATGAGTCTCTTCTTCAATCTTACACTCTTGAATCGTTGATTGAAATTACTGGCAATATGACGAAGGCAGAAGACGTGATGCGCAAAAGGCGGTTGCCAACCGCCATGATTCTGCACTGCAGATATAATGCTCCGGTGCCGATCTGAAATGATGCATATATTTTGCATTTGGGTTACGTGGAAGCGAATGTTAGCAAGGAAATATTCCCAAGCTTCCAACGTCTCCCCCTCTACAATGGCAAATGCCAGTGGCAGACATTCATTATTCCCGTCCTGACCCGTGGCGATCAGTAATTTTCCTTTATACTTGTCGTATAAGTGAGTTCCATCAATTTGAATGACGGGTTTGCAAAATTTAAAAGCCTCGCAGCACTGCCTGAAAGTCCAAAACATGCGCTGAAACACACGCTTCCCTCGGACCAGTCGATTTGTCACAAAATAATCGTTGGTTTGAATATCAAAAAAAGAACCAGGTGAAAAACGAAGCATGTAGTTGCACCACCTCGGCAAATATGCGTAAGATTCTTCCCAATCTCCATAAATCATTGCCATCGCTCTCTGCTTCGCATACCATGCCTTACAATACCCAACTTTAAATCCAAAGCTGTTCGTGATCCTCACCTGAACCAACGCAATGGACACGCCCGGTTCCTCCTTAATCATGCCTAAAAATGACACCATAAGATACAGATTAGCAACAAACCTTAAATCAAATTAACATCTGTCTAATAAAGCAAAAATTCTCAGTTCGTACCGACTACAAGTGAGGCAATGACATCAACATCAAGTTGTCTATGATCCTGTGATATACAGTTGTTGAGGCAATTGTGCTTTCCACCCCATCTTGAAACTACCCACTTCTCACCGTACATTGGTTTCATCACCCTAACCTTCCAAGGGCAACCATCCGTGTGAGCAACACACTTCATTGCAAACTTGTCAGGCTTGCTCTCAACCACAAGTGCTTCTTGATGGTCCTTCATTAGGTTTCGCTTAACGGCAAGTTGTGCCTCTTTTTTCGATGGGAATTCCTGTTCGACATACAAATCGTCCCCTATTTGCCAGGGACCTTGGACTGAACCGATCCTGAAGCTGATCCGCTAAAAGAATCTTCTTCGCTTGGATGATTCCAATCGATATATGTGTAATGTGGAATCCCTTCCCAAAAAGGAATAACTGTCCCGCCTTTAAACACAACACACGCTTAAGAGCATTGGTTTGCAAAATACAACAATTAAACGAAATCAGTTAGGGTTTAAGTCATGTAACTTACCTTCAACTGGTTCTTCTGATTGTCTCGGTCCAACACCCGCACGGTACCGCATTTCAGACGACCTCACATTACTTTGTTGCTGGAATGCATTTGCATCCAACCCAACATCTTCATCATTATCGAACGCACTGGCATTCTCCTCAAGAAGACGATCTTCAATAGCTATATTTTCATCATCATCATCATCTTCATCGTCATCCATAACCCAAGTTGGGTCATGTGAATCTTCCTGAGACATGTTTGCACCAACAGCATCATATGATGGTGCAGCATGATATGATGGTGCAGCATCATATTCAAATGATGGTGCAGAATTACAACCAACTGACCTCCTGGGTAAAACAGCTTCCTGAACTACCGTGTAATCCACATACAATTCTAAAGGTTTCTTCCGTGACTGATTAAAAAATTCTTCAATGACCATTTCCAATTCTTCATCATCTTGTATTGGAAACCCCATGTATTCATCTTGCTGCCATATTCTTGCCGTCAGCAATGTGATACGAGTATTTCCGTCCACACCCAATTTAGGAAGTATCTTCTGATGCAAATCACTCAATCTTGCATTTCGGTTGATTCGTGTCATCCTTTGCTCCCCTTTGAAAACAACACCTCTTCCCCCTTGAATCTTCCTTCCATTGAAAAAAAACATAACACGAACAACATCATTTGAACTCATTTTCTGCAATCAACATAAGTAAACGTCAGAATCACACATGTAGTTAGTCCCAGTAAAACACCAAATGCTGAAAGAAAGTCAATATTGTCAAAGACATAAAGTTAACGACTTGTCTTGTTTACTCAACCTCAACCCTAGGTCCAGTCACGCCACCCCAGACACCCTAACCACCATATACGTCTTAAACCCTACACCCTAACCACTTACGCCACGAACCCTAAACCCTAAACCCTAACCCTAGACACCCTAACAACCACATACGAATTAAACCCTAAACCCTAAACCCTAACCACGACATACGCCTTAACCCCTAAACCCTAAACCCTAACATCAGACACCCTAACCACCACATACGCCTTAACCGCTAAACCCTACACCCTAACCCCAGACACCCTAACCACCACATACGCCTAAACCCTAAACCCTAACCACTTAATCCACGAACCGTAAACCCTAAACCCTAAACTCCAAAATCCTAGGTGTGTAACCCTCACACGGAACACTCAACACATAAACCCTAATCGTCGTACAAACACTATACCTAAACCCTAGAACGTCACCACAACACACTATGAATGTAACCCCTAAAATAAACTGGAATACCTAAATCCGTAGTCACTAACCTAGTATATATATCGCTAACAAGTTCATTTGATCCTAACAATTTTTCTAATTTAATAAAACAACAAACTAAATATAAAGCACCATCAATTAAATCGACTTACTTGTCAGCAATGCTTCGAATTCGACAGAGCTTCGATTCAGAAGATATCAAGACCCAAGCTTTAGAGAGAAGGCAAAGCGATTTTTAGAGAGAACGCGGAATGGACCAAATGCCAGTTTCTGAGGGATTTATAAGCGCCAGGGGACCTAAACACGCCCTAGCCAGGCGTGTTAGGCTGCCCCTTTTTGCCAAATTTTCTTCAAACTGCCCCTTTTTTCAAATTAAATTATTTAATTGTATTATTTTAAAAAATCTGCCGCCTACATAGCCAATTATTTCCCAAGTGTGTGTAAGTAACATGCTGCAGCCAATTGAGGCAACTATGTATATATTGTCAAATATTTAGTAGTATTCACTATTTCACTTCGGGCTTCAAGAAAAATGTAGGGTACGAGTTTAAATTTTAAATAAAAAACAAACCTAAATAAGCCCCACATTATACCTAACACGCCAAGCAGTTTAAATTTTTTGGATTTTTTATACAGATTTCCTTTACAGAGGGAAACATATTAAATGTAAGGATATACTATAAACCAAGCTTAATTATTTTGTTCAATATGAGTAGCCAAATTAAAATTTAAAGCCAAGTTGTTTGACTATGATAAACTAAATTGAATTCTCTGGTCTTTATTATTGTATATATCAGTCTTGAGGAATTCAAAGTAAGCACGGGTCGCCATAGTTAGGTATGATTATGAATGAAGTCAGAAAAATACAATAACAGCTCCTGCGGGCGATCATGGAAACATTTCCTTTTTATAAAAATAATGAATAAATCATTAACCAGAGCTTGATGAATGACACTCAGATTGTATATATACTGAAAAAATGATGAGGTATCCGAAAGGAATAGGCTCGTTAATTGTTCAGATTTTATATATAACCACTCATTTTTAATCAATATTCAATTTTCTTCTATCAACAATAATAAAGTGAAATGGGCCAAGTTAGGCTATCTCTTAAAGGCTATAAGTCGAGCCTATTTTCTAAAAGTTAAAATATGGACTTGGCCTGTTTGTATGATATAGATTTATTTCAAGATTTAGAACAACATTTTTAATAGTCTTTGACTTGAAAGCATATTTAAAAACTTATTTTATTATAAAATATTTTTAAATATGTTACTAAACTTATTTTTGAATAATCGAATAAATTTATGTCTTTTTTGGTTTTTCACATGTATATTCTTTTAGAGGAAATTTTAATCAAATTACATTTAGACATTAAATATAAAGTCATCTCTCTACAAGAATTCAAATCTTAATTTATCATGAAAGAATAATCTCTTTATTAAACCTAATTTATGTTAATAATCTGCATCTTTAACTTAAATAACGAAATAAGGATAAATTTTAAAATATAATAAAAAAATAATGCAATAATCATAAGATCATGGACGGATGCAAGAGGGGGCAAGTATGGCTTTGTCCCCTTCCCCTTAGTATCCTTTGTATATATATGAGACAAAAATAGAATAGTAAAAAATAAAAAATATTAATAAGGAAAATATGTTTTTGAGTTAATATTTGTTTAAAATTTTTCTAGCGATTTTTATCCATAAATTAATAATAAATATTTTTTAAAATTTATTATTTATTAAAACTTAAATATTTAAATAATTATGTAAAAAATAGGACCCCTTTGATATATTACTGGATTCGTCCTGCATAAGATTATATTATTTATATTTGACTTAAATATTTAAGGTCTTTCATAAGTAACCAAATTTTATTTTGGGTTTTTAATAACTTTTTTAGTTGTTTTTAGTACTTGATATATTAAAATTTTTGTTTTGAGTCTCTACCATAAATCAAGTGATGATGTGTCACCTTACAAATTGATCTTTTATACATTATCAATGGTTGTGATGGTATCACATAATCACTTAATTCACAATAGAAACTCAAAATAAAATTTTTAATATATTAAGGACTCACAACAACAACAAAATTATAAGACACCTAAAACAAAATATGATCATTTATTAGGAACCCTAAACTTATTTAAGCTTTTATATTTACTTAAATAAATTAGTTTGCTATGCCTAAAAAAACTTTTTTGACCTAATTTTTATAAACTCTTTAAAATAAAAGCCAAACATATTTTCAAACAAACTCTAAAATTAAAAGAAGCATTTTGTTTAGCATCAACCTTAAAGCAAAAATATTTGAGACAAGCTTTGGAATTTAAAGAGTTTTAATTGGATACCTTCAAGAACTCTGACATTCAAGCCAATGTCTATAAAACCTATTTAAGCTTACTTATAGGAGTCATATGAAGCTAGGGTAGTGTTTATTGTGTGATAATGCATGGGGTGCCTTAATCTAGTCTTATGATTTGCAGTTATTAATGAATTGTGTTCACAATTTCATGCTTCTTCACACCCATGCATGTCTTTAGTGTATAGTAGGAATGTTCTCGAGTCTTCATGTGATGGACTATGTGATTTGTTGATTGGACTTAGTAGCATTGGGTGAGAGTCCTGCTTCCTACACCAGTGCTTTTTCTAATACACCCAACATATTTTTTTTATTTCCAACTTTACCCTCATACGGATCAGCAATCCATAAGAGTCATATGGATTGACAATTCATATGACTCATACGGATCAGCAATCCGTATGACTCATACGGATCGACGATCCGTAAGAAATCGAATGGTGTATGTCGGTATGCAACTTATGGATTTTGAAAAGTGCAAAATCGATATTACACTGTACATGCTAGGTGTATTAGAAAAATGGCTGGTGTAGGAAGCAGAACTCATTGGACGAATGTGTTTGTTTATTTACAGTAGTGGGCCTAAATAACCTTAACAAGGTTTAGAACACTTTTTTTTATATAAAAAAATGAATATAAAAAAATGAGCTTTTTAATATGTGAATCTTAGTAGCTTCTCTTTCTTTACTCCAAATAGCAAATATACAATGTCTTCTCACTTTTGTATTATTTTGTTCTCCATTTAGCTCCCTCTCTGATCTCTGTTTGCTCACCTCAATTAGTTTGTTTACATTATTCGTTTGGGTTATATTGTCTGCTGCTAGGGTCTAGGGATGTTTCATGTTTCCCCTTACATTTCTTTCTTGTTTGAGCTACTCGAGCATGACGTTTAGTAATTAAGAAGATATTCTTAATTTGTGGCATAGTGGGTTAAGGAACAACTAGCTTGTACACCAAATGTATTTCTGGAAATGTCTGCATAGATGCGTTGCTCGATAAAGACAATAACTTTGCAATTATGAAAAATGCCCAATTGGAAAACAAGGGCAAAGAATATCTGAGCAAGTAGTTGGTTGGTAAGATAGTCACCAAAAAAAAAAAAAGAAAAAGAAAAAGTAGTCGGTATTACTGAAATTGTTTGAGCAGAAAATGGTTCCACCTTTTTAGAAGAGAGGCAAGGAAATGAATTATGGTATAAAACTGAGTTTTTTTTTTAACAATGTGATGGAAAACAGTTCTTAAGTTTAAAAATCATAAAAGTGTAAAAAAAAAACTTAACTTTAATTTGAATTGAAGGTCTTTGTTTATACTTTTTAAAATAACTTTTAAGATTAAAAATGTTAAAGCAACCCCTACTTTAAATTCTGTGTCTTTCAACTTAATTGACTTTAAAAAAAAAATAGTTACCTTGTTTAATAAGTAGACATGTGTTAAACGAAGTCTAACCTCAATTTTTTAAATCGTAAATTCAGTATTCTTAACCCATTTCCATTCCTAATAAACATTAGTCATAGTGAAATATTTGTAGTTCACTGCCAGAAATATCTTTTATAAATTAAAAGAAATTAAGTTTTTCCAAAATTAAAATTTTAAACACCAAAAACTTTTTATTACCAATAAAATAATTTATATTAATCAATTTTTTTATTAAACATTTTTTGTTTTTTTGTTTTTTGTTAAAAGAGACCAAGCAACTGGCCACGCCTGTTGTTTAAACTTTTATATTTCGGCTATAGTAAGGACACGGCGATAAACGGCTTAACAATGGTGTGTTGACGAAAATAAAATGAAATAAAAATACCTTCTTTTTTTTTTTTTTTCAAATTAAGCTGAACAATATTGTCAATATAAGCTGTACAGAGAACAAATAACCTCTGAATTTACAACCTCTCAATCAAATTAGCTTATTTATGAAGGGGCAAAAATCATTCTGAACCTGTTCCAGGAAGATCCTAAAAGAACAAAATAAAACAACATACTCCACTACACAGACCAGCCAACTGACCTCCCTGTCCTTCAACAAATGCAATGCTCCTACAAATTCTTTGGAGCTGCGACACTCTATCCACATATAAAAGACCATTTAGTCTCAAAGAAGGGTTATCCAAGGTTGGGAATTCATTCTTGTCTGATGAACGGAGAAGAACTCATTTCTGTACTGTAAAATGACTCTTCTGGGTTGATTTCATATACATCATCATCTTTCTCATCGTCCCATTTGATGATCTCCCTTATGTATTTGAGTGCCTCGTCCACTGAAGTGCGATCCCGGCCTCGAGTTTGCCCCACAAACAACTTCTGGCCTGTTAGGGAATAATAAAGCTCCTTGAACCTCACAGCCACATAGTAATATGCTTGGTGTGCTAGGGCATGATTGTTGTGATGGGGTCTCACGGGACAAAAGTCTCCAAACCACTCACAAATTGACAAAGGAATTTTGTTTATCTTGTCTTCAAAGACATCATATTTATTTAGGAGAAGCACAAATGGGGTATCTTTGAAACAAGGATGCTTCACCAGACTCTCGAAAAGATCTTTGCTTGCCAACAGTTTGTTACGAAGCTGACCGGTACTAGTAGGCCACATTTGGTCGTAGTCACTCAGGGAAACACAAAATATGATTGCCCTCACATCTTCAAACATTTCCAACCACTTGCAACCGTCACGGAGTCCCTTTGAATTTATGCGAATCAGTTGATATCTGAGTGAATGACAATGTCAAGGAGTTAAGAACAATTTCAGAAGCTTCTGCAGAATAAGAGAAAAGGAGATGGAAGAGAATGATTTACTTGGTTAAGGGAGGAGGACAATTGATGTTTTCACTGTATATCTCAGACATGGGACTCCTATCATCAAATGAGAATTCCATAAAGGCAAGACCATTGCTCTGAGTGACTCCTTCAGCATATAATATATCCTTATCAGAAGGTTCATACTCATTGCTCGATATTTCTATTGCCTGTGTAGGATCACATATCATTAGACATCTTGATAACAGAAGCGCATAATGGAAGTCTATATTTAAAACTTGTTTTTTAAAATATTAGCCAGAGAAATATGACAAATCAAAAATACAAAAGCAAGAGAAATAAAATTAGAAGTTAAAATATGATTATACGTATCATAATGTTTCTATTGCCTGTGCACGATCACATATAATTAGACATCTTAATGACAGTGCACATAATGGAAGTCCATATATATTTTAGCTTATTTTTTAAATTATTAACAGAGACAAATGACAAATTAAAAAGTACAAAAGCAAGAAAAATCAAATTAGAAGTTAGTAAACTCTGATTCTACTCTACCTAGGTACATATTATATTATAAAAAAGTGAAAGACAAACATTTATTTTATGAGCCAATTTTAGATAGACATGGACTACAAGACAGGAAGGAGTTATACAACATAAGATTGCGATTTTGAATTTTATAGGGTACTTTAGATACTCTTTTGAAAGTTAGGTTCTCAACCTTCGAGCAATACAAAAGTTAGCAACCATGAAAATGGACAGTGAATATCCTACTGTAAGTTTCCATGATGGGAATATTATTATAAAAAATATTTAAATATGCATTAAATAGAGTTAATTATCAATTCATGCATTAAGAGATTAGTAGATCCTTTGAAGTTGCATACAAGTACATAATTACATGTTCATAAGATAGACATAATGCGATTCATATAAATCTTAAATAACTAAACATATCAACTAATAACATCTACTCTCAATCTTTTCTTAGGATAATTTAAGCTTTTGCAGTTTTGCTAATAAATAGGGAAGCCACTATCGTTTCCATAATTTCTCTTTTGCTACGTAGTTTAATGTTCCATAGGTATTTATGATATGTATCCGTCAATATAATTATATAGGAGGAGGGTCAATTAACAATGATGAAAGAACTACATTAAATACTTATAGAAAACACATTCAATTTAATGATTAAATTGCAGTTAAAAATCAACATATCAACTAATAACATCTACTCTCAATCTTTTCTTAGGATAATTTAAGCTTTTGCAGTTTTGCTAATAAATAGGGAAGCCACTGTAGTTTCCATAATTTCTCTTTTGCTACGTAGTTTAATGTTCCCTAGGTATTTATGATATGTATCCGTCAATATAATTATATAGGAGGAGGGTCAATTAACAATGATGAAAGAACTACATTAAATACTTATAGAAAACACATTCAATTTAATGATTAAATTGCAGTTAAAAATCACATTGGTCTCAACTCTCAAATGACAAACTTGAGAAAATTTTTAAAAAATAAGTACTTGCTCAAACGGTTAATAGCTTCTATAATTTTGAACAGTATAATGTACATTAACATTACTGACAAAATAGTAAATGGAGTAGAGTTATACCCGATCCAAGAAATATTTAGCAACATTGGGAAGATTATGTAATTCCTCTCTTCTCTTGTATGTTTCCTGAACAGCAGGATCTCTCCAGATTTCATCTACCATAGGAGCATACTCACGCGTTGCAGCTGGGAAGAAGGCATCCAAATCTCCCGTGGCCATAATATTCAGTAACCAGTCAGAAAAGTGCTTGAATCTTTGATTGATAGAGTAAATGCTCAGCTTGTTTTCGTCAGCTGCTGTCTCTGCTAAATTTCTTATACAATTAGATTCACTCACAAAACTCTAGCCTTTCCAAAGACATTGCAAAAAAGATTATTATCAAATTGTATTATCTGCCAGGGAAAAAAATGATGTGATATGGAGATTTACTATTGCTAACTTGAAAATTGTTGCTTAAAAGGACATATAATCAAATATACCAGTTAAAACATAGTTTTATTGCCTTGTAGCAGTAGCAAATAATGGGCAAGGAAAAAAGGGCTCTTAACAAGACAGCAAGTAACCATTGAAAAGGACCTTATTTAAATGGTTTTATTGAAAATTTGATTTTCGATAGAGTCCCCCAATGGTGTCAATTGATCCATGTTATTGACCCTTAGAGTGAGATGAGCCTTGGTGGTAGTTGTTATTATTAGTTTAGATTGCTTTTATTATAAAAATAAAAATGTTCAATATTGTCAGACAAAATATCAAACGAAGTTAAATTTGAAGAAGCTTAACATCTTAATAACAAATAATGAATTTATTATAAGTCAGAACAAAATTGCAGAAAGCATTTAGTATATCACTACACAATCAAAGAAATTTTTATCCACAAATTACCTCTATGGATCAAATAAGGGAACATAAAGCAATTGTTTTGTTCCCTACTCCCCATAAGGACTACAAGTTCTTCATTAAAATGTTCCAATTGGATGACAATTTGAGACAAACCATGAAGAAAGAATGACAAATAAATTGACATAGTGAGTGTAAAATATACAACAAATGCCTTATCCCACTAGGTGAGTGAGAGTAAGAAATACACAGAGCAAATGCATAAGCTACAAGCATTATGAAATTATAAAGCATTAAGCATCACTTTATATGTATATAATAGAACAAAAGAAATATAACTAAAGAAAATATATAGAACAAATGTGAAAAGCTTCAGAACTTATTCATTTCTTTCATGAGCCCTTACAGAAAAATCAATATTTAGTGACTTGATATTTATAACAAATGCCACAAGATAGTAGAAAGCCATGGCAATTCAACTTAAAGAGAAACATTTCCATCATACTGCCAAAGAGGGAAGAAAGGGAAGGAAAGTAAAATTATACCTTGTCCAAATCCTTCACCTTCTAATGAAGTAGATTCTCTCTCTGCCAGAGCTTCCTCTTCAAACTGCTCCCGTCCTTCAAGCAGAATGCTGAGATACTTGTACATATTGCTTTGAATCATAAGCTTGATGTTTTGCAATTCTTCTGCAGAAAACTTGTTTCCATATAAAAACTTGGCCTGTTCCACAGATAGGGAAAATGAAAGCATTGAAAATTAGAAATGATAAAATTAAAAAAAAAATCAGTACCACACCATTAATAGTTTAACACCAGGTAAATAGATTAAAAAACCGTTGCAAGATGACAAAAAGAAGATGTGTCATAACCACAATAAAAGCCTGTTCCCACTAAAAATGTGTCATATCCATGTAAACTAAAATTACACAGTTTTCAAAAAATATCTTCTGCCACATGTACATTGAAAAAATAAAAACAAAGGTACGGTTGGGTTTCCATTATCCATCAGTTGGGACTTGGGACACACATATTTGAATGCATCTAACTTCTAAGTATGTATGCATTGTGCAAACATACATAAATGGTATGCATTATCACATTTTATGAGTGTGACAAGCACATGGAACATTCATACATAGAACTATTGGTATATGCATGGAAGCACGATCCATACGTAAACAAATATATACACAACATATATTTGTGAAAGTTGTGCAACTTGACACAGCGGTAAAGTTGTGTCTTGGTGACTTGTTGGTCATGGGTTCAAATCCGGAGACAGCCTCTTTGCTATGCAAGGGTAAGGCTACGTACAATATCCCTCCCCATCCCCCATACTTGCGCATAGCGTGGAGCCTCCGGACAATGGGTACGTAGTTTTGAGTTTTTTATATTTGTGAAAGTGTGGATGAGCACATGTATATATCTAAAATCCTAAGAAAATAGTCTACTGTATAATTATATAATATGACCAGCAGTCCACCAGCATTCATTGCACTACGAACAAAGCACATAAACTGTGACTCTACACTAAAGTCCTTTGTCAGGCAAAGAGGGAAAGCCAAACATATTGATCACAAACCAGCCAGACTAAAGTTTAGTAAGAACAGAAAGGTATGAATATTCAGACTAAAGACATGCCTGTTTGAATAGAGTGGCTGTTCCAGATCCTTCCATGCCAAACAACAAAAGTTTCTGAACTCTTCCATGCTCCAAATATTCAGGCACAGATCTTGTTGAATAGTTAGTTGAATTATCTTTGACCCCAGGAGGATTAGTAGGAGGTACAGGCAATGAGAATAATGAGCAAATGAAACGAGTGGACGCCTGCCTACCATAAACCAAACTAATATTGTATAAAAAAAACCAAATCAAGACATATAATTTCAAGCTCAAATTGAAAAAAAGATATATGTTATTATTAGATAAGAGAGAACCTTTCCCCATATGTTTCCCTTAATATTATTTTGCCCTTCTTCCTCATAAGATCCATCTTCATAAACCCAGAAATGGGTATCTCGGGGACATTGAACATTTGCTAGCTGAAATGATAACCAACAAATCACAAATAAATCATTGATGAGATGATAAAGGCAACAAATTACAAGTAGATAAACAAAACATAATTTATAAACTTCAATGCAGTTAGACATAGAGACCAAAAATGAAACATAAGAGCTTAAAGGTATATGATTGGAGCAATATCATATCTACGTGAATGAGAATGACAACATTCAAGATTTCATTAACTTGAGATGGTCTACATGCATTAAAAAGAGGAAGTTGTCTACTGAAAGGTCCTCACAGTCCTCCTTTCAAGACATGCTTCATAAGATCTTAAGTTGCTTTGACAAGCATTGTTCTTTAAGAGATATAAAGATGTGCAGAATAAGAAACAAACATCAAAGAAATGATAAGTGAGCAGAAAAAGAAAGAACTTAAGTGAAAACAGACATTTTAAATACAAATTATAGGTATAACATAACAAAAAAAAATTTGAAGGACCATCATAAAAACCATGAATGAATTCTTTATGCATCGAATCTAAGGGATTCATAAATCGTGTTAAACTTGATTGTTGATTGTCGAGAAGTAGAAATTATGATTGCATTAAAAATTGTAGAGCACAAATTACAGCAACACCCCCTGAGCTTTTATCAAATTACACATAGCCCCACCCTTTTTGATTTTCCTATAATAACCCCCCTTTAAGTTTGAAAACATTACATTAACACCCCTTTATATGTTTGAAAACATTATACCAACACCCCCTCAAATCTTACACTAACACGGTAACACCCCCTACAAGGGAGGTGAATGTAATGGTTAAAAAGGCAGGGGGTGCTTGTGTATTTACATGAAACCTCAATGGGGGTGCTCAAAATATTAAGTATTTAACCAGATGCAGGTGATTCTAGACTTATAATACCATTAGTTAGTAATCAGTTAGCTTAAATGTTTGAAATATTGTCTCAATTTAAAGGGGAACTGCTAAGCAAAAAAAAATTAACGTGCATCCAGGGTTAAATACATGATCTTTTTGGTTGATAATATTTTTACCCTGCACAGATAGTAGTTTATGTAATGCCTTTTTTCTTAATATTGATAGAGTATTTGCTAAGAATTGATTAATAACAAGCAAAATACAAACACTTAAATGCTTAGAAACAGAAATGACCATAAGTCGACTGATAACAATTCATAACGCAGGTCTGTATTCATTTGTGTATTTTTCCTTATATAACCAATTGTCTATAAACTCGTTAAGCACTACAGCAATCAATATTCAGTCAGTTGGGTTCCAACATGGTAAATCACACACAACCTTAGTTGAAGCCCAAACATAGAAAACCTTGACGCTCAGCTAAGGAATTTGGTATCTAGCATTCTAGCCTTCTAGTACATTTACTAACTTCCATGTTTTACTATTTCATTCAGAATCAAAGCTTCCAAACACAGACGAAAGTAGAAACATGATTATTGATTTGATTACCTTTAACATTCTAAGCTCAATCTTTGTTATTTCACGGCCATTCATGTAGACTCTAGTATTCCCATTGCTCGCGTCCGTCTGAAGCTTTCCTCCAATATTTAGCTTCGAACTTATTATCTTATCAGGCTTCTCTCCCTCCTGAAACCAAATCATCACATCCAAATTCAGCCAAACAATAATAAAGCAATCCAAAAACAGTAGTTGCTATATTTAACAAAGGCAGAGAAACACAAGATACTATACATTGAAACATTAAACATGATATATTATTTTTCCATTTTCACCTTGCCCCAAAGTCCAGAGTCCTTATCATACCAATACCTCCCAGGCTTCAACTTCTTAGGAGGGATGGAGCAGCCCAGAATCTCAGCCAACTCCTCTTGCCTCAACTGCCTGCCATTCACAACAAGCTGCTCCGGTCGAAGCTGATTCGCAGGACACTCCTTTTCAGCCTTCATTATCTGATTAATCTCCAAAGAACTACACACTTTCGACAACATTCTAGAGCACTTCCCCAAACTCGACCTCTTCAACTCATCAATTGGCTTCCCAATGCAACTCACGCATTTTCTTCCCTCAGGCATAGACCCCATCGCTTTCAGAACACAGTTACTGCAATACCTTGAATCACACACCAAACACGCTTCCTTCTCCTTCAGCCTGTTACTATTCCCACATCTGCTACAAATCCACCGCTTCTTATTCCGCGACGGCGACGCGGTCAACGGTGACCCCACCGGCTCCGTTGCTACCGACCGCGGCGACAGATAATCGTCGCCATCGTCGTCCTCCGAGTCCCTTGGAGTATGAAACGTCACCGTCGTCGGGCGTTTGCCAACTCCGGTACCACTCCGCGGCACCGGAGCTGAATTCGGAGGCGTCTGCGGCGCGGACGCCTCTGACGCGGAGCTCGCACCATCGTCGGCGTCGGCGTTCACCTCGCCGGAGAAATCAGAGCGGTACGCCACCTCGCCGCTGCGCGAATCGAACTGCGACTGCGTCCTGGAAACCGACGACGACCGCCGGCTCTCGGCCGGACTCCGAGGAGGCAGCGCGCGGTCGAAGCCACCGTTTCGGGCGCGGCTGAACAGCGAGAACCGCGGATGCAGCGGCATGGCGACCGGAATCGAGGCCGCCGCGTTGTGATCGGAGACGATTGAAGCAGTGCGAATCGGAACGGCGCCGCCACCGGTGGAGGCTCCGATTTTGAGCGGATCGACCTTGGGAACGTCGTAGGGAACTGGAGGACCTTCGTACTCGACGGCGATGGAGTAATCGAGGTGATCCTCGTCGGGAAGCGGCGCGCCGGCGGGGAGCATGCGGCGAAGGACGTGCTCCCATGATTTGTCGTCTCCGGCGGATTCCGATGACATTATTTAGGGTTTTGATGGCGAGAAAGTGAAGGAAAGTGAGAGCGAGAGAGAGAGTTCGAAGGAATCAACGAAAAGGTCTCATCGTCTTTTGGTTTGGATCAGAGAGAGAGAGAGAGAGAGAGAGAAAAGTTCAGTGTTTAGTTGTCACCTGCAGCAGGTGGCAGAAAGAAAGTAAACGGAAGCATTTAACGGCAGACTCTGTCTCCTCTTCATTGACGGTGTCCGATTCCGTTATGTTTGAACGTCATCGTGATTTCATATATGCATTTTTAATACGTATTTATGACATAGGCGTTGCCTTAGTTGCACTTGCACACTTGCTGCACGCTTAATTTCTTTAATTTTGTTCATCAAAACAAAAATTCTTTAATTCTTTATTGTTCCTTTCAATTTAGAAAAAATTAAAAGAGACTAAAAATTAATAATCATCTATTTATAAATATATACTAACACTATTAATATTAATAATTTAAAATTAATGAAGATATATTAATATATAAATATAGTATTTATCATCTAAATATTATTTCTTTTAGTAAAAGACAAAAAATTTATCATATTGAAATAATATCTTATTCCATTCATTAAAATCTGCAAAGAAAAAATAAAAAAATGATAACATCACAATTTTATAAAAGAAAAAAATGTAAAACAAAGTGATTATATATAGTATTTATTTTAGGAAAAGATATGTAGTATTAGAATTATAATTTAATTTTTATAATATTATATTTGATTTTAATATTATTATATATTTATTGATTTTTTTAGTATTTAATAGTTAATATTATTAGTATATATGAATAAGATA
>PYAF01002719.1:1739543-1759646 GCA_007407185.1 Glycine tomentella | reverse complement strand
TTTTCTTAAAAAAAAAAAATTGATGTTAAAACCATTTTGAAAGTGAGGTAAAAATAATTTAACTCAATTTTGGTCAAATTTGCTTTGTTTTAAAATTTTAATTTGTAATTTAGATCTTAAAATTTACAACTATTCTGAAAAATAGATCGATAATAATCAATCGAATTTGTGAAGATTTTAAATAGAAAAATAGAATTTAGAATTCTAGATAGAAAACACACCACAAAACTATTTTTTTTTTTCATTTTTTAAAAAAAACAGGTGAACTAAATTAGTTAGATAAATTTGAAGAAAAAAAGTAAAATGACACGCAATTCAAATTAGGGGAATGAAAATTATAATAAAACAAATAATACATACAATATATAATAACAAGAGGTTATACTTTTCCTTTTAGAAAAAACTAGAGGTTATACTTTTATGCTGCACTGTGAACAAGGAACGTTCTTTTGTAAATTTGGCGCAGTCTTGCGTTCAATGTAGGCGTTTGAAACAGCCTTGGTCAATTCCTAAAAATATAGAAAGTTGTTAATTTTAAACCATTTGAACGTTATTTGTTCTAGACCAAAAAATAAATTGTTATTAACTGATCAAATGCAAATGATTAATTGATGATGAGTTATAAACATATGACTTGGTCTCATCACTTATGGTTGAATCCAATGATCTATTGTGGGTCAAAATACTTTTATTGATAAATTTTATTTTAAACAAATTAATATAAAGTATTTTGTTTTTAATTTTTAAGAAATTTATGAATTTTACTTTCTGTTTCTGTCTTTTTAGTTCTGACATAATTAAATTATAATTATAATTAAAAAAAAATTTGTACCCAAATTTGTTTTTGACGATTTTTATTTCGAACTTTTTATTTCTTTAACAAATTTCATTTCCAACTTTTGCGCTTATTAATGTATAAATCATGAAGGATAAAATTTGAAATTTTCTAAAAAATTGGGAGTAAGATATGCAAAATTAATTTGTTAAGAATATAATTTGTCAAAAATAAAAAATTACAGATATAAAATGCAATTAAGCCATTTTTATTTATATAATATATATCACACTAAAAGTAAAATGGTTGATGAGCGAAGAGGATTGGTACCTTTACTCGATTCTAGGAAATACAGAAGCTAATGTTCTTAATATAATTCACTATATAATATATATATATATATATATATATATATATAATTCACTATTTTCTTGAGGCTTTACATTTAGCAAATTCTGCAACGAGCAAAGCCTAATACCATTGGTATAATTGAATATCAGGTATAACTGAATATGAAACAAGTCCCCCATAGTTTAATTCTTGAACATGCATATAGAAAACAGTTCATTAGAAAAAAATAAAATATATTTTGATCATTTCTATCGTTTTCAAAGTGATTAGATGACTCCTTCCTCGGGTAGCTATACTTTAGTGCACAAATACAAAAATAAAAAAAAAATACATAACACAGCATTCGAAGCCTTATCCCTATATTTGTGGATTTGTAACAAACTTAACAACTTTCATTTTAACGCATGTGTTAGAACATTCAACCGGTAGTTTTTTTTTTATTCAATGCACGTATTCTAGCCCATTACACTGGCCCGGGGAAAAACTTTATACACCCAGAAAAAAACTTATATACCAGTCCAGAATAGTACACTTTCAAAAATACCCTTATTTTTATTACGTTTCATACGTACGGATTCGTAAATCTGTAAGATTCTTACGGATTCGCCAATCCGTAATTTCTTTTTTGAGTTATACGGACTGTCCAATCCGTATGGGCCATACGGATTACCCAATCCGTATGGGTCATACGGATTACCTAATCCGTACGGACCATACGGATTGGCCCAATCCGTAAGTAAGTTTCTTTTTAATTTAAAAAATATTTTTCCAAATAATGATACATGTAGGTTTCAAACTTGTGACCTTCAGGTTATTAACCTGACGCTTCAACCAACTGAGCTAGTAAGTCAATTATGATAAAAGCCAATTAATGTTGATACATATAACATTAAATTTTTTAATGTATATTTAATACACGTATAAGTTTACATAATATATTTTGTAACAATTAATTTTGATCTGATGATTAAAGTATTTTTTACATATAAAAATCATAATTTTAATAAAAATTTGCAGGTCTAATAAAAATTATATTTGTATTTACAAGTTAAATTAAAAATTATATCTGTATTTACAGTTTATTAAAAATTAAAGTATTTTTTACATATAAAAATTATAAGTTTAATAAAAATTTGTAGGTCTAATACAGATATAATTTTTAATTATCAGATCAAAATTAATTGTTACATAATTTATTACGTAAAATTATACGTGTATTAAATATACATTGAAAAATTTAATGTTATATATATCAACATTAATTGGCTTTTATCATAATTGACTTATTAAATCAGTTGGTTGAAACGTTAGGTTAATAACCTGAAAGTCACAAGTTCGAAACCTACATGTATCATTATTTGGAAAAATATTTTTTAAATTAAAAAGAAACTTACTTACGGATTGGACCAATCCATATGACCCATACGGATTGGACAGTCCGTATAACTCAAAAAAGAAATTACGGATTGGCGAATCCGTAAGAATCTTACGGATTTACGAATCCGTACGTATGAAGCGTAATAAAAATAAGGGTATTTTTAGAAGTGTACTGTTGTGACTGGTATATAAGTTTTTTTTCTAGGTGTATAAAGTTTTTCCCGCCTCTTGGACTTGTCAACGGGCCTTGAATTACATGAAGGCCCACCCATAGTACACATTAGGCATTTTTAATCTTCCGGATTGGTCATTCCGGAAGGGATAAAAAAAAAGAAGACATTCCAAAATGTAATTTTATATTCTAGATTGATCATTCTGAAAGGCAATGCAGGAAGCAATACTTTTGTTTGAATAAAAGTGATTAAACAAGGAAACATCTCCAATATCATAGGACAAGGTGCCAGTAACATACTAGAGTTGTCACCAAAGATCACCCAAAAGATTATTGTACAACATAGCCTATGTTGCAAGAAATTTTACTCGGTGACAACTACTCAATTAATCCCTAGACATTAGAAGATCTCTTTGAGAAGGGTCGACCACGAAACAAGATTTTAGCAACATACGGAGAACTCGAACATACATCTATGAGGATGAGAGTTAATTCCAAATATTTGACCACTTGTGAAAATCTGCATTTGACACATTGTTATAATATATTAATGCACTCTGAAAGCTAATATAATTAATTGGAAACTTTTATGCCCAAACAGCACACACAATCCGACAAACATAACCTGAAAAATGCCTAGTCTCCTTATCTTTTGTGGGACAAAGCCTAAACTAAACACAATAACAATATCCTGTATGACTGTATCAAAGTTCAAACACTGGCAAACCCTACCCTCCAAATCAATAAACTTACTACACATCTTTGATCATTTTACTACAAATATTCCATGCCAGATAGTCGAATGAACAGAAAAACAGGTAGGAACCATAATCCTTCTAAAATTTAATGCGCAATATCCAAAACAAAAATGTGTTCATTTGAAATGAGATCTACATGTCAAATTTACAAAAATGGTTTTGATGTTATGCTTAATCAAACCATTAAATATTCAATTAGTGTAATACTTCTTTTTCTTGGGAGACTGGGGTATTTTTAGTAGAAGGAGACGCTGTACAAAAGCTTCCGCCGATGTTTATTCTCAAAACCAGTAATAATTTCATCAATTGACTCCTCCCATGATTTAGCAGCTTCAATCTATGATTAAAAAATATCCATAGTAAGCTATGAAACATTGAACAAAAAAAAAAAAAAAAAAGAAAAGAAAAAAGGAGTCATCTCCATATCAAAACATATAAAATTCTTATAGGGCACTTCAATTTTTCTGTCCTGTCGTGTTGGTCTCACACATTCAAAGCTTCTAAGACAGTCAACAGAAAATATACATATAATATGAATACAAAGAAAACATAGACTGCATGAGACACAAACCTGCTGACATAGATCTAAAGTAAGCCTTGCTCCCACAGCTGCTTCATCGTGGTTATCTTTTACCTCCAAGTTGATTACCAGCACAGTTTTCAATAAAGCATGATCTCTATTATGGAGATCTGCACATTGTTGAAGTTAGATAGTTATCAAACATAGGTATGACTACAGAGCCATTAGACTCAATATGGTCTTCATTCCACACACACATCTATGCTAAAGTTTCCTTATGGTAGATAACTAGATAGATGCCATTACAATATCCATGGAAGGACTCAGAAAATAATGTGACAGCCTCATGAATTTCAATAAAAAATAGCTTCAGCCAAAACTAGGATATGCAGTTAAAAGTTATAAACTAAAATGTAAGGAGCATCAAGTAATCAAGTATGCTAGTCTCATTCCGGGGAAAACTATATACTCTGGCCACTAATTTTTATGTCAGGTGAAACATACTTCAAAAATGAATAACAATTTAAAAAAATCACCATGAATAAAAAACCAGGGACCAGTGCACTTCATTGCATTTGCAACTCTGCTGTCAATAAAAGAGAGAAAAAATTTATATTGAAACTTCTAGCAAAAGTTGGGCTGAAAACACCTGTCTTTCTTGTTCTCTTAATTTGTTTGAAATCCATTCCAAAACCTTGGCTTAGAAATATCTCTTCTAAACTTCCTTTTAATGCCACATTGCTACTGACAGACTTCTCAGCTTAAAATCCAACTATCACATAGGCTATCAACCAAACATAAAGCAAAGCTGAAGGTTTGTACTTTGTATTACTAGAAAGTAAACATCTATCAAAAAGTTACTCAAATTCAAATAGCATACAACCCTACTTTATATTCAGTTACCTCAGAACATTCAACAGTCAGAAAAAAATGAAGCAAATCAGGAAGAATATTAACCTTCAATAACCATATCAAACACTTTTTCTTCAAATGTAACTACCACATCAAAGGTGCCATCAGCACCATTCTCTTGCCACCGTTGAGGTGCTAATTTGACTGATGAATTTCTTTTAAGCATTGGAAGGATTCCGTTTCGTCTATAGCTGCACTCTAGTCAAGGTTCCATCAATCCCCCATACCACACAGAATAAGGAAAAAGAATGTAAGTGCAAAGTAAACACATTACCCAACATACAAGTCCAACAACAAATGCTAGACATATAGATAACATAGATTACTGTGTTCACCAACTCAGTATCTTCTCTCTTTAATTTTGGGTGTACAACGGTGGCATGGGAATTAAACCTATGACCTTATGCAAGCTACCCCAAATTCCACCACAAGACTGAAACGAGCGGGTTAACTCAATATCTTGCGATATTCACTCATAAAAAAAAACTATTAAATAAGATCATAACAATGCAAATCCCTACACAAAACTCACACCACTTGTTGGTCTCATGGTGAAGAAAAGTTGCTCACTCCATCAAAACTATCCCCACCTAGTGTAACAAATGTAAACCAACTAAATCAAAAAGATATTAAGAATAACTTAATTTTTGTTTTGCATCTATTGCCCATATAAAAGAAAGTTTACTTTCAATGTCCTATGTCCTGTCAGTCTAAAAAAAATTTATAGGATAAGTCTTAAACATATGTTAACATTATCAGTTAATTGACAGATTACACGCTTAGGGATTTTTTTTTTTTTCTCTTACTTTCAGATATTAAATGTGACTGAACTATACACTTTTAGTTTTAGGAACCAGAATAGTGTTTTACCTAAACTTACATTCGTCAACCAATCCAAAATTATACTACTAAGTACTACTATTATGGTTATTATTATAAAAGTAAATAAATCGAATGACAGTATAAAAACCCTTTACACCATTTAAATTAAATTCATAAAAAAAACACACAAATCAAGTGCATCAACAAAATTGAAAAGAACAAAAGCAAAATTGCCACCAACACGGCTTGCAAAAGTGAATTGTTGAAATGAAAAGATTGAATATTTATTCACTGGGAGCAAGCCCAGGAGTTGCGGAATTGATTTTTGAGTAAAGAGAGCAAAAGGGTAGAAGAGAGAGGATACAGATCATGGTCTTTTCTGTAGAGGTCGTTGATCATGTGCTTGTAGGGGGTTCCGAAGTCGTAGACATTGGGTTCTCTAAGGGAGGGACCAGGGAGCTTAACGTGGGCACCGGTGCCGTACGAGGACACGTCGAAGCTCTGCCTCTTGAGCAGGAAATGAGCCTCCATGCTTCGGTTCTGGTTCGAAGAACACACCATCGCGTACCGAAACTTCATGTGTTCTGCTTTTTTGAGGTTTCGTGTTCCTTTCTTTCTTGTTTGTTGTCGATGTTTGCTTGCTTGAAACTGAGACGCTGATTTGAATTGGAGGCAATGCCGTAGTTGGGGGAGGGGCAGGGGGTTTAGTATAATTTTGTGAAACTTCTGAAATAAACATGTGTTGAAAATAATTTTATTTTGCAAAGTAAATCAGGAAACCACATCACTAATAAAAGGTTAAAATTTGTGTTATGACTTTAGGTTAATAGTTAAACTGCTTGTTTTTGATATGATAGAATAATTAATTATATAAGTTGTTATAATTTTACTTTAAATTATATATTTAAAGTGATAGATAATTTAAATTTTTTTATTCATTTATATTCTATGGGGGATATTTGTTTTATGGATAGATTTTTTAATATAATTTTGCATTTTTTTAAGTAATAAATTAATTAATCTCGATTATATTTTTTATCTAAATAAACAATAATTTTATCTTTAACTAATATTTAATCTCAATACACATATATCTTCTTCCTATCCATTATCACACTATTCTCTTAATGATCCCTTCATATATTTTTTTTAAAATTTTTGTCATTCTCACAATATTTTTCCATGTGCCAATTTTTATTTATGGTCTATCTCATGAGTTTAACTCACAATAATTTTTCATTTTTTCTCTAGTTATTCCTTGTTCATGTATTATGTGATGCAAATAGGTATATCTATATTTTGGATGGTGGTACTCTAATGAAATGAAAAGGAGTATTGAGAAAAGTTATCATAGAAATGTGAGATATATAATATTTTGAATATATTTGTTTGTCATTTATTGGTCTTATAATAAAGTTATTGTATTATAAAAAAAATAATATTATTAACATAATAAAGATATTTTAGTAATTACAATATATTTTAATTAAAAATAATTTAATCAAACTTATGTCTTAATTATTTTTGGAGATATAAAAAATATTTTAAATTAATTTTATAATTAACCAAACACATTTTTTTTATTAAATACATGAAAATAACATTCTCATGTTTTATTTCCGGAAATAATATTTTTGAGATTAAAAAAATATCCGTAAAACGAACACTCCATATATATATATATATATATATATATATATATATATATAATTTTTCTAGTGGGTAAAATATGATTTTGGTATACGTACTTTTAGTAAAATTTAAATTTAGTCCTTATACTTTTAAGTTGATCATTTTACTTTTCAAACTGAAAAAAATTGACCATTTGTATTTGTTCATCCTTGAATTTTGAATACGTGTTTTTTTTAGTCCGTCAAATTTAAAATACTTCTTTTATTCTAGAAATTTTGACAAATTATTCTTTAGTCATTCTAATGATAAATGGACAATTTGCGATGATTTTTTGTTGTCATAATTTGTTTTTAAACTGAATTAAGTAGTTAATGATGTAGAAAAAGGACTTTATCTTGTAAAAATAAAAAAATAAGGAGAGACAGAGTCATTCCTGAAACTATTACTTCTCTCTAGGGTTCTTTTCTCTCTCTTGGTTTCCATTTAATCCCTGCGTCTTCATCAGAGGTAGGTATGGTCGCTCCATGCTTCATCTTCTCCATTCCTATTATATCATGCTTTTATTCATTCATTCAACAACCTTCATCGCTTTCCCACAGCTGCCAATGGAAGCGCCGGCGATGGCAACGGCGACTGTTCTCACACCACCGTCGGCTCCGCCCAGGCCGTCGGTTTTCCTCGAAAGACCCTCCGCACTCGCCTTCCGTTCCAATCTTCGCTTCTCCAATAAGGTATTCAATCATTTATTTTATTGGATTTTGGTTATGATTTGTGATCGCCAGAATTGCATTTTAATTCATGTCTTACCGCTTAGCTTGTTTTGTTGCTTTGCTTTTATTGATGCTGTTAGCTTGAATGCTTGCCATATATATATATATGTGTGTGTATATATAAAGAAGTTGAATTTCGATTCAAACTTCAAAGTGTGCTTTTTTCCTTATGATTGTGTCATTTGGTCCTATTTAGATAAGTTTCTCGATAATATAAGCTATATAAATCAACTCCTGCACTTCAACTTTTATAGAAACTCTCTCATTTACCTTGTCCAAAAGCTTATTTTAACTTACACATAAGTTCAATTCATTTTTCCTTCTTATTTTCTTCTCTTGTAAGTGCCTGTTGAGATGTATATCCAAACAGGGCCTTAATCGGTTGTTTTTTTCAAGATGTTTTGTTGTATTGTGGTTTTATGGTTCACTTTTGAAAGGGGATACAGAACATGCTTGTGCCTAATTTGAATCTTGCACGGATGATTTATTGGAGATATTCTTGTTTGGTTGGGAATTTGTGACGTTGATGTCTCTTGCTTTGTTGTTTGTCTAATGTTGTTGGCTTGCCTGAGTTATACTGTTCAATGTGCTTTTGTCGAATTATTACTATTATTACTTTTTGTTGCATATAGGAGGTTCTAGGGATAAGTTATTTAATATTTACTTTCTGAGTGTCCTTGGTGGTTGGCAGTTAAGCACTTCTGTGTCGTTATCCAAGCAAGCTCATGTGAGTCACAGAGTTGGAAGTAAAAGGGGTTTTGTAGTTAGGGCTGCATCATTTACACCAGAGTCATCTGAACCAAGTTCCAAGATTGCTCCACTTAAGCTGGAGTCTCCAATCGGGCAGTTTCTCTCTCAGATTTTGATAAGTCACCCACATCTCGTGCCTGCCGCAGTAGAGCAGCAACTTGAGCAATTCCAAATTGATTGGGATGGTGATAAACAAAAGAAAGAGCCTTCTGCTTCAGGCACCGACTTAGTTTTATACAGGTTTGCTTTATACTTGACGATATCTGATACTCTACATTATCGCCATGTATTTCTGATAAATCTATGAATCTAGTTTCTTATTTTTTTAGTAAAATTTAAACAATGGGCACTTCATATCTATACAGAAATTTATAATTCTTTTCTCATTCATTGGATTGGGGCCCCTTAATTGATCAATGCTATATTTTACTTTATAGATAAACAAATATTTCCAAGGAAATTTAGTTGTTTAACTTGTCATGGTCAGTAATTCTTTGTTTGGAGTATAACAGAAGAACCTTTACTCTTTGTGTGACTGTGTCTCTCCTTTGAGCAGTTGTGCATTTTTTCCTTTTTTTATATAAAATTCAAGTCTCTTTTAATTATAATTCTTTTTAGATCTGTACTCCTTAGAACTTGATTGAAGATTTGTAATTTGGAAAAATAACTATAAGATTTTTTATTTTTTTTAATTAGATATACTAAAGTTATCTTACAAGAACAACAAAAGCCTTAATCCCACTAGGTGAGAATGTGAGATTGGCTACATACATGAATGGGTTTGGTTAAAAACCCATTTCTCAGGGATATTATTCACCATAAAATCCCTTTAATAATTTCTTCCAATGTTCTTGGTTTTACTCTGCCTCTTTCATAAGGCTAATAACCATGTGATCTACTCTCATCATTGGTGCCTTCATTTAGCTTTCTTTGTACATGTTCAAATTACTGAAGATAATATCTCAATGGATATAAAATTAGTATATTAATTCATGTTTGGAATTATCAATTTATGATTCATTTTTATTTATTAAAGTTATTTTAGTGGAGGGGAGGGGCTGTTTTAATGAAGGATTAGTGCGATTAGGAACTGCACAGAAATGATATTCTATTTTATCTTGTGTAAATTTTGAATTTCATTTATTTACCAAATCTTCTCGAATGATTTTAAGTAACTGTTTGGTGGAGAAATATTGTTAGTCTCTTCTCATAAAAAGCACAATGATTTGATAAAATTGAATTTACTTGTGAAGTTGCTGTCCATGCAATATTGCATTGATGTATTTGTTGATTTAATCGTGTTTACTTTGAATCCCGCATAAAGTTTTTATATCAGAATAAAAACAGTATGCAGGAATTATATATTTTGTTTGGTTTCTGTTTTCTATCAGAAAGTGCTTTTGTAGTTATAAGGAACTGATGGGTGCTTTTATCTTAAAAAAGAAAGATATCTTAAAATAGAAAAAAAGGAAAAGATAGAAAAGAAATGAGGTGTTGACAACTGTGCTGGCTTCCAAAATTTTCCAGGAGAATTGCTGAGGTTAAGGCTAAAGAGAGGAGAACAGCTCTAGAAGAGATATTGTATGCATTGGTGGTGCAAAAGTTCATGGATGCTGATATTTCTCTGATACCCTCCTTAACTACAAACCATCCTGGTCAGGTTGATTCATGGCCAAGTGAAGATGGAAAACTGGAGGAGCTTCACTCACCGGAAGCCTACGAGATGATCCAAAACCACTTGGCTCTCATTTTGGGCAACCGTTTAGGGGATTCAACATCTGTTGCTCAGATCAGCAAAATCAGAGTGGGACAGGTCTATGCAGCTTCAATAATGTATGGGTACTTTCTCAAGCGGGTTGTCCAAAGGTTCCAGCTGGAGAAGACAATGAAGATTCTTCCTAATGCAGCAGAAGAGAATAGCATTCAACATACTGTTGTAGACGATTCAAGAATCAGTGGTGGAGAGGGCCGTTCTCATGTTATGTCCCATCCGGAAGTTTCTACTTTGCCTGGTGGTGGCATCAGCTCAGGGGGATTTGGTTATGGTTCAAAAGTGTCCAGGTTGCGTACCTACGTGATGTCCTTTGATAGCGAGACATTACAGAGATATGCAACAATAAGATCCAAAGAGGCTCTCAGCATCATTGAGAAGCACACCGAAGCATTGTTTGGAAGACCTGAAATTGTTGTAACACCGGAGGGGGTAATTGATTCTTTGACGGATGAGAGCATCAAAATTAGCTTTGGTGGTTTGAAGAGACTTGTTTTAGAAGCTATTACTTTTGGTTCCTTTCTCTGGGATGTTGAGAGCTACGTCGACTCAAGGTACCATTTTGTCCTCAACTGAGTCCTGCTCACTTCCATGCACCCCAAGGCAAAGTCTGTACGGACTGAAAGTACAAATATTTTTCACCTGTTTGATCAGTGACATTGGAATTGGTTTTTACTATTGAAAGGATATCTTAAAATTAGATATTCCCACATTTGTTTATCCTTCAGTATCGTGATTTTTGTTGGAGTATTAAGTGTGAAACCGATATAGACCTGTCAAAATTCAAATCTAACAAAATTCAAATTACGAATGACTGCTGTTGTAACAATTATAATAAGGATGGCTGATGTAAAGGGAAAGTGGCTGACTACAAGATTTCTTATAGTTAAATGTATATTTTATCAATTTTTTGACCAATCAATGGATATATACATTTCATGACCAAGAGAGTGTTAAGTTGCGAGAATGTTAATATTATTCTCTAATGTAGTTTTTTTTAAATCTTTTCTCTAGTTTACTATCGAGTCATATTAAATAGTAACTACACCTGTTTTAATGCCATTCTATCACTATTTTTTTTTCTGGATAATAAAATAAAAACATGCAGCATGCACCCTTCCTTTTCAATTTTCATAACCGTTTTAATGTACATTAATATACCCTAACAAACAAATTTAAAAAGTTAGTTTTTTTTTTTCAGACAAATGTTAATGAATAGTATTGTTAGATTTTGTTAACAAAGGGAATTGAACCGTAATCTTTCTCTTGTTTCCTTTTTCCTTAATCATCTCTTGTTTTCTTTTTCCTTAATCATCCAATGAATTTTATATCTCCTTAAAAAGTTGAATCTTAAAAATAAGAAACAAAGGTAGTACTAAAAAAACAGCCTTGGAATGTGAGATAACATCTCAAAACACTGACACTCACAGTTGGAGGTTGAGTCTCCTTCTCGGGAATCCTGGCATTGGAATTTTACCAAACCTTAATATTTAAGAACGGATCCTGCGCAGTGACAGTGACAGTGACAGTGGGAGGCACCTCACAATGTTAAGGTTACTCTATTCTCTTTCCCTTCCCAAGTTTCTTCTTTGTTATCCTGCAACTGCAAAGCTCCACTCTCATTCTCACTCATCCTCCATTCACAATAATAACAATCCTGTTGATGCCTTTGTTTCACTCCATTGCATGCTCCGTGAGAATACTAACTACCCCACCCATAACTCAATTTAATCAGATTTTAGGATCCCTTGTGAAGATCAAGCACTACCCCACTGCTATTGCAGACCAAAAAACAAAAAACTACCCCACTGCTATTTCCCTTTCCAAGAAATTGTAATTCAGGGGAAAATGCAAATCCAAAGTGGAAGGTACAACTTGGATTAGACATGTCACATGAGGAAGCAGAATTCTGATTGAAATTTAAAAAGAAAAAGAATTGTTGTAATCTTTATCAGGAACAACTCTCATTGATGTATGTAACGAATGTTGCTGTAGTTATTATATCCTTACAAAATCCCCAATTTGAGAAGATAGAAAATCACTATAACTCTTACTATGAGGCAAATGTACTCAACCAAGTCGGTTTATAATTTTGGCAACTTGGCATAAAATTAAGAAGCATGCTTTTTTCTTAAAAAAATGTTGCCTTTTGAGCTTCCTTTTGTAAGATTCAGGTTTCTGGATTTTCATTTATTCGCAAATTATGAAGTTCTCAACTATGTTTGCTATCTGTCACAGCCTTTGTTGATTAGGATATCTTGATAACTGATTGTTTCTCATCAGTGCAATTTAGTATGATCTTATTTTCCTTTTCCTTGTGCATATTTATTCCAGAAATGAAAGAGATAATCTCCACCACTCTACCTGTTTGGAAATCTTTACTGTTATATAAAACATAAATTAGTGAGGATAGCAATTGCTTTTCCACAAAAAAAAAAAAAAAAGACGGGAGGTACCAATAATTGAGAATAATAAAAATTATTGGCAAACCATTAAATGATTTTCAGGATTCCAATACAAAAAAGTATGCCTCAGATTTTGTACAGCTTCAAGTTTGTTTTTTTCCTCTCACAACCGATGAAATTGATGACTGAACTATTTATCTTTCAATTCCTTGGGTTGAAAATTTTCCATGATATTTTCCCTTACTGCTCTAACTTGATTCATATTCGACTATTAAGCCATTGAATGATGTCGCGAGTGATATCCTCTCGTTCAGGTTCAAAAAAAGGAGCTCATGCACAAAGCCTTGATACAATTTGATAGTTTTGTCTGTTGAGGATGCTTGTTCGTATAATTTTTTAGAAGCATCAGGATCAGCAACAGAATCAGCAGTGCCATGGAGAACTTGAAATGGAACTCTCAGTTTTCTGAGATTTTGTTGCAAGTAGCTCGTAATTCGAAGAATCTCATAGCCTGTACGTACTCTAAGAGATCCTGTACATACTAATGGATCTGAATATTTAGCAATTAGAGCGTCTGGATCTCAAGAAACTGGCAACCCCTTCTTATATGCAGAATTACATTGATATGTTGGCAGCAAAAATGAAACTATAGGCGCAAGTGCCTGTCATGAAGAAAATATAGAGATCAAGAGTAGTTATATTCACTGATGTATATGCAAGTTTTCATTGTTTTAAATATTCTGGTGTAAATGAAGATGCAGAATGTATGTATTTATAATCAAATAAGTTGGATGCATCCAGCAGGGTATTCTCACCACCAAAATTGGATGAGAAGGCTCCACTCCAACTGCTGGTGATGTGAATGTAGCACCAACTATGCTAGCTTCAACCTTTGGATCAAGCAGTGCCTACAATATATTTATCAGGGAAAAGTTGAATCAATTTTGTAGTCATTAGGTCCGGGACAATTTTTTCCCCAAATGTAAGTTTCAAGAGTCATATTTTATAAAGAGTAAATAGTACACATACTGACAGTGTAAAGGGTTTTTACACTGCTAACCAATCAGAAATTGTCATGTTTAGTAATTTTGTTGACTTTTAAAATAACTACTTTAACAATGGTTCCTAACATAATTTAATATTTATGATTGGTTGACAGTGTGAAAATCCTTTATAGTGTCAAAGCGTAGAAATTAAACTCTTTATACAAAACAATACCTTAAGAGTAATGGCTGCACCTGTTGAATGTCCATATCAGAAACATGGGAGTCCATGGTTTTCATTTAGAATCTTATCAAGAAATACTTTCTGTTTATCAAAATTAAATAGTGTATATCAGAACATATGTAATTTATACAGTAATGACCCTAGAAACATAACTACTTCCTTTTTCTCACCCACTACATCTCTTTCTCACTTAACCGCTAACAGAAAATGCAGACTCAATACATACACCACATACCCTTTTATAAACACTATCCTACAAAGTTCTTGCAGGTTCTATTACATACCATATCAGAGACAGCATCATCAAGAGAATGGACATATGCATGCAACCCATCACTTCCACCATGGCCTAGGGAAGAGTAAAGATAGCACACAAAAATCAGGTTTGAGCTAATTCTAAAAATGGAGGCAGGAATGAATAAAACACAATATACTAGACTAGGAAATAAAGTATTGAAGTTTTCAGAATAGATTAATAGGCAGGGGCAGACATCCAATGTTCCTGAAATCATCATCATTGTAATATATTGCTGTATTTGGAACCTAAATATGCTTTAACTATTGAAGAATAGGGAATTTAACTCACAGCAAAAAACTGAACAAGTAAAATTTAAGCAAGTAACAAAGTTTCTGTTTTTTATATTATGTAATTTTAGATCCTTTTGACAGGTTTGGTACCATAAAATGGGTTGGGGGGGACAGCTGTGCTGTTATTGAATGTTGTTTTATGTAGCAGTAGGAGTTTATGTGTTTGTCTCTGAGCACTGATTTCTTAGTAGGGTACACCTTGTCCTCTACTCCTCTTTTTAATAAAATTTGGCTTATTAAAAAAAAAATTAAGCAAGTAATTTGTCTTAACTGAAAGTCAGATCTTAATCTATTTGCTAAAAAATAAAAAAAATGCAGTTGGCAGGATAAGATGAGATGCACAATCAATGACAAATCCCAATTTTCTGCTCTTGGAGGCACCTACTGCGGTGTGTCTTCCAAACCGTGAGAAAAAAATCATGTACATGCTTATGAAAATGGCCACATGAACCTCAAATGCTCACCCAAAATCTCAAAATAAAAGAAAATAAAGGGAAAAGAACACTTATCCATAGAAGAATTTTGTGATTTATTTATAGTAATGTTCAATTATTGACCTAAAATCCATCTATTTTCAGACTTTAAGACTTAATCTGTGAGCTATTCTATTCTTAAACAAGTCAGACTCAATACACAAGATAATAAGCTTACTTATAAACCGGAGCTTCACATGTTACCTTATCGCACATATAAGCATCCAAAATTCCAAATAACTTATGCCTGCAACATCCAAATATATATGCATGTTGAAGAATGGTGACAACTAAACTATTAAATAAAAGGAAATAAACTATTACTGTCTTCTATGATCCAATGGAATAATCATAGATAATATAAAGAATGACATAAATTTGTAAAAAAAATTCTTCACAGTTTCACTACCACTATTCTGTCCTTGTTTAACTGACAACAACTGAAAAATTATTTTGTAGAAACTGCAGAAATCTGGTCAGTGAGTCCTCCTTTATAGCAAACTAGAGTGCAGCCTGTGCTTTGCACAAACAGAGGAAAGAAAACAAAAACAAAAAACAGTGGCCCGTTCTTTAATTTAATGAGAGAGAGCGAGTAAACAATAAAATGTTGAAATAAATGATAGTTGGACACGTGCTGAGAAAAATGGAGCCTGGATAGTTTTAATATAACTATTGATAATATAAAATAATAACAAGATATGAGATGAAGCAGAATATAAAGTATGTTAAAATTTATTCCATCTTTCTCATGCTAGTAGTACATAAACATGAAAATAATTCATATATAGCCCGAAAATGAAACCAAAGGATCTATTTCCAAATTCATGAATCAAGTTGAATAGCTACTACTAATTCCTCCACAATTCATGTATGCTCATAAATTAGAATTGGCTTCTTACTTACCAGTCCAATCCATCCCATAAACTTTGTAGCCATTAGCATTCAGCTGCTTTGCAAAATCACAATATCTGCCACTGTCAGAGAATAATGAGGATGGCTTCAGGAAAACAAAAGTAATATAAAATTTGAAAGACTTCAGAACTAGAATTGCATGCAGATTTTTGATTTATTCACACCCACTTGCCTTCCTGTTACAACCTCTCCCTTTCTATCTCTTCCTTCTCTCTCACATATCATCCATTACATATCTCACTTTCTTTTCTTTCTTTCCTTTCTATCTCTCTTCTTCCACCCAACTCACCCCATAAAGGGGTGTGAGAAGAACATTATCCTTACATAAACTACTAACCTGTGTTCATTAAGTCCATGCATAAGAAGAACGAGTCCCCTGCACAAAGTAGGTACCCTATTTTAGCTGTTCAAATTCTAACAGAAAGAAAACGAAGTAGTATTAATAGGAAAAATGAATAAACTGAAGGAATAAATGGGTAAGCTGTCCTTAAAAACAGAAAAAAAGAAAATGGAGATGAAACTGTGAATGCTATGCTATACTTGAATTCTTGTTTTCAGGAAATAAAACTTTAGCAAGCCACAAGATACTAAATCAACATGAAGCATCTAAAGATACCACAAATATATCATTAAAAGGTATGATCTTATATTCTTATTATAATTAAGAAACTATCATTTAGGTTAAAAAAGAATATGAAACTACATCATTAAATTATCCATATTACATCCCCAAACAGAATCATGTTGGACTTTGTGGGAATAGCTGCCTCCATAAGTTTTTCAACTTTTCTTAATATAAGTTTTTTTATCCATAGTAATCGAAGACAATACCAAGGATTTACAACAACTTTTCTTAAAATAATAAATACGTATAATTAGAAATTGTTTCTATAATATGAAATGTAATAAAAAAAGTCAATACATAATATAAGTATTATTCCCACAATTAAAATTTCTGGATCCGTATCAGTTTATACCTACCTGATCTTATCAGAAACTGGTTTCCAACACTGTGAAAATGGTATCACCCCTTTTGGTTCCCAAAAGCCAATACTCCCTCACACATCTTTGATCATCATCATCCTCCTCCTCCACCACCCTCCTTAATATGGCCAACTCCCTCCTTGCTGCCACTGCACCAGCACCACTTTTTTCCTCGGCACCAACTTGGCGGGGATGTGCACCACCGAGTCTTTCCAGTGGCACTCCTCTTTGCTGCCAGATTTCTGGGCCGGCGACACCCTCCTCTTCCCTCTGAATGGCAGAAGCAGCAGCATAGCAACCGCACATATCAACATCAGCAAGCTCTTCAATGCTCCGAGAGATAACAAGGCGCTTTCCTAGAAAATGAGTGTCTCTTTTGCCATTTATTAGACATCACATTTTAATCCAAAATCTTAAGTCTTATAGGGTTTATGGATCTTCTCCTCACTTATGGTGTTCGGCTTGTCCATTTCTATATGATGTGAAACTTTAACTCATACTTGTACTCCAACATTATTTGTAACGGATTGGTTGCAGTCAGGTATCTATTAACGGTCAAAAAGTCTGAAACTTCAGATATTTATTTTAAGTTTAATTTGTTAAGATAAAATATAAAAATATGTGTCATATAATTCAGGCCAAAAAAAAGTGGGACTATCAGCCCTAGTATAGCATATAAGCTTTTTAGCAACATTTGATTAACTACGTTCCTTGTATTTGAGTTTATTAGCACTATCTTAAAAAAAAAAAAAAGTTTATTAGCACTTATGTGTATATTGGGTTTAGATAAGATGTGCATGGATGTACATGAGGAACAAATGGTACTTATTTCATTACTTTGTTAATTTTAATCATGAAAACTAATTTTCCTTTCTAATTTAGAATTTTTTTTATCTCTTTCATTATCTCTTATCCGCCAACAACCTCCCAAGGACCTATATAGAAAAGGAACATATTTATTACTAAAATGACATCAAAACCTCATATAAGCAAATTATTCCAACTTGGCATGTGTTTAACAACTAATGACATGTGTGTTTTAGTTTAATCATAGAGTCCAGGAAAACTTCTCTAACTAACTAACCAACCTGACCCTTTGCATCAAAAACCCGCCATTGGAGACCATCAAGATTAATACGTCTAAGTCCAGCAGCAGCATTCTGATAAGATAGTGAAAACAAAAAAGTAACTTTTTGAATTCAAAAAATGACTCAGTTTTACTTTAGCCTATACTTTCCTCACACTTCACAAAATATAAATAATAATAATAATAATAATAATAATAATAATAATAGTAAAAGTTTCACATTTGGAATGAATCACAATTCATTTAACACTGTGCGAGGCTGCTGCAAACAAACGTCGCAATGTCTTGGTTGGAGTAGAGGAGAAGGGTGGCCTGTGGCAGGGGAGTCGGTTCAGAGTTCGTGTAATGCAAGTGAAGTGACGCTGAAAAAATATTAATAGGGTTTTGCTTTACTCTGTTCTGTGAAAATATTTAAAACAGTTTTAATCGATACAGTTTGTGAATATTTTGAACAAAAATGAGAATGTGGAAATCCTAAAGAAAAAAAATGCTAATTGATTAAATATTGTTTTCAAGTTTGAATCAAATTAAACATTGTAAAAAGAAATTATATTGTGCCATTCAATCATAGGCTTTCATGCATAATAAAGTTGTTTACTTTTATAATAATTACTTATTCATGATGATTTCTAATTGGTTGATAATATAAAAATATTAAATTAAAACTCTTTATATAATTAAATAATTATTATATGAATAAAAATATCTATCAAACAAATGGATACATTGATAGATTAGGAGAATCAGTTAGGACAGTTATAATAGTTAAACTAGTTGGGAATGATCTGCTGAAGGAAACTATCACTGCCCCTCGACCATTTTGTCTTAAGATACTTCACAGAAATGCAAAGGAAACACAGATTTTGCTGATCCGAATATAGTGATTTCAATGCAGTTATCACCTTGGTTAGATCAGCAATTAGCAAAATTTGGCTTAATCTCACTTCATGCATCCCTGAATCACCTATTTTACTAAGAAATGCACAGTAAGTGTTGGAACTATTAGTTAATTTAGAATTGAAATATATCCAATTGCACAAAGGTCAGAATCTGAGTAGTCAAGAGGAACAATATAATCTACTACAACTGTACAAATACAATTTAAACAGAACCTGTATGATAAGTATGAATCAGAAACAGATGCAAAGAGATGAAAGAATCCGAGCCCAACAATGTTGTCTCCTTAAGACAATTTGTTCCCTCCAATTGATGCCAAAGGTTAATGGACAATTGTCTCCCAGGATAGAACGGATCACGTTTGAAGATTGATGGCACTTCAAATCAACAGTCCAAACGAACAAAGACAATGCTTGAGGAACCACAGAGTTATGTGATATGAAATGCACTAGTGTCTAAGCGAGACTATCAGAAAAGTTAACTATCAGTTTTCTACTTCCTTGTTTTTTCCTTTCTATTTTCTGACTGTCTCTGTGTCTATTTATAGACAACAAACAACCCTGGTAAAGAGTTGTCAGTAAACCATCGCGACTCTTGGCGATGAACTATCGTGACTTTTGGTGATGAACCATCGTGACTCTTGGCGATGTACCATCGTAACCGTTGGTTATCGGAGCGGTTGGGAGTAATTATTTTTCTAACATTCCCAAGAGCGGTTAGGAGTAGTTACTATTTTGAATTGTTAACCGCCTCTTATTCATAACTCATAGAGTTTAAACAAAAACTCCAACAATCCCCCACATGAATAAGAGATCAATTCAACATGACTAAATGCATATGAATATGTATGCAAGTGTGGTTCCTCGGCGAGAAACAATTGCATCGAGATAGGTAGGGGTTACCTTTGAACCTTCTCTAGT
>PYAF01002719.1:1711212-1730840 GCA_007407185.1 Glycine tomentella | reverse complement strand
GACATCATTGTTCTTGTGATCCTCATGATCATTTTGTAGATCAGGTTTAGCCTTCTTCTGCAACAAAAAGGATGCTTGGAAAAAGTAATCACTTTTGTGAACATAGCTGTAAAAGCTGAGGTAAGCCAAAAGCATTCTTAAACTTGATACTGTCAAGGTTGAGTTGTTGAATATAAAGTATAGCTGAATAAGTGTGAACCTTAAAACAGGCTGAATACATCTCAGCTTGATATATCATAGCTAGTTCACTTATAGATCAGAATTCAGGAAAAGTAAATACTACTAATATTTAATCAATAGGAGATTAAAATATATCAATTTACTTCTAATTATCCAATTCTGATTCATATTTTTGCTTAAACATATGCTTCATTATTTAGATGAAAAAAGCTAATCATCAATGATAAGTAAAACTTACTACATGTAACTGAGGCGGTGAGTGAAGTATCTGCTCCAAAGCCTTGCTATTCCATTCAATAGAGAACTCTTGCGCTACATCATGCAACAGCTGGATCTTCATTTCTTTCGAAGGAGGATCTTGCCTCAACTTTTCAACAAACTGGAGAAAACAATTATTCAAGTAAGTGGTAGAAAGTGGAAACAAAGATGTCATCAAGAAAACAATTTACTTGCTGCAGCATATATCAATGACTGTATAGCTTCTTTGCATTCAGCAGGGCAATCAATCCCTATTGAAGAAGAGTAAAATACTGTCAAGCTAAACTTCTGCTTAAGCAGTGAACCTCCCAGCAAAACGAACGGAGTGATTGAAGACAAAAAAGAAAATACTACATCTTTTACTGCATACATAGAAAATCATATCTTTGCTTACAAAGGTCTCGAACATGACCCGATATGCAAGTAACAAACTTTTCAATGAGTTCATAGCAAAACGTCATATTTTGCTCGACGAAAACTCCTTTAGCCTGCTTCAAGTGTAAAGACTAATTAATAAGCCATTAGAATATGCACATGGTGTAGATAAAGTATCACAATATACAATAAACTTCTACAAGCATAAAACTGAATGAATGCAAGATGTAGCCCAATAGGTAGTTTTACATAACAAATTAATTAATACGAGAATGATTAGTCTAATTGTATGAAAAGAATCGTATTTACTTATCAATTCACAAGACTCATTGAAGGAAGTTGGTTCATTGCTACTCATTTCTTTCAATGGGGTATCAAGTTATTTGAATTAATCCACTAAGTACTTTCTTGCGTTACTTCCAGCAATCTCATGTGATTGGATAAGAGAAATTTGAATAATTAAGAACCTAATACATTTCTTTCCTAATATTGTGTAAGACAGATGAATAAACAAATAGCAAGGAAAATTACCCTTCCATATGCATTATAATCAAGGGCACTCCTAAGAAGAAAATAAAAAAAGGAGATGAGGGAAACAAAGAAGGTTTATTACCACTTGGAATAGAATTTGGGCTTGAATAACGCATCAAAAATTTTCACTTCCGATAATCCGAATATACAAAGCTGGAAAAATGAAAAACTGTTTCTTGCAGAGAGAAGGTATGTTCTTGTGAAAACAAGAATGCAGAGACTTGTGAGGAATGGAATGAAACTCACCAAGAAAGACTGCAGCAAGAGAGAGAGAAATGGAAGCAATAAAAATCAAGAATCTATTATGATTCTTGCAAGAGAAGGTATGTTCTTGGAGTAGTAGTTAATTTTGTTCAAAAAAAACGTTTAGGGATTTACTACTATTACTATAAAAATATGGCAAGATATGAAAATAAAAAAACAGTTAGAATTATGAGATTCATGTTAATTTACGTACCTATTATGATTACTACTTGTTAAATAAACTTTTACTCAATCTTTCTTATCATTATCCACTTAAAAAAAATTGAATACCCTATAATAATATAATCATATGAAACTAATGAGTGTAATTTAGTTAACAATCTATCAATAGCAGAGCTTCTTAGGAGCAAGGATTGGTCATGTTGCTCCAAAATTTTCTTCCTTTTATAAGCATATAATTTTCTTTATAAATAAATAATTTTAAGAATTTTATTTAATTATTTGGTCCCCAAATTTTTTTAACAAGATTAGCCGCTGTCACCTACCTTGAGTTTATAGACAATAATTTATATTTGATTTCCACGGAATATATTATTGGAGAGAAATAAAGAGGAATTAAATTTCAAATAAATAATTAATCTTATAATCGATCTATATGATCAAAACTTATAAAAATACATTAGGTCTAAAAAAAGTAATCAAATATCCTAATAACAATTGTTAAAAAAATTAAAGGGAATATCTATAAGAATTTTGTGTCCCTAAGTTTTGATATACAAAGCAAGAAAACATTTGTAGCAGACAATCAAAAACTGGCCGGAGTTTAATTATAAACTGTCAAGTTTTTTTTTTTTTTTAAAAAGCCATGGGCCATAAAATTGTGAAATTTGACAATTGGCAATTGAGTGAAAAAAGGTACAAAAATATAATTGTAGTTTACCATTTAATTAATGAATTTAATCATCGTTTGCTTGCTCCTTGCTGCAAAGTGGCAAACTTAAAGGGGATAACCATTAACCATAAACAAAGAAGGAGTTATTATAATATCCTGAAGCCATTATAATATCTGGTTTGTTATTCTACTAATATAAGTGACTTGGATTTAATAACTAAGTCTTATAAAATATAGTTTATAATATTAAATAATCTAGTTTAGACATTTTATAATATACTTGTTAATATCAAAATTATCATTACCAAAAACAAATTAGGAGATTATTAGAGCATCTCTAATGGAGTGTGTTTATATGAGTTTTTTAGCATCTTCAATGGGGAGTGCTTATATAGGTTTTTTAGAGTCATTTATTCATCTTTTTGTGGTCCATATATTGCCATGTTCTTCATAAAAACTCTAACCAAATTTTGTTCTAATGCAAAAAATTGTAATAAATTCAAAAAAATCCTCTTTATTGGTGATGTTTGAAAAATAATAAACTCTAAAGAATTTCTTATATTAGAAACTCAATTTTTTTGTAAAAGAACTCTCATGTCACCTAGATACTCTCTAATGCATAATTTTTTCTAACAATAATTTCTTATCCTTATAAACCCACTAAACACCTCCCATTGGAGATTAGACATTCCTTTACTAGGATTTTTTTAATCTTAATTTCTTTCTTTTTAAGAATGGAATTTTTAAATTTGGTCAATGTACTGTAGTGATTTATGATTCGTATGAATAATTTTTAGTTTTAATCAAAATATATTATTAAAAGGGAAGGCAACAAGTTAATTAAAAAATAATTTTCAATTAAATTTTTTTAATCAATTCTTAAAATTTCATTGTCAAAGAAAATTGCTTTTATTTTTTTAGAATACTTTATCTAGGTCTCTTAGTATAATAAAAAGTATAATTCATTTTATTCTTCACATTTTTATTAGACCACTTCATCCTCTGCAAAGTATCCATTACTTTTTTTTAAAAGAAAAAAGTACCCAATACTCTTACATATTTTCTTAAGTAATATCAGATTAAATTTTTAAAAGATAAAAGTTATCAAAAAAAATTTATTGTAATAAAATTAAAAAGCTGCCACGTAAGGCACTATGTGCCTGTATTTCCTAATAACAAAACAATATATCACGATGAGATTTTGTTTTTTTTTTTTTTATAGAAAAGATGAGATTTATTTAAAATTACAGAAATAAGCAAGTTTTCACATGCATGGAGGTTAAGATGCTCTTAAAAGTTACAGGCAAACTAGTCACAAGAGTTTGTGCAGACCAGATTGAGGCATTCACTTTTTTTAATACATTTTATAATATATTTTTTATAAAAATTTTGTCACATTAATTATTTTGTTTCACGTTCTTTCTCCTTTATCTATATGCCTTTTTATATATCATATAAAAAAATATATATAAATATAATTTCTCCTTTAAGATTTCAGACAAAGGGAAGCTTCGTTCAAACACGTCAAGTCGTTTACTCAGTCAAAAGGAGAAGAAATCAACGAATGATATTTGTTATTAAGGATAAGGGTGTTCTTTTTTTGTTGAACAAAACATTAAAAAAAATAATGCGACGTTTTTTTTATTGATCTTTTTATATTTATGAAATCATTATTTTATTTTCTTATTTTTTTGAAAAATTATATTTGTATAATTTTTAACACGATAAAATAAAGATAGAAAGAGAATAATGTTATAGAATCTGTTACAGAAATATATTACACAAATTTTTCATATTTACGAGCATAGACAATTTGGTTCGAGGTAACTAGAATTATTATTAATGACAAAAATAATATATTTTTTTAAAGAGATATTATAAAGAAAGTCGTAGTAAAAAATTATAATTTCTTTATTTTTTAAATATATTCTGGGAAAAAATAAAAAACAAAGTATAGAAATATGATATACCTTAAAATTATTAATTAATAATTAATATATATGAATTAAAAAAACCATTAAACATTTTTTATCGGGGAATTTAGCCGCCGTTGACAGCTAATGGCGACAAAACAATTCTTTTTTTTTTTGTCAAAAAAAAAAAAACAACTCTTATTTTTGTACTATGAAGTGGTTGGGTTAGGGTTGGGACTTGGTGAATGAAATACAAGTTAATATTTTCTAATTCTGGTGAACCAAGAAAGACTTGGTGTATTTAACTGACCCCATTGGTTTTTTCTTCTCAACTTCTCTCTCTCTCTATTCCCACTTCTCTTCTGTGTTTCTTAGAAGAATTAAGATGGCTACCTTGACTGTACCTCCAGTTCCTCCTTCCCCCAGAGATGATGCCATGCAGCTTTACCGTGCTTTTAAGGGTACCCTATTCTCTCTACAAAGTTGTTGATTATGCTTGTAAATTGTAATCATGCCTTAGAACTTTAATTAGGTAGTTAATTGTTTGAAACTTCCCTTTGAGGAAGTTGCTGTTGCTGGACATAAATATTTAAGTTCAATTGCATGCCAGCATTAATTTTAATATAATGTTATGTTGTATTAACCTATTTGCATGCAATGGAGATATAAGGTAGATTAGATGGTTAAGAAAGAAATGAAGATGGGAAAGATCACGGATTCGATCCTCTGCCAACAAAACTAACAGTCTAACAAACTAACATTTGGATGCATGCTTTACTTTTGAAGTTTGGAAACAAGCCCTGACTGCCAATGTTGTTTACTTGTTATATTATGTTAATTGCTAAAGAGTATTTTTAATCTAATTTTTATTTTTCAAGAAAATGTACCTTGTGAAGAGTCTTGAATGACTCTTCTTAGTTCTTACATAGAGATTGTTTGTGAAGAGTCTATTTATATTGCTCCAGAGTTACTCTACCTTAATTTGTACCTTTAGATCCTTGAGTTGAGACCTTTAATTTCGTTTTGATCCTGTGTTATCACAGGATTTGGGTGTGATACAAGTGCTGTTATCAATATTCTTGCTCATCGAGATGCTACACAGCGTGCCTACATCCAGCAAGAATACAAAGCAATGTATTCTGAGGAACTTTCCAAGCGCTTAGCTTCAGAGCTTAGTGGAAAGTTAGAGGTACTAAATTACTAAAATAAACTAGATTTATAACTTTGTATTGCGGAGTTGTTAATTTGCTTAATGTTACAATTAGTAAGTTAGTTAAAAAAAAAGAAGCATGTGAAAAAGCTGGTACAACTAATAACAGACAATATATATATATATATATATATATATATATATATATTTTTTTTTTGTACACATATAATATCATCTTTTTTTGAAGACTAAATGCTACTATCTTAAATTAGACACATATTGGCTAAATTAACAATGTTAGTTTTGCCTGATGTGACAAACGTCCATATGAGGTGGCATATTTTACAATTTGCCATGTGTCACCTAGTTAATCAAGTTAGTATGATAAATTGACCTAAGGACCAACTAGGTCTAACAAATACACTTTAAGGGACTAAAGTGAAGTTTTTTAAACTCAGTAGACCAAACTAAAACCAAAAACAAGATAGAGGAACTGAAAATGTATTTTAGCCAAAATAGATAGATAGATTATACTTTATTGTATGTCATGAAGTTTATTACCTAGTGATAGCGGTCACATTATTCATTTACTGTGTATATAAAAACACCTATGTATAGATAACAAAATCATAGGTATCTTAAAATTTTGAAAAATGGCTAAATGTTTCCCAATACTTCTGGTTTGTCTTATATTTTTCGGTTAATCAGACTGCAGTTCTGCTCTGGTTGCATGACCCTGCAGGACGTGATGCAACAATCATTAGGAAGTCTCTAACAGCAGACAACAGAACCCTTGAAGGTGCTACTGAAGTTATATGTTCACGCACTCCATCACAGCTACAATATTTAAAACAGATCTACCATTCTATGTTTGGTGTTTATCTTGAGCATGATATTCAAACAAACACCAGCCCCGGCGATCATCAAAAGGTGAGGTTTCTGTCTGTAACTTTTATAAAAGGAACTTGAGCTATCGTGAATTACTCATATCAAGGGATCTTAAGTTTACAATCTGAGTGGTGTTTGTCTTGACATGACATTAAAACACCTATGGGGGTGATTAAAAAATGCAGTTTCTCATTGCCCTTGTGTGTGGCTTTTAGGAAAGACACCTTAGCTATCACAAATCTGTCACATTAAGGGTTCTCTTTGTCAGCTGAAGAATTCATAATTATCTTCCTATCCTACTTCCTAAATAGTTCTATTATGGGCAGTAATAGGTATTCATGTAGAGTTTTCAATATCTCTTGTAAATTTACAATAGCTCATGCTCACCAATTTTTAAATGGATCACGTGTTATGGTAAGGCTCTCTACTTGGCTTCATTTAAGACTATATCCATATAGGCACTAAAATTATCTTTGGATCCATAGTAAAGGATTGACTGCCATTGACTGATGATCATTTTCAGTTTAAAGTTTACTGTGGGCAGGGATATTGCTTCTCACAGGATAGGATGCAAAAAAATTGTCTCATGATTCTTTGATTGCTTTCATGATCACATCTCTGAGTTCCTTTCAAGTTATTAAAACAATGGAGCTGTGCTGCTTGTTATTGATGCTTTTGTGTATAAAACTTGCTTCAGCTCTTGCTCGCGTATATGAACACACCTCGTCATGAAGGCCCAGAGGTTGATAGAGAAATTGCTCAGAAGGATGCAAAGGGTCTTTACAAAGCAGGGGAGAAGAAACTGGGAACTGATGAAAAGACTTTTATCCACATATTCAGTGAACGGAGTGCGGCACATTTGGCTGCCGTCAGTTCTTATTACCATGACATGTATGGTCATTCACTGAAGAAGGTATCTTGAGCATTTTTTATTTCTTTATTTAATTTTATTCTTTCTTGGAGGTACTTTTCTGGTGCTTATTCAATATAAATTTATCAGGCAGTAAAGAATGAAACATCTGGGGCCTTTGAACATGCACTTTTGACAATAATCCAATGTGCTGTTAATCCAGGAAAGCATTTTGCAAAGGTATTCCACTGCACTGCAAGTGTTGGTAATTGGTAATTGCTTCTTGTAGTGTTATGGGAACAATTTTTTTGTTCAATGTCAAAAATAAGATATGCTAGACTTATTGTTAAGAATTAAATTGACAAGGATGTTGGAAAAGTATTTTACTATATAAAATAACAGTGTGTTTGTGTTACAAGGCAGAGGGAACTAATATGAAAGGTTTAGGGCTTCTTTGATTTCCTTCTCATTTATTTATTTATTTTAAAAACAGTTCACTAAAACAATTTCACATTACTCAACTATCAATTTCTCATCCAAAATCTATTAAGTTCTGAAAATTGTTTCCAAAACAAGTGTTCTAAAAACAAAAAAGTAGAAACAACTGAGTGATATTTTCTCATTTTCTTCTTCTGTTTTCATCTTATTCAACCTCTCTCAATTTTACACTCTATTTTGTGCCTTGCACCACCCTCCACCACCTGTCCCAGTAACCTTGTGATAAGATTGGGAGGTGGGGTCAAACATTATAAGGGGTTTAGATAGTAATATGGCAGTCAGTATAACTAAGGCAGAATTAGTTATAACTAACTAAGGAGGGAAATTATAAATACTTGAGAGGCAGTAAGAAAAGGGATCTCAGGAGAGTGTTAGGAGGTTGTGAATCCCTCGAAAGATCACATTGTAACTGCAGGAGCTAAGCTCCAGTTTTTCAACAAAATTCATTCTTCTTTTTGCATCTGAACCAGTTCCTATTAACTTGTTTACTTGCATTTTGAGAACTGAAAACAGTCTCTGAAAAAAAAAGAAATCAAACACATCCTTGGTATTCTGAAACCAATTTGTCTTTAGTCATTTAGAGTAACATCTTTTTTTCAAGGGCATTTAGAATAAGCAGATTGTATTAGCCAAGTCATTTGGATTCGTATAAGTTGTGGTCATTGGTAGCATATTGCATTATAAGTGTTTGCTTACTTGTTGTGATTTGTGCTCTATTATCTGCTAGTGGCCAAAAAAGCCTATTTGTGGGAATTGATTCTTAATATATGTGTGTGTGTGTAAAGGTACCAACTGTATCAGCAACACCTGCAATCAGAAACACAACAACACAGAACACTAACGGATTCACTGAATAACGACGGTGGTTTATTAATTGAAGGAAATATGAGAGTAGCCAAGAATTACAGCTGATACCAACCCTAGAGCAATTCTAGAGTGTTCTAGTCTCTGTAATCAACACAGGCATCAGAAATTTATTGGTGATAGCCTGACTTGAGGTCAAGCTTAGAAAAAATCTGTGCACCTCCTAGTTCATCTAGTAATTCATCTATCGCAGGAATCGGAAATTTATTAGGGACTGTAATTTTGTTCAAAGCTCTGTAATCAACTCAAACACGCCAACCTCCATATTTTTTTTAACAAGTATAGCTGGACTAGAATAAGCACTTGTACTTGGCCTAATATGACCCATATCCAATAATTCAGCAATAATCTTCTCAATTTCGTTTTTCTGGTGGTGAGGATATTTGTAAGGACAAGAATTTGGTATGACAGTACCTGGTATTAACTCAGTAGCATGATCCTGACTGCGTTCCGGAGGGACTCCCGTAGGTACTAAAAAAACATCTTTAAATTCTTCCAATAATTCAGATAGCTCTGCCCACTCTGTTAACTCCGCCACAGTGTTAACAGTATCCTCAATATATTTCTGAGAAATCAAAAACCCTTCATCACCACTTTACAATGTCTCAACATGGATTTCAATGACACCACTGTTTTTGATAGTGAGGAATCATCCTGTATCAGTACCTCTGTTCCGCCTCTAACTGTTGGATAAGTTCCGCTTAAATGCTTGACCCAAATCCCTAGGTTCTGAAAAAGGGAAAGTCTGACTTGGGCCAAATCCCGAGGGTTGACCTCGGCCTATTTCCCGTTTAGGGTGCTGAATCCCTAAACCTAGTTTTTCCTCTCTATAAATATCACATTTATAGATGGAGGCGCAGACCAGACCAGACTTGAGTCAGTGCAGAACGCAGCAGTGGTGAGGAAGAGAGAGGATTCTCAGTGTGTCTCCAGCGTTAGGCTGTCGAGAGTGTCTCCGAGAGGTTGAGAGCTTCTTGTTGAGAGTGTTCACCATTGTTGAGTGACTCCGGCGAGAGGCCGTTGAGTGTTTGTAACCATTATTATTGAGAATAGTGGATTGTTCTGGACTAGGTCCCATTGGTTTTCCTCTTTGAGGTTTTCTCCCACGTAAAGCTATTTTGTGTGTTATTTTTCTCTCCCTTTGTCTCTCGCGCATCCTTCGTTTGATCGTTTTACGTTTCCGCTGCTATGTTTTACTGTTAGATTGGTTGAGGGTTGAGTCCGGTGACTCCCCAGTGTTTGTGGTTAGTCGAGACGTTGCTCCCAGCCGAGAAGGAGTTTGTGGTGTCCAGTATACCACACTAACAAACCTCATAGTTAAATCCTGGAAATTGGCCTTGATTTCACCCAAGGTTCGCAACCACTCCAGCCCCAAAACCACCTCCACTCCTCCAAGATCGAAAGGAAACAAATCTTGCTTGAGTTCCACCCCTGGTAAATGAATGTCGACGTTCCTGTGACTGTGTATTTTGTGGCCATCCCCAACCTCCACTGTATAACAGGGTGTAGGAGATAATTCCAGCCCCAATTCGCAAGCTATATTTCTGCTAATAAAATTGCTCGAAGCTCCGCAATCCACCAAAACCACTACACGACGACCATTAGTCGATCCCCACAGTGAGAGCTTGGTTCGAGGTAAGTCCCATAATACTATTCATGAATAATTGCAAATCCTTGTCTTCCTCTTCCAAATTGGCAATGTTCCCTTCTGTGATGATTTCTTCAGCTTCCTCCTCGTCATCCTCGATTATCAATACATGAAATTGTTTATTTTTACACTTGTGCCCATGAAAAAAAAATTCCGTGCAGTTAAAGCATTCTCCCTTGGCCATCTTGTCTTCCCAAACATCCTGAGGAAGGCGACGTGAAATTGTTCTTCCAGTGCTCGCGAAGCTTTCAGTCGTGCGAGGAATATTAGAATTCTGAGTTGGAGTTGATTTAGCAATTGTTGTGGTACACGTGCAGTGTTATTATTTGTGTTGGCACGGATCTCTGGTGGGCGAAAAGAGTGTTGGGCTTTAAAAGAGAGCCCTGTAGTGCCAGCCTTCCGAGTATACCAACTTCCCTCTCTTCCAAGAGCATAAATGGAATTTCACTCTTCAATATATTGGGCTAAATCCATTAAATCAGACAGAGGAATATCTCTCCCACGGATGTTTAATTCCACCACAATCTCCTCACGTACCCCATTAAGCGCAATGCCTCTCAGCATGTTACCATCAGGATAACCCAATGACCCAGCAACCCATTGGAATTCTTCCCTGTACTCCTTCACGTTGCCTGTTTGCTTCAATTTCAGCAGAGGTGCAAATGCGCAACTCGTTTCTACCCCCTGAAATCGACGTAACAAACTTGTTCTAAATTGTAGCCATGTCGCTTCTGGATTTTGACTCTCCCACCATTGAAACCAGTTGAGTGCTTTCCCTTCTAACACAATTAACACCGCTGCGAGTTTCTCTGCATCTGGGAGTCCATTAATGGTAAAGTCACGTTCCACACAGTGAACCAAACCATAGGCATCCGTTCCATCAAAGAGAGGCAACTCCAGATGTCTTGCCGACAATTCGACATTCCTATTCACAATACCAAAGTTACGATTGTGACCATTATTATTTCCTTCGCTTGCAGCTCCTTCCATTCTCATTTCTGCCATTGTTTCCTCCTGCAGTACCACTACCCTCATCATCAGGACTGCGCGTTCCACGATTCAAGATTGCGCCGCGGAACAGACGTCGGAGTTCTTCTTGCTTTTCTTCCGATTGTCGGAATCGCACCTCCAATCCCTCCTCCGCTCGTCGAGCGCGTTCTTCACTGGCACTCAACAACTGTGCCAATCTTTCCTCCATCGCTGCCAATCTATTTTCCATCAATCTCGTCTAGACCATTCAAAGCTCCCAAAATCAGGAGCTCTGATACCAGTTGTAAAGGTACCAATTGTATCAGCAACACCTGCAATCAGAAACACAACAACACAGAACACTAACGGATTCACTGAATAATGACAGTGGTTTATTAATTGAAGGAAATATGAGTAACCAAGAATTACAGCTGATACCAATCCTAGAGCAATTCTAGAGTGTTCTAGTCTCTCCTAGACTCTCTCACTCCCTAACTGAATTGTAAACATAGAAACAACACCTAAATCCCCCTCCCTCGCACGCGCCAAACTCACAGGCACCCTGCTCTTCTAACTAACTAGCATTTCCCCCTGTATCAGCCTCTGCCACATTAGCCTCTGCCACATCAGACTCAGGGTCCATAATTATTCCCCTACGTGTGTGCCTTTTATACACCTTAAAGGCCTTCGTACAGTGTGTTTGTGTGTGAGAGAGAGAGAGAGTCATTTGATTCTTGCAATATGAATGAGAGAACCTTTTAAAATGTGTTACCACCATGCAGGTGTTGCATAAGGCGATGAAAGGCTTGGGGACTGATGATTCCACACTCATTAGGGTCATTGTGACAAGGACTGAGGTTGATATGCAGTATATCAAAGCTGCATATTTAAAGAAACACAAGAAGACTCTGAACGATGAAGTACACTCAGAAACATCCAGTCACTACAGGACTTTTCTTCTCTCACTTTTGGGCCCTAATCACTAGCCAAGATGTTCAATGATGTTTCATGTGGAATAAATTCACCATTGATGTGTAAATTTGACTGTTTCTAGTGCTTTGTGATCAACGTAGCCGACACCTTGTAGAATAAGGCCTTTGTTGTTGTTGTTGTAGTAGTAGTGCTTTGTGAGTGTTAATTTAACAGCCTAATGCACAGATGAAGATTTGTTATGTATTATTTAAGTATGCTTAAGTATTTTCATTTCTTGTTTCAACAAATCAAATAGAGGTTACAGGAACTACTATTTTCCATTCAACCTTAAATAGATGATTGACATTAGTTTTACTTAAAATTAAGCTTGGTTGTCTATGTAAGATTGAGGGGTAAACATTAGTTTATTTTAACATCTTAATACAGTTTTATAATAATTAGACCCGCATAACTATCTATAATTTGTTACTTTTTAGAACTATAACTATAATGCAAGGCTAGGGGTTCTTTAGAGATTTCTCTGCTACAAAATATGGGTAACGTTTTTCCCACTTGCCATAAGATCGAAAGGGAAGGAAAAGAGAAGATAGAGAAAAAAGTGAGATGTTATAAATAGAAGTTTAATTTTCACACATTGTAAGAGCAAATTTTTCATATTGTTGATTAAATAGAAATCATTTTAAGTATATTTTTAAGGATATCATTACAAAAATAATAAATTTATGATATATAATTATTTGTGATTATATGATAATAAAACAATAACGTTAAAGTATTTAAAATCGTAGTGTAGATGAGAAAATTCACTGGTTTTAACTTGTCGGCCCAAATTATGAACACAAACTCATTCCATTCACCAAGTCTTCTACACGTTTATAATGAATAATTATACATAAATTCTTAAAATAGTTTTTCCTGACTAATGTGAGACTTGATCTCTAAAAACTATATTTAAAAAAAAAAAGTACTAATTCACTCAACAATTTGCATATAAGAATATGTCATGGACTACCATTTTCATCTAGCTTGCATGGGTTTACCTACGAGTTCTTCTTTATTAATTCGTTCCAGCCACTCATAGTTGATGGTTCTTTCTGTTACTCCTCAAATTTCCTTTTCTACGATGGAAATTTATGACTTGAGCGTCACAATTTACCATTTTTCTTCTTTCCTCTAGTGCAAGATACAAGAGGCTCGTCACGAAGAATGACACAAATGTTTAATATTTTTTCCTTATTTTATGTGGATCATTGTATATACTAAAAGTTCAGTGGGAGTAAAATTTGTTTCCTTATTTTATATGTGGATGATATTTTACTTGTAAACAATGACAAGGGTTTGCTATATAAAGTGAAACAATTTATTTCTAAGAATTTTGATATGAAGGATATGGGTGATGTCTTTTATATTATTGGTATCAAGATACATAGAGACAAAGTAAGATGTGTTCTTATTTTGTCACAAGAGACATATACTAACAAAGTTTTAGAAAGATTTATAAAAAGTGATTGTTCACCAAGTGTAGCTCTCATTGTAAAGGGTGACATGTTTGATTTAAGCAAGTGCCCGAAAAATGATCTTGAGCAGGAACAAATGAAGAATATTCCTTATGGCTCTGTTTGGGAGTTAGGAGGGAAAGGGAAGGAAAGAGATTCAAGGGGAAGGGAGGGGAAGGAAAGGGAGGAAAATAAGAGAAGTTTCCTTCTCCTTGTTTGAGAGTTAAAAATATATTAAGAGAGGGAAATAGAGAGTTAATAAAAAAAATTTACAATTTTTTCCTTATTTAAAAAATTAATACATTTTATATTTTACACTGATTATGGTAGGATAGTAATTTTAGTAACACTGCGGATATAAAATAATAATTTTAGTTACTTTTCCTTCTAAAAACCCTCCAAATAGGGAAGACAACGATTTATAGGATTTGAAGGGTTTCAGAGGAGTTTTAAAAATCCTCAAATCCTTTCCCTCAAAAATTAAAACTCACAAACAAGGGAATGACTCTCCCTAAACCTTTCCTTTTCCTCCCTTCCCCTCCTAACTCCCTCTCCCAAACATACCCTATGTTTCAGCTGTTAAAAGTCTTATGTATGCTCAGGTCTACACAAGACCTGATATTGCTTTTATGGTTGAAGTGTTAAAGAGATATCAAAGTAACTTAGGTTTAGACCACTGAAAAGTTGCAAAGAAACTGTTGAGATACCTTTAGGAATGCTTATATACAGACTGACTGACAACTTGGAAGTGATTGACTACTTAGGTTCAGACTACACCGACTGCGTTGATTAGAGAAAATCGACTTTGGGATATATTTTTATGCTAGCCTGTGGAGCTGTGTTTTGGAGAAGTGTTAGGCAGACCTTAATTGACTGGTACTTCCACTCTAGGTTGAGTTCGTTTCTTGTTTTGAGGCTACCTCACATGATGTATGGATGAGGAGTTTCATTTCTGGGCTTAGAGTTATGGATTCCATTTCTAGGCCACTGAAGATATACTGTGATAATTCAGATAATGTTTTTATCTAAGAATAACAAAAGTTGTAGTCGAAGCAATACATCGACATTAAGAATCTAGCCACAAGAGAACGTTCTAAAGATAATACAGTGATTATTGAGCACATTAGCACTGAATTAATGATTATCGATCCTTTAACTAAGGGCATGCCACCATTTAAATTTAAGGATCATGTAGAAAGAATGAAACTTGGTTCCCATATATGATTTTCATTGCAAGAATAATATTAAGAAATTCTATTGTGATTTTTTTCATTCAATTTATGTGCATTTACAATTATTTATTCTGAGAAACATCAATTAAGTTTGAACCTAGAATAAACATTGAATTTATTCGTTAAGTTGTGTGGGCTTGAGAAATATAATGCAATGTAATATATGAAATATACTACTCGTGTATATATTAGAGGAACTATCACCATGATTCATGTATTTTATTTCTCACTATGAGATATGTGAATCAAGTGAGAGAATGTTGGTTTCTTTTCTGTTACTTGACTAAGTCAAGATTACATAAGGTAATCCACTCACCTTATCTTCTTAGGAATAAGTTGTTGCTAATCTTATTCCTTATCTTCTTAAAAATAAATTGTTGTTAATCCTACAGCTAATCTTATCCCTTATTTTTAGCAACTATGCCCACATTTTATGCATATCACAAACAACCTCTTTGATGAAAAGATGTTATAAAAGGAGATGTGTACCATGGCGAATGTCATTGTGCTTACTATCTAAAAATCTCAATAGTGAAAGCATAGAAGATCCTTAAGCCAAAAGTCCTTCCAGTTATAAGCACAATGTTCTAACCAATTAAGAAGTTACTAGACCATTTATGTTAAAAGTTAATTAATGTTGTTATATATAACATTAATTTTTTTAATGCATATTTAATAAACATAAATTTACATAATAAACTTTATAACAATTAAATGCATATTTTATAACAATAAATTTAAAATAAAAATCATGGTTTAATAAAAAATTATAGGTTTGAATAAAAAATATTAGGTTCATATACTTTATAAATTTATATATGTAAAAAAAATATATTATTAGATAAAAATTAATTGTTATGAAACTTATTGTGTAAATTTATATGTGTATTAAACATGCATTAAAAAATTTTAATGTTATATATAACGACATTAATTAACTTTTAATATAAATGGCTTAGTAGGTTAGTTGGTTAGAGCATCCGTATGTTCAACAATTTTGGTGTTTTTCTATTTTTATCTTTTGTAATTTAGTATTATATATTTTAATTTTTGTAATATATTATTTATATAGTTTTAGTTTATAAATAATATATAGGTTTGAAATTTGAAATATTAGGTTAGAGGATATTTAGTTTTAGTTTATGATTGTTAAGTTATAGGATAAATGATTGTTCTAGTTTACGATTGTTAAGTTATAAGATGTATGATAGACATATTTTAATTATATATTTATTTAGGAAGTTGTAGGTAAAAATATATGTGTGTGACCATTATATTTATTTAATTTGATAAAAATGTATTATTTATTAAATATAATTTGAAAGGTACAAATTTATTTAAATATTTATGAAAATATTATATTAACAGAATATTATGTTCATTGTATTTAATTTTACTCATATATATATATATATATATTTGTTTAATTTCTTTAATTTTATTATTCCATTCTTTGTGAACATAATGATTTAAAAAAAATATGTTTTAGTATATAATTAAATTTACTAATATATACATTAACTTTTTAATACTTGTGTTTAATTTGTACTTATATATACATTATATACAATAATTTGATTACCTTAATATTTATATTTAAGTAGGTTAGTAACATGTGTGTGTTGTACATAAATTAGTTTTATAATTTATAAATTTTGCATATGGTATAACTTTTTAATGTATTAATAAATTTGTCAAACAATAACATATTAATAAATTTTACAGCAAGATAAAGAGTTCAATATAACGTATTTTAAGTACCTAAGATCAACGAACATATGAAATTTGAGTCAAGCTACTTATGATCTTGAGAAAAATTCTGACTAACGCATGTGTGTTGGTTGTTCCATATGCCTACAACCTATTCAGTGCCACCTTTTTTTGGTATGCCCTTATCCTTCATGGATAACAGTCATTATGATTTTCGCAAATCATTATAAACATTTTCGTATCACTTTTTTCTACTATGATTGTGCAATACTCTGTCATACAGTATTTGCTTTATTGCCATTTGCACATCAAACTAGCTCCCAAAGACTTGGTCCTTATATAGCTCTTGACCCGTTAGTTAGTTAGGTATTTGCACTCCTTGCATGTCATCTAACTCCTGATCTGGATATGCTCAATTAATGTGTGTAATGACTTATGTTAGACCAAAATGGTACATTGTCCTCTCCTGTATAATGAGACATTCAACACATTGTTATGTTAAACCCACAATATTTTTAACACTATTGACTAATAAACCGTTCTGCATCCATACCTGGAACTGGAGGCGGGTCTTGCATTCCGACAATGCTCGGAGAAGGAATTGGAAGAGCATGATCGAAATATATCCGTATCCGATGAGTCACTGTCTGAAATAACACCTTCGTCCACCTCTTCCTCAAAATTGTCCATAGGCCAAGTTGGGTTGTGGGCCGACACCATTTTAGTCTCCATTGGTTGAGTTGGTGGTGGTGGTGATGGGGATACATCTCTATCTTTGGGATTCACCAATGGCTCTCTGTTAATATCAATGGAGCCAATGGGTGGAATAAAATATTGACTGTTTGACTGTCCATCACAGTTTAATTCCGCATACAATTTGATAAATTTGTAGTATCCTCCGTCGGATGTGCATGCGTCTGTAACTAAGGCTACATTGTCATCATCTACAATATCCACACCAACCCACTGCACTAGGTTGCCCGATGCACATCTAGCATTCAATCGAGAGACAGATTGACTCCGTTGTAATCTCAACTCTTGTAAATCATTTTCATCAAATCATGATAGTTACATCCTGGAAGCATAAAAAACATTTTACTTTCTCCTTCAAAGACTTGACCATTCGGTCCAAAATATCTCCCCCATTATAATATACAATGGTGATTAAACCATTTTTGCTACCACTCATTTTGCAGAGATTGAAATAAAAAATTATAGAGCATTCAAATGAAGAGAACGTGTGAGATGATGTAAAAATGGAGGTGGGGGTGTGGTTATATAGGACCAAATTCGCTGGGTTGGGTAGCAAAATACTACACCTATTTTGCTTTTCCCCTCATCAAATTAGTAGGGAGCTGCCACGTGTCAATTATCCACGTATTTCGCCCCACCACCTAGCGAAATACGTATTGTCTTTCACGTGGGTGACATGTATTTCACTTGGCACCCAACGAAATCCACATGTCTTACCCGTTTCTGCCTGGTCAGTGACTCATTGACTACGTATTTCGCTGGCGCCTGTAACAAAATACATGGCCAACAAATGGGTGCCACATTAGCATGCATAGTTCGCTGGACCTTGGAGCGAAATAGCACGTATGGTATCATAGGAAATAATAATGTTCACATGACATTTTGACAATTTTTTTTAACACTTAATGTTCAAGCCTAAATATTCTTGTGAGAAGGGACAACCTCAATATCCCCCAATTTACTTTTGCACTTATGGACTCATTTGACATTATAAAATAAATTGTATATTTTGAATAATTATCATTTATATTAATTCCATTTATAATATATAGTGCATGACACATTTTTAAAATTTTTTTTATTTTTATCCTTATTGAAACTTTTGTTATGTATTAATTTTTTTGATTGAGAAGTCAATTTGAGGCGAACCATATTCTCAACATTATTTCTATTTTGTATAGTATTTGGTGTAATTAGTATTCCCGGCTATGAATTAGAAAAGAAAAATCCAATATATATATATATATATATATATATATATATATAACACATTTTAAACGTAATAACAATAGTAGTCAGTGGTTTTCAATTAATAGTTATTATTGTATTTATTTTCTGAAATGTATGTCCATATCTTTAGAGTAACCTCACTCTTAAAGTTTTAGTTTGTAATAAATTTTAGACTAAAGTATAATTTTCACGTTTCTATTTTTTATTAATTTAAGATTTTATTTTTTTTATTTTTTTAATTGAGACATTTTATCTCACAATTTTAAATAATTTATTTTTATACATTCATAACCAATTGTGTAATTGATTTTATATATAATAAACACATATTTTAAAAATAATAACCGGTTATATAAGACTATAACTAATTATATAAAATAGAGAAAGAGAGATGCGAATAAATAGAGAGATTAAGAGAAACGAGATGAAATTGACGAAAATTATTTATTTATTTTTTTTCTGATCGCTTCGCTGCTATGAAGCTTTTCTTGTCTTCTTTTTCTTATTCTTAATGTATACTAATCGGAGACTCGTGAAGAATACTTAATGCCAGGGATTATATAAAAAATGCCCTCCGGGTGCGTGGAAAAGTAGTTATTTATTCCAGTAATAATGATATTTAATTTGGAATTCAGTGAATTACTTTCTCGTGTTTTATCCTCAACATTTAGTTTTCCATAGTAATTACTAATTAAATTTTTTGCATTGTATTCATCCAAATAAATCTGTACTTTGATTCGTTAAGCAAGTTGTGAATTTGAATTTTATGGATAAAAAGACATAATTAAAAAAGAGAGATTCTATTAAAAGTACGTTATCAAAAGGTTTTTTTTTTATCACTGACAAAAAGATTAATCATTAATAAATTCAAAACACATTTCATATCTATGCAATAATAATAAAAATTATTATAAATTATAGACTTAAATAATTTTTTCATTCTCATCAACTTCGTGCCTTTTGATTTTAGTTTTTTATTTTTATTTTTATTCTAATCCTTCTAAAGTAGTTTTGTTTCAAAATCGTCCGCTTAGTTTCACTTATTAAGTAATAA